>CM033730.1:43699965-43809133 GCA_019671005.1 Hibiscus mutabilis | reverse complement strand
ATCAAAACATTTTTCAAGATGAAAAACAGAAGAAAAATGAAGAGTTCCCAACCTTGTTTTGAGGGCTTTGTGACATAAAGAAGAACAATTGTGTCCTGACACTGAACGGTATAGGAAAGTGCCCATTGCAAAGCTGTCATTGCTTCAATGCTGGAATCAACCACGATCATGATTTTCCTTCCAGTTAAAAACCCTGGTTTTGCTCCATTTCTGGACTCATCGTCCCCAACTTTGCCACAAACTCCATCTTTTTGGTCGGTTTTGGCAGAATTCAGACCGGGATTGGCTTGTGTTGGAGGAGACTTAACTCTTACATGAGGCCTAATCCTGTTGAGACAGAAACCTGGTAACCTTGGCCCTGTTCTTCCCATCTTCTCAAATGGTTCACTTGCTAAGCTTCACACCACATTATATGTGATGTTAGTTTGGGTTCATGGGGTTTATTTTATTTCTGCTCACTTTGGTTACTTTTGATTGGTAATCATGAAAGCAGATCTCTGCTTTCCTTTCCTTTCCTTTCTATTTTTTTTTTTTTTGCCTGTGTGGGGTTGTTCCTGAACGTGCCTGTCATGAATACGTAGGCCCATCCATCTTTGCTTTGTCACTCATATTCGATTATTTGTACAAGACTTGAATACTTTAAGACTTAGTAAGTGCTTAAGCTATGTATATTTTTTTAGTTAAGTGACTAAATTTTATTTTGGGCTAAATAAATGTATAATATTTTTAATATTATTTAAATAGGTGCTCTATGTTACCGTATGTTAATTTTTACTGTAACTTCCGTTATTTAACACGTGTCATATTTTTAAATTATATTTAAAAATAAATAAAAATAAATAAAATAAAATAACCTCAAATTTCACAAAATAAGCCTAAATTTTGAAATCCTTAACACTTCAAGACTCAAATCTCAATTTGACCTGATTTTGCCGTCGATTACCACACCGCTGCTTATCACATTCGTTGTCAGACCAACATGACCATTGACCCCACCACCTCGTCGTAGAAAATCGACCGACGCCGTACAAAACGCTGAATGGTTCACGACGAATGTCGGCATAACGAACGATAAATGGTGTGTGAGTCGTTCGACGAGGGGAGGACGTTTCATTTCGTTGCCATAAACGCGACCAACGTCGGTGAAAGTGACTAGATTTGAGGGGTTTAAGGATTTGAGGACTATTTCGAGATTATTTGAAAATTTTAGTATATTTTAAAAATTCTGATTTATTTTTTTTAATAAGATTCAAAAAATGTTTAATACTATCACGTGTACGATTTTCATTGGATGACAACAGAAAATTAATGTCCCGTTATAGTGAGGCACCTATTTGGATCACGTAAGAAAATGTTAAACCCCTAATCAGCTCAAAACAAAGTTCAAACACCTATTTAAAAAAGGATTAAGCCATATTTTAAAGATAAACAATAATAAGTAACTCAAAAAGAAGACGTTATAATGCAAGTATTTTTGTTAACTTCATATAGAAAGACACGTCACTTTATGAAATTAGTATAATGACATATATAGCACTCAATCTTTATATGTTGTATTAATTTAGTCACGTTTTTTTAAAAAATATTGAATCCAAACTTTACCCGTTATAACAATTTAATCTTGAATCCAAACAAATATATATACATATATAAAAGAATAAAATCGTTTTCTTTTTTTGCGTTTTTATTTATGCTTTATAATTATAAAGTTTAAAATTATAATTTCAGGTTAGGAGTACGCTAAAAAAAGTAAAGAATTTTTGTTTATATATATATATATATATGATTTTTTACTATTAATATCGTATTTTTTTTAATATGAGTACACTAGCTTTATTAAAAGAGGAAAAATTAAAAAATATAATGAGATTTTACAATTTATATAAACAAACTTGATCTAGACATATTCTTAAAAGTATGAAAATTAATGCCTCTAGATCATAAACATGACTATATAAAGAAAATGTGAAAATCCTAACTCAAAGGCTCGGCACAAAATAGATACAAAACATCACCAAAGGTCGACGATAAAAGGTAAAAACCAACAACAAACAACATTAAAAATGTATATTACAATAATAAGACACGTTGACATTACGGTCATTACTACAACTCAATCGCAAACAAAAACGATGACTGTAAGCTTGTATCCAGATCTAGTTTGATGTCCAAATAGAGAAATCAACAATATAATCAAAAGAACGCCAACTTGATCAGTCGTGATGACGTTAAATCCAACCCTGATAAAAAATTAAAAGAAAAAGAAACGTCCAAACGGTCGATTAAGATAATAAATTAATGTTATACTTTTATTTACTCTCATCAACGATCCAAATATCTTTGTCGTGATTTTTATTGACTTTTTATTTATTTATTTTGTTATTAATATTGTTAAAACCGCGCGATTAAATATTTAAGTTAAGAAACTTAAAATTTACGATCGAGAGAAGTGTTATGAATTTTAAATTTATTGTATTTAAGTTTTTTATTTTTGACTTATTTTTCTCTTTTATTTTATGTGTTTAGATAATTTTAAATTACGTGCTAATGTCAATTCAAAGTTGGGGAACATAAGGATATAATTTTAAATTATGTGTTTAGATAACTTCATTTCTCATAATTATACACTTACAAAAATCACAAATATGCTGAACTTATAAAGTGATTTTAATATTAAAAGTATTTTTTTTCAATACACGAATTCTAGTAAAATTGTAGGTGGAAAATTATAGAACAAAAACAAGAAGAATACATGACAATTACACAATAAAAGAAATTTTAAAACAAAATTACTTTAAAAAAAATAAAAGTTAGATTTTCATTTTATTGAAAAAAAAAGTCAAGGTATAAATAAAGATAGCACATGTAATATAAAAAATCAACAAGATGAGAAGAAACAAAACCCAAAACTTTCCTTGAATACAATCTCTATCTTCTATAGAAAATATCTAACAACAATCGATAGTATGTTTCTCTGTTCAAATTAAACGCTATATTAATTTAGAAGTAGAAATAAAATAAATAAATTTTATAAATTATTCCGTGAATGGTTATGAATGTATTATAAATTGCCATAAAAAAAATCTAATTATAATAGACCACTGACTTTCTCTAATAAGAGAATATGCCATGAGAAATACAACACGGTATTATAATAGATGGAAAAATAGATAAAAACTTTTAAAATTATATATAAATTTTAAATATTTAAAAATAGATAATCATATAATCTTTTAGACGTATGATTTTTTTTGTTGGAGTAATTATATCCTACACTCATAAGAGGGAGATTAATCAAAGAAGAACTTTTTCTCTTTTCCTCCTTTTTGGTGATTTATTTAACGTGAACCAAACGCTATTCGATCATCATTTTGAGAATAACTCATAATTAACAAACAAAAAGGAAAATACAGTGTCAGAAAGTTCTTGGAAAAAAGATTATTAATAAAAGCAAAGGGTCAACTCTATAGTGTTAAACTGTTAATTTCTGCAAAAGGGGTGATGATTTTGGAATAATCAGACGAATTATTAATTTATTTACACCTAATCGTTTATGTACGCAAATATATAAATAAACATGTTTGTGAACATTAAACAAACATATTTGTAAACGTTAAACGAAAAAATTTGTGAAACCTAAAAGAATCAAGTTCGAATATAATAAATGCTAAATGAAGTGAATTCAAATATTATATTAATATATGTATGCCTATGTTAAAAATATTTACGGATCTATCACCGGAGACCGGACAAGATGAAGATGGATATAAAGACGAGCGAATTGGTTTCCCATCAACCGCCAGACCCTGTGAGGCAAGACAACCCCGTGCATACCAGCAGTACCTTGATCGTTATTAGGTACGGCAGGATCCATGGCCTGATCAACTCAACATAACTGGCTGTGTCCTTCACTCCAGCGTTATGGATTGGTGCAATACCTCTACAGCCACCGGATTTTGGAACCAGGTTCAACCTCTGCTCAATATAACATAACCTGATCAGAACCTCCAGAGCCATGGCTCGCCGACCAATCCACTTGTCACCGTTATGTATAACACATTATTATACTTGTAAATTATGAATTGTGGTGGTTGTTCATCTCATATTTCGTCTTTTTATCATGTAGTTTGAGGTTTAAAGTTCTCTGCAAGCATAGAATGTATTTTTAATCAACTATTTTAGGCTTAAGGGCATAGTGTTAAACTGCAGTTGTAGATGTTGCGGCTGTTGTGGCGTATTTTTTTAAAATTATAATTATAATTTTAGACGTGGTCCCGGTTTGTGGTGTCACGAGGATCTCCAAAACAGTTACGATGCGGCGTAATTTAATTCTATGCTTAAGGGTGTAAAAAGCTCTTAAATATTTGAGAAAAATCAATTAAACTCTTGTTTTTTTTCACCGAATTAAGCCTTTAAACCAAGAAATTAAATCAATTAAATCTTTGAACCAACAAATTGAATTAATTAAGTTCTTTGACCAATTTTGATTATTAAATCTTGACAATTTTTCTTTAAATATTATTGACACATGATGCACTACAGTTCTATCGCGTTGTATTTATAGTTTTTTTAAAAAATACTTTTTATATAAATTTTATAAGTTTTTAAAGATTTTTTTAGAACTTTTAAAATAAAAAATTTAAAAATATAAAGTGAAAACACTCTACCAACACATCCAAAAAAATGTCAAAATTTAATAGTTAAAATTTGTCAAAAGACTTGATTCAATTTCTTGGTTCAAGGGCTTAATTGGTTTAATTTTTTTGTTCAAGAGCTTAATAGAGTGGAAAAAGTTTAAGAGTTTAATTTTTTTTTAAAGTTCAAGGGCTTTTTACACCTTTAAGCCATTATTTTATCTTTTAAAAGAAAACTAATTAGAGACGAAATTAAGATCAAACATTGTTGAACAAGAGTTTATTAAGTCTTTAAATTTAAAAAGTAAAATGAAAAGAAATCTTATTTAACTCATATAATATGGAGTATGTACTATTTAGACTTCTCTCTTTTCTTAAAATGAAAAATATTGAATACTTAAACATAATGAGGATGACGTATAATGTAGGGTGGACCTGTGCTCACTCTTAATTTTTCAAAGTACATATATTTACCTACAATTTATAAATTAGTCCTTAAATTTTATAAATTTAAGGCTTGCGCCTACTCTAAAATTTCAAAATTTTAGTTCCGCTCTACTTCAAATATATTTTTAGATTCACCATAGTTTAAACATGTTCGATCTTATACTATATATTGAATGAGTGACAACACCAATTAAATCTGGTATCTGTATATGTAACGCATGTCTTAAATTCATGCTTATAAAGTCTCAAATCTCCTTCCCTTAATTGGTTGGATGATAATAATTACATAAATACAAAATTAGTTTATATTTAAAGGATTCAAAAACCCATTCATTCATACATACAAAAAAAAAAAACTAGACTGTTTGAACTCAATCTGGGAAGCACGGGTACGGCAATCTTAGGCCGTTTCAAGTACCCGAAACGTTTCCGGCACGGGTACGGATGGGGTACGTACCGGGAACGTCCCACGTTCACGGGGTACGCTTCGTTGCTATCGGGAACGGCTGTGATATTCTTGGGTACGTTTCGGGGACGGCACATGACCTTCACGTGCGTCCCCAGAGAACTTGCTACTTTTGTTGTTTCCGGCGATCGGAACGCCGTCCATCAGATCCGACAACAATAACTAGTCGTGAAGATGAAAGAATAACAGAAGAAACCGGGGGGGGGGGAGGAATTAGTGTTGCTGAAAGGTGAGTTAAAAAATGAAAAGAAATTGAAGAAGAAGAACTAAACGGCAGCGTTTTTTGGTATTAATTAATAAAAAATGAGCGGCAGAAAGGGAGGGAAAACGTTAAAAAGGATTTTAACTTTCATTACCCAAACTATTGGGTAAATAGCAACGCGTGGCCCTAAGTTTTCATGTTTCACGAAAAGGCACTAATTTCCAATCCTCTTTAAAAAAGGTCCATAAATTTCTGAATTGAGTTCAATTAAGCCACTGAACATGATTTATTGCTCAATTTAGTCCCAAAATTTAGAAATATTTACAAATCATTCCTATCCAAATTAGGGTTCCAATTAAAAAGAAAATGAAGACTAATTTTAGGAGAGAAAATGGAAGTTATTCATGATGAAGACTAATTTTTGAATTAATGCTATTTTTGGATAATTAATTAATGCTATATTTATAGAGCTTTAAAGTTTGATTTTTCTTCTGAATTTTAAGAGGGAAAATGAAATTTATTTTTTTATTATTATTATTATTATCCATGGATTTGGTAGGTAATGTCACGCGTTCTTGTTTTTTTCTTCGTTTTGTATCATATTGTATTTTGGGTAATTATAATTGAAACCACGCAGCTATGGATTTCTTGTCTTGGCAGAGAAGGAAGTTTCAATATAACTGAAATTACGATAATACCATTATTTGCTTAAAGTTTTTTTAGTATTTATTGTTTAATACAATTATAATTTTAGTCATTATTGTATTATGAATTTTAATAATTTTTTATTATATATATATATATATATAAATTTTATTTTATATTTGTCGTACTCTTGCCGTATCTTGTATTTTTGGAAATTGCCGTTTCTTGTCTCGTCCCCGTATCTGTGCAACTTAGGAACTCATGGCCGTGGGTATCTCACTCTTCTTCCTCCCATTTCCAGCCATGGCGGCCGCCTCAACTGTGACCCACCTCTTGTTTTCGAAAACCCTAGGCTTAGAAATGCTTATACAGCTTTACAAGCTTGGAAACTAGCTATGGCATCCGACCCTTTGAATCTCACCGCTAATTGGGTTGACTCCAATGTTTGCAGTTACACCGGGGTTTACTGTGCTCCTGCACCCGATGACCACGGCGTCAAAACTGTTGCTGGCATTGATTTAAACCACGGTAACATTTCCGGGAACTTGCCGGAAGAGCTTGGCTTGCTCACTGATCTGGCGGTGTTCCATATCAACACCAACCGCTTTTGTGGTGCGGTTCCAAACAAGTTCAGAGACCTGAAGATTCTGTTCGAGCTGGATCTTAGCAACAACCGTTTCCGGTGAGTTTCCCCGCGTGGTTCTCGAGTTGCCTTCGCTCAAGTTCTTGGATTTGAGGTTCAACGAGTTTAAAGGAGCCGTGCCAAAAGAACTTTTCGACAAAGATTTGGACGCCATTTTTATTAACAGCAACATGTTCACGGGACCTTTGCCGGCCAACTTCGGAAACTCCCCGGTTTCTGTCATGGTCTTGGCCGACAACAAGTTTAGCGGTTGCGTGCCGTCGAGTCTCGGAAACATGGCTGGTCTCGAAGAGATCATCCTTAGTAACAATGGTTTCAGGTCTTGCTTGCCTGCAGGAATCGGCAGGCTTAAAAACACGACTGTTTTTGACGTTAGTTTCAATGAGATTGCGGGACCTTTGCCGGAGGAGATAGGGGAAATGGTGAGCCTTGAGCAACTCAACGTGGCACATAATATGCTATCGGGTGCGATTCCGGCCAGCCTATGTCGGTTGCCGAGGTTGAAAAGGTTCATATTCTCCGACAATGTATTTACCGGAGAGGCGCCGGATTGCTTGAAGATAGGAGAAATTGACGAACGAGGAAACTGCTTGCTTGAGAGACCTTCGCAAAGAAGCGCGGACCAGTGCAAGCCTTTGTTCTCGTCTGGTAGGGTGGACTGCAGATCATTTGGATGTGACTAAGGGAAATATTTTAATTAGGTATATGATTAGTATATGTTTTATATGCAGTTACTCAGCTAAACTAAATAAAGAGTTATAAAATTAGTTTCTTTTTCATTTACGTTTTGTGAGTTGCCATCAAAGAATGTTCCATCTTAACTAATCCTGTTATATTTTAATTAAGTCTCATGCTTATAAATTATTGTCAAAATTGTCGAATCCAAATTTCTTAAAAGGAAGTATTTTTTAACTGTAACCATATCTTAAATTCACGACGAACAAACAATTTTTGTCTGACTCTTTTTATGTCTAAATACTAAAAAATATTAAAAATTTAAATTTTAAGACTCAACTTTAAATTTTAAATATTAAACTCTACTTCAAATTCTCTAAACACTAAACCTATAAGGGGTCACACAAAAAAATGAAAGATTTCTATTCCTTAACTACTACCACATTTCTTCACCATCTCAGTTTCAAAACTTACTTGTAATTGAATGGATACGGCTTAACATTTTATATGGAGATTAAGATATAATAATAATAAAGTATACAATTTTTTTAGGTTTAGCAGCTTAATCTTGTTTTCTTTCTATCCAACTTTCTTTTTTTCATTTTGTTTAGTTGACGCGGGCATTAGCTCTATTATCGCCGCCGTCGACTGTTGGTATTTCTTTTTTTTTTTTTTGCTTGTTTATTTTTTTACTTTATTTTTCTTTTCTTTTTACTTTTTTAAGAATAATTCTGTCTTTATATAGTATGTTTTTTTTTAAATTTTATGACACGTTTTTGCTTTTTATTTTGTCGATTGTTTGGTCGTTTTTTTAGAGTTAGACTCGAAGTCGTTTCAATTGATTAAGATGTTGCTGGTTTATTATCCTGGTGATTTTGGATACCTCTAGATACTCAGATTGGTTTTGAATACATGATTAATATTCTTGGATAGCTTTCTCATGACGCTCGACTCTAATTTACGATTGGCAATGGTCTTTCAATAATTTGATCCTCATTTGTAGTTTGTTTGTCATGCAGTCATGTATAATATATGCATATATTATGCATCTTAATTTGGCATAAAACTTTGATACATGGTCTGTGTAAAATTTATTTTACAAAATACAAACCCTAAATTCCTAACCCTAACACCCTAAACTATAAACCTTAAATTCTAAACCCTAAACTCTAACATTTAAACCCTAAACTACAATCTTAACCCCTAAAATTAAAAGGACTGTTTAAAATAAACTTTACAATTTGTGTATTAAAGTTTTTCCCTATTTAAAATAGTTAAATTATAATTTTGATATATATATTAAAAATTTAAGAAATTATAATAAATAGTCAAATGACATTAGATGCATAATAGTCCGATCAAGAAACTATAAACTGCTTTATTTTAAAATAGTTAAATTATATAATTTTGATCTATATAGTATAAATTATAATGTCTTATATCGAACCCAATAAGTGGAAGCGACTGCAAGGTGTATGTACTTTGTGAAAAGGTTAAGAATATGTATGAACATATACAATATTGTAATCACCTAAGGCTATTAAAAAACAATATCCTATATTAAATATCGATGTATATATTTTCTTAAAACCATAATTTCTGACTAAAAAGAATCATGTCAAAATAATTAGTTGGAATTAGTGTTTTTAAGAGAAGAAATCACAATAATATTTTAATCAAAATAGTTAACTATTTCGATTAACTAATGATATTTTAAAAGTAAAAAATAAATTCTGTCAAATACAATGAATCAAAAACTTTGATGATTTAAGTTCAAATCTCACCATATTTGAATTTGGTTTAAACTATATCAATATAATTATCGTGTTTTAAAACTTAAATCTAATTTATAAATTATATGAATTTATAAACAGCAAAAATTATCATAGTAGCATTTAACATTCTTTCATGCCATTTCTACTGGAAAAATAAAGGCCCTCTCTTATGTTCCAAGCTTTTAATCTTCCTAAATTTGACATTCTGTGTTATAATGGATCAACTTTACTGCATTTCCAACTTCAATGTCTCCAACAAAATGATACACCATGATAGTTGTTGCAATTAGCTGCCGCTGATGAACAATCACACCTGATCTCAGTTGCATCGTTTCGAGTCTCACTTAAACCCGCTAGCAATTTCCATAACCAAATTGTTTGATTGACAATATAGCTGCAGCAACGTTATTCAACTTCTGCCATTGGTCGAGTCACTGTTTCTTGTTTCGCAAGGCAAATGCAGTCGAGCCATGGGGAAATAAATTGCCTGAGGTGGTCATCATCTAAAGACCCTGCCCAGTTGTTGTCAATGTATCCTTGCAGCTTCCGTTCTTTAGGCTTTTGAAACAAACATGAAAATCAATTGAAACTTTGATGTACGTGATCCATCTTACCGTTCTTTTCGATGATCTGAAATGAATTTCACCAGGAAGTGTCATCCATGCTAACTTGACATTAGATTGAAGGTCGAAGAGAGCCTTTGCAGTTATGCAAAGTCATGGTGAATAAATACTATATCAACAGCTTTGTGCAGACATCCCATAACAAAGGACAGATTTCGGGTAGGCCTTTTCCGACAGGAAGACCGTGGCTAGAGAGTTCTTGAACAGCTGTTTCTTCGACAACAGTTACAATAACCACACCAATTCCATCGACAGGAAGAAAAACATGGGAAACAGTTGCGGCGAGCTGCTTTTGAGGGTTCTGATGAGGCTACGGGATCTTCCTTTTGCTGCTGCTGCTGCTGCTGTGCTTTCTCTTTAGAAGCAGCAATTTTTGCATCTGTAAAACTGCAATGTTCCATATAAATTCAACCGATAAGTTCCTTCACGATCTTGAATCGTAGTACATTGCATACAACAGCCCAAATATATACATCATGAGCACATAAGAGTGTCCAATAAGCACAATATGAACAATAAGCTGCTTATATCCAATGCTTGACACATGTTAGCATATAGGAAGAGAAAAAGAGAGAAGTGTCCAATAAGCACAATATGAACAATAAGCTGCTTATATCCAATGCTTGACACATGTTAGCATATAGGAAGAGAAAAAGAGAGAAGCATACAAGGTGCACTTCCAACAGCAGATCTCCCACCAACAATTACAACACTTTCTCTGCTTCTGCATGTTTCTTCTGCAACATAAAAGGCATGTTTTCCGCATCGAGAAAGCATTAGAGTCCGAAACTTGCAAGTGATAAAGTATGCATGTGAAATAAATGATCATATCAGGTTCAGAAGACGTCAAGGAGAAGCATATATGTTTGATCTGCAGTAAAAGAGGTGTATATTCTGCATCAACCAAGCATTAGAGTTTGAAATTTTTATATGATTATGCGTGCCTGTTGAATAAATGTCATATAAGGTTCACATGACAACTACATGGGAGAAGCATATATATATAAAAGGAATGCATGCTTGACAATACTAGGATTATTTGCGAATGGAGGAAGGCATTAACTTACACTGGAAAAGAAGTAGCTTGTACGTTGTCTACACTGTCAACAGAAGTATGAGCAATCTGGGCTGAATTCCAGCATATATGTTTTTCATCGACACTCGGGCTTTTCTTATCCTTGAGAGCATCATCTGATACTGAAGTTGCCTCGCTCTTATCCGGTCCAACACCCTTTTTGTCAGTGTCTCCCACTGGAATGACAGGGGGTGGACTCAAGTCGACAGCCTTGAAATATTCTTTGGATGTTGAGCTTAAAATATGATCTCTGGAGGAGCTACATTTCTCTAATTGAATGCTGAATAGTGACTCAGTGGACGGGTTACTCCAATCCTCTTTACTTCTTGCAAAGACTGCAGAGGGAATCTTATAAGAATCGGCATCTTCTACTCTGTCCATCACTTGGACCGGCGGTGATTGCATCGATGTCGTTTCATGTGTGACACTAGAAACTTGAGATGTTAATTTGAGACTTGCATCTCCATTCTGACGTTCTTCAAATTTGTAAGAACTGTTACCAGAAACATGATGTTTATCTTGTAGTGATTGCATAGTATTCTCTTCAGGCTTAGGGCCTGATCTGGTCTTTGATAGTTTTAAATCCACTTCTACCTGATCCTTCACTTGAATTACTTCTGATTGTTTACTGCTATCACTTTGAATTTCAAAATTATGATTGTTTCCCCGTACCTTGACAACCTCAAGATTATTCTCAAAATGGTTACTTTCAATCCCTGCAACCCCATTTATAACCTCTGAATAAGTATCTGATTGATTACTGCTCCCGGTTTCGACATTGAGTTCTACATATTTTGTTAAATGCATAAAGCTTCCACTAACCTCACTTGAAAGCTCACTGCTTCCAGCTTCATCAAGTTCTAGATTGTTTTGGCTTTGATTTCGAACCACAAGTCCCTGATGTTGCCCTGATTGTGTATTCTTGCTGTTTCCATCGCAATGATCCAACTCCATAACTTCAGAATATTTGTCAGGAGTTTGGATACATGCGTTTATATAATCACCCTACAGAATGTAAACCAAAAGGAAATCCCAAATTAGGTTAGCCATTCCCACTAAGAGTTCAGCGGTTTTTCAAAGTTCATGGAGAATCTATTGCGACATTTCAAGAGTTTCAAATGAACAAATGGGAGATTACTAAAAACATATAATTCTAACGATACACGATATTCTGTTGTATTAAATCAACAAAATTCATAATTTCATTCATCGCCTTCAACAATTCGAATTCGATTTCGTAAATCTGCATCTGATAGGCTCGGATTTCATTGGAATTTTATAGCATTTTCTTCGCCAGTTCTATCCTAAACAAAGACAACTTCATTTTCGATTTGTTTCCAATATTTTGCATTCTTTCAATTTTCCTGCAACAGTTTCTTGAAACAAATCATAGAAAACGAAGAACTTACTTTGTAACATTGAAAACCCTTGGCGGAAATCAAAGTCGACGCCCGCCATCCTTTCAACTGTTTTTGAAAAGAAAAGGAAAACATATCTAAGGATTAACAACAAAATATTTCATCCGGATTTTCAGAAATGATAAACATAGAAATTACCAGAAATAGAAATGGTCAATTCAGAACCAAAACATTAGAGATTTTTTGTTATTTTTCCTGTGTGAATTAATTATTAATTTTTGGAAAAAAATAACAATTTAAAAAATACAGAGAAATATTAAGATGATGTATATGATTTGCTATTTTTGAAATAAGTATAAATACATTTTCGGAAATTCCTCTTCTATTTTAATAACTAACTTTGTAATAGAGTTTTTTATTTTCTATAATGCATGTTTATTTTATAATTCCGGTTCAAAATTCGTAATATTTACTCTCAACAATATCCGAGGCTTGTTAGTAATTGACACCATTTCTTATTATTGCCTATAACCAACTAATTAATGTAATAACTTATTACGAGTGATCTTTTATTTAGTATGTTCCATTTAGGATCGCAAAAAAAAATTGTCACTATTTGTTTATAAATATTTTTAATTTTTTGACAATGCATATATAACTTACAGATATTACAATTAATCTCGAGTTTCTTAAGATAAACATCGTCTGCTTTTTAACATTAACTACTTGTTAGGTTCACACATAATTTTACTTAAAAAATTAGTGGTTTATTATACTATATCTCCTGGTAGTTAGTTTTGATGCTTATTTTTTTGATAGACAAAGTAAAAAAAATACCCAACGTTTGACTGAATAGTCATTTTAGCCTATATTCGTTTTTAGTAATTTAACCATCAGTGTTTTATTTTGGGTCAAAATAGCTCATCTGCGGATGAAATTTGTTAAAAAACTAACGGTAAACAGTTTGAAATGACTTGACAAAATGATAAGTCATCAGAAAAAATTATTTTTTGATTGATGTAACGTTTTTTCAAGTCAACACATTTGTCTATATAGTACTGGCATGTCAGCGTGCACTGTCATATAGGTTTTACTCATCATTTTAAGTCATTTATTGCCAGTTGATTAATAATTTTCATCCACAGAGAGTTCATTTTAACTCAAAATAAAACGTTGAGGGTTGAATTACTCTAAAAATAAAGACAAAAAACCATTTAGTCAAATATTAGAGATATTTTTAGCTTTATGCATTTTCAATACGAAGATTTTCCGAAAGTCTAATTATGTACAACAATTCCTCAAGTTTACAAAACTGAACTAAGAAATTGATTATTCTATTCTAACTTATCAGAATTTAGTCCTTGCAATATAAAAAAGGGCCTTAATAATATTTTGGCTCTCAAAATTTTTAGAAAAATGTCATTTTAGCCATTAAAGTTTTTTATGTCTCGTATACTCCTTAAAATTTTAAATTTTTATCAAATTAAACAAATACAAAAATTAATAGATTTGTTAAGCTAGAGTAAGTTATTTTATCTGTTTTTTTAATGTGAAAAAAGTACCATTACAAGCCTCATTAAAAACATTTCTAAACTTAAATGGAAGAAAAAAGTACTCGTTGTAATACTTACAAAAGAAATAAGTAATTACTCAACCAAAGCACAACGTTTGTAACGAACCAAACAAAGAACACAAAATATTAAGAGGTACTACAATCCGCATGAAGCAAGGAATTTTTCCAGGCGGCGGCTGCGCATAAACCATCTCACCAAAGTCCTTTCCCCATGCTAGACGAGCCAAACCATCGGCCACACCATTCTCAGCTCGGCGAATATACAAAATTCGCACCTCCCAGTCTCGATTGAGAACCTCAAGTAATCTACTTACAAACACATCCCCGGTAACATTAGCGATTCACCTTTCAGAATCTGAACAATGCCTAGACTATCAATCTCCAACTCAACACGACGATAACCGAGCCGCCAAGCATGGCTAAGAACATCGTGCGCTGCCCATAACACTGTGATAAGAACTGAGCAAATACCTAGACTCATCGCAAATCCAAAGAGCCAAACACTGCCCTCATCCCGAAGCACTCCTCCCACCGCAGCTCTATGATTCGGACCACCAATCGTTCCAACCGCATTGGCCCTAATTCATCACGCGGCCGGTGCCTTCCATAACGCATGCTATCACCATTACTTTGTCCCGATGCCACGACAACTTGCGATGTCACAACACCACCCTATACAATCTCTATAGTCTGCGGTTGATTACCATGCACACCCTGATTCTGAGCACCACACAAATCATTCCACATCCTACGGATATATCCTACAATGCCGCTAAAACCATCATGCCTCTCATTAAACACAATACCATAACGACGTTTCCATAACGCCTAACAAGTAATGGCAAACAAACCACTCCAATTTATATATGTCGCATGAGTCGAGCCACTACCCCTTGTATTTGCACGTAGACATGACACAACATCACCTGAGAAAAAGCCTAATTGCAAGTCGAGCCACTACCCCTTGTATTAATATTGATGTCATTAATTTTGTAAAAAGAAATTAGCAAAAGCAAAACAGGTGACGTTAATTTAAAAAATATGCTCGCGAATATTAAACAAACGAATACAACACCTTCAAAAATAAATAATTGAACACGATAAAAAAATGAACACAAACAAAAAAATAAACACCTTAAAAAATAAACAAACAAACACAAAATATGGAAGCAATATTATTTGTATAAGCTTGATTCATTTACGTCGTTAATTTTAAGTTCTAAATAATGTTGTTATTATTTCTTTAAAAGTGTTATGCCTTTTAAAAAGACGGCTTAATATATTATTACTCTTTTATTATAGACTAATTTTCATTTTGTTCTCTTTACAATTTTTCTCAGTTATTTAATATGTTATTATTTTATCTTATTCGTTATTTTGATTATATACTTTTTTAGAGAAACCCATGTCTTTAGAAACGTTAACATTTTAAAAGGCAAAAATGCATAAAAGTGCAAAATAAATATGAAATTGAAATTTATTTTTAAAACTAAGAATTTTTTTTATAGAATTGCCAATTTCAGGGTTCTTTTTTTCATTTTTTTTAATGATTTTTACATTTTAATGGTTTAATGAATCTTAGTTTTTTTAAAATAAATTAAGCATAAATTACAAAATTTTTAAATATTTTTAGGATTATTTTTATGATTTTTTATTTTATGAAATTGGCTGCATTATGATTGGTCGAAGCGACTTTTTTAACAGAAAATGTCAATAAATAATGATTAAGACAAAATGATAATATAATGGATTAATTTAGAATAAAATAATAATAGAGAGATAATTGAGAAAAAATATAAATAAAACAAAGTGAAATTAGAATATAATACAAGAGAAAATATTATATTAAGCCGTAAAGGATTTAAGATCTTTTAAAGTTATATTTCTCCATCTCTGCGTTTTGGTCAAAGCTGCCGATTCTTTTTCTTATAAAAATAAAAACACAATACATAAGAGGATAATTATTTACAAAAATACAAACAAAATAAAACAAGAGTTAATATTTTTTGTATTGTCAGTATATTTTTTAACGCAATATATATATATATTTTAAACTCCATAGTATAATATTTCAACTCTAAATTTAAATCCATAAAACATAAATTTATAAAATTTTAAATTAGATTTACTTACGAAAAACAAAAATTTTACTACAAATATGTACATAAAAATTTCTCATAAAATAATATTTATATAAATATAAAATACAAACCGATTAATCACCGATTTTTGTTCTAAAACCTCGTCTTGTAAACTGGTAGGTAGTGCAGACGTCATAATCTGAAAACTCCAAACTCCAAAGACTCATTGGATTTGGCCTAACTGAAACTTGAAAGGTTTATGCGTTACTTGTCAAATACGTTACTCCAACGAAGCAAAGTCAAATTTTATTAACTCAAAACTTCTTTTTTATTATAATCGTATTTTTCATCTAATATGTAAATAGAATTTTTTGATTTATATTAAAATGTACGGATTTCATCAATATTACAGAGAAATAGACAAAAAAAAAAACCCAACCAAATTTCAAAGAAACCAAAAAGGTTCCCGGCGTGGGGTTTGCCTTTACTACTAGATTGTCGTCTCTAAACACAGCAATCTTAATTCTATTCGACTTTTGCGATGCCAAAATCTCTCATTCTCTTTTTACTTCACAGACAAAAAACCCCACGTTACAATCCAAAGGGCGATGCAAAAAGTGTAGAAAATGTTGTTCAAGCCTGTGAAGAGAGCAACGGCGTGGCTTGGAAGGTTGATGCCCGTTGTTCCCGTTGGCCCAAAGGCGGTGCTCGTGCCAGGAGGAGTCCCGGTAGTCGGAATCCCGGTTGGTGGAGTTATGCCTGTGCCTGTGTTACTGCTAGCAAGAAAATGAAATGTCAGATGCTTAGCTGTTGCAGCCATGGTGTGGATTACAAGCAAATTTACAGACCATAAAGCAATCATTACATGAAACTTTGACAAAAAGACATAAAATTCAATCTAATAACCATACCTTGATGGATAGCTGCAAGTGGAAGCAATATCTGCAAAAAACAACACAGAAAATTATAACACAAAAAAAAAAAATGGAAAGGAAAAAAAATGGAGGGAGTTTACTTGTAGGAGGATTGGGACTAACTGTAGCAGCGCCAGAAAAATTACAGCTCCCTGTAACCTGACCACTGTTCTGGAAATAACTATTGACTGCATAATTGCAGTGATCTTTAACAGTGTTGGGATTATAGCAAGCACCATTCTGGAGAATTGCAGAACAATCAGCTCCATTCCCACATGCATAATCCAGGGCTGCTTGAAGAGCTTGGTTACTCGCCCCATCTTGACATAAACAATAAGTAGCAGCTGCAAACATTTAAAACAAGGCAAAAATCAAGCCCTTTTACTCTCTGAAAAAAATGGATTTTTCTCTCTTTTTGTTTGCATTCAAAAAAGGATTTATCTGTGAAAGAACATTTTCTCGAGAAAATCACCCATCTGGTAGCACAAAGATCATTACATATAATCTGAACTTGAAAAGGAAAAGAAAAAAATTTCAAGAAACTTACTTGAATGGCCAGTCATGGCTAAGAAAATCAGTAGACAAAATAAAGACGCCATGGTTGAACCGGAAATCAAAAGGAGCAGATCAGAAGAGAGAGATGAAGGTCTTTAGAAGACAATATGAAGAAAGAAGGGTGATGACAGTGGGTTTCTGACAAAATGGGATTGTTTATTACAGCAAGCAAGTATGTCTTAGACAACAACCTAGAGACAATGACTATTTTATTACTTATCTGGGGAACTGAGCAAAGCCCTTTTTTGTGTTTAGCCCAAACTTCGGGTCCTTTTCTCTTTTTGTTAATAATGCTTTAAATCTCGCATATTCAATGCGCTGCTGTCCCTCATGAGTTTCTACATTAAAAAAAAATCCTCTAAGGATTTATCAATATAACACCTGTCCAGGTCCTTGCTTGGAATTGGATGCTTACCCGTGCAAATGAATCCAGCATCTAACGAATCGTTTATATATAGTTAGTTTGTATTCATTTATTAAGTTAAATAAATGAGTATAATAAAAAAATTTATATTCGTATAATAAATAAACGAACACGAATAAAGATGTATTCGATTCGTTTATGTTCACGAATAAGCTCATTTATAGACTCGTTTAAAAGCTCATTTACATGATGAAAATAAGTCTGTAAATGAATCGAACGAACACGAACAAGGGTATGTTCATGTTCGCTCGTTTAGTTTTAACCGAACAAATAAACGAACACTTGTTTGTGTTCGTTCGTTAAAGTAATAAACGAACGTAAACGAACATTGAATATTGTTTTAATTTTTTTCTAAATAAGTCTAAAGTTCCGTACATTGAGTATTATATTTTTACTTCATAATTTTAATGTGTTTTTAAAATTTTTAAATATAATATTTTTATGAAAAATAATAAATATAAATGGATATATATGAATAAATTTAAACGAACATAAACGAACGGGTTACCGAACGTTCACGAACATAAACGAACGAACATGTCCTTTGTTCATGTTCATTCATTTAATTAAACGAACAAAAATTCTTGTTCATGTTCGTTTGTTTAATAAACAAACGAACATAAACAAACTTCTCGTCGAATAGTTCACGAACGGTTCGCTGAACGTTCAGTTCGTTCGTTTAAGTGTTCAAGAACGTGTTCGTTTATTATTTTGTTGCTTTGTTTTATTTATTTATTTTTAATTTAGTTAACATTTCTAAACACTTAAACGAACACGTTTGCGAACACTTAAACGATCACGTTCGTGAACACTTAAATGAACGAACACGAACACCTTCAAAAATAAATAAACGAACACGAACACAATATTAAAAATTTAAACAAACATGTTCGCGAACACTTAAATGAACACATTTGTGAACACTTAAACAAACACGTTTGTGGACACTTAAACGAACACGTTCGCGAACACTTAAACGAACACGTTTGTGAACACTTAAACGAACACCTTCAAAAATAAATAAACGAACACAAACGTGATATAAAAATTTAAACGAACACAAACTGAGCATGAGCACCTTTAAAAATAAACAAATAAACACGAACATAGACTTGTTTGTTCAAGCTTGATTCATCACGTCCCTAAATGTCTTTTCTATTCTTTTCCTTCTAATTTTAGAGTGTTTTTAGGCTTAATAGTAAAAATAAGAGAAAAAGTTTAATACACAGTCCGTGTAAACAAACATTTACATATGCTTTTTAAATTTAGGAGTTAGGGGTTTATGTTGTAGGGTTTAGAATTTAAGGTTAGTGTTAAGAATTTAATGTTTAGGGTTTAGGGTATTAGTGTTAGGAATTTAGAATTTGTGTTTTATAAGGTAAAAACACAGGCTTGTGTAAAATTAGTTTTACACAGATTGTGTATCAAAGTTTTACCCTAAAAATAAATGCTCAAATCATATTTTTTTCAGAAAGATGTTTAAAATTTTTATTCAATCTAAATATGTGTTTAATATTTTTATCATTGTCATTTTAGGTGTTTAGACGTTAACAACCGTTTAAAAAAATTCATCTAACCAATCAAAACATGGCACGAGGCTTTGATTTTATTTTTTATTTCTTTTTAATTATAAAAAAATCCTTAAATTCCCAAAATTCACAAATAATTAAAAATCCCTAGATTCACAAATCCGGTCAATATCGTAGCCGTTCATCATGTTGTCGACGACAAAATAAAGTCTTCTCTTGTCGTAAGACATGCACGTCATTCGTTATTTGATTTGTCAACCATTATTTTTTTCTCGCCTCGTCGTTCGGCTTTGTTCCATCGTTAAACACGTTGGCTGTTAACTTTCAGCGACGTGGGGATGAAGAAAATAAACGTTGGGTCCGGCAACGGAAGTGATGGTCATGACGTCGGTGATTGATGGTGACAACGGTTGAAATTGAGATTTGGGGTTTAGAGATTTGAGGGCTATTTTGAGAATTTTAGGATATTTTGAATTTTTTATTTTTTTAAAATAAAATAAAATAAAGCATGTCTTGTGAATGTTTTTATTGGCTAATGAAAATTTTAAACGACTGTTAACGGCAAAACACCTAAAAAGGTAACGAGGAAAATGCTAAACACCTACTGGGCTAAAAAAATACTTTAGACATTAATCTGGAAAAATATAATTTAGGCATTTTTTTACTATTAAGTCTTTTTATTATGGTATAGTAAAATTTAAAGATTATAGGCAAAAATAGATTGTAAGAATTTTTTATAAATTATTATTTTTAAAATATTATTTTTAAGAAAATTTATTGCAGTCGATAATCTAAAAGTAAAAATAAAATTGTTAAATTCTTACCAAAGAATCGTGATTAATTATTGATCGGTTCATATAGTAATGCATAAAATTATTGTTTTTATTTTCTTTTTCTATTTGGTTAGTTATGAATTATTGATAGATTTGTTAATTATAATTTGGATCAACTATTCTAGAAACGGGTATATTATAGATCATGTAAATAAAATAATTAATTAAAAAAATTCTTAAAAAATATATTTAATCTAATATAATTTTTTTGAAAGATAATATAATATTTTTGAACATGCTGATATGATTACAAGATAGTATCGGTTCAATTTTTATCCCTTTAA
Source organism: Hibiscus mutabilis (assembly GCA_019671005.1). Taxonomy (NCBI): domain Eukaryota; kingdom Viridiplantae; phylum Streptophyta; class Magnoliopsida; order Malvales; family Malvaceae; genus Hibiscus; species Hibiscus mutabilis. The sequence goes on along the minus strand of CM033730.1, from coordinate 43,788,397 downwards.
TAACACACACAGTGCACACATGGTGCTTGAACCCGAGTCATCTTGATGAAATACATCACCCTTTACATATATGAGATAATATAAATTTCTTAAAAACCCTACGTTGTATCAAACTACATTTAAAGTATTAATGTACATCGTCGATCAATCATTTATAACTAACCTGATAGACAAATAAAATGTAATTATGGACGAAGCCATGAATTAAGGTCAAAGAGAGCAAAGTATAAATAACTATAAAATGAGGGTTTTAAATAAATTAAAAATTAGAGATTAAAATGGGCAAAATTTTAATTGTATTTTTTGAACAATTTTCACTGTATTTTTAAATCTAAAAAGAAATAAGAGGGATAACAGCCCCTAAGCTTGCAACAGCTTCGTCCCTAAATCGAATCAAAATATATGTATATATAGGTCTACCAGACACATGATTAAGCAAATTAAATGACACTTTTCAATGTTTATTAAGAACTAAAAAACAAATTTAATTTATGAATTCCTTGAACCCACGAGCACATATAGACGTAATCTCATTCAATCATGCGCAAAGGGAGAGAAGCAAACAAGCAGGTTAGGTGGTGCGTGGACAAAGATAAAAACAAACATTTCGGTAAGGGAATGGAATCATGGTTGTCTTGGAAAGCGACGTGAAAACATACATATCGATCGTATTCATTTAGGATTGCATCGGCTGGGATTTCTACTATAAATTGCTTTCACTTTCTGTTCTTTAATGAAACATATCATTAAAAAATAAAAGAAAAATGTATTCATTTAGGATTGCATCGGCTGGGAATTCTCAACACAGTTTGATCTTTGCCGTCGCCTTTGCTTTGCTTGTTTCGCCATGAACAAAAGAAAAAGATCAAACTAGCTGGCGACGACAATCTAATTGAAAATAAAGATTTAGGGTTTTTAATTTAAGGGTTGGTATTTAATTTAATTATTTAAAAATGAAAATTAAAAAAAATATAATATATATATATAAATAATTTAATTAAAATTTTATTTTAAATAATTATTAATTACATGTTGAGTCCTTAAGATTTTAATTTTTATTAATTAATTTAATGATGTTCAGCGGTGTTTAGCGTTAATGATGTTCAATGGTGTTCGATGCATATTGTAGAATTTTTCTAATATATTATTGTTTTGTGTTTTTTAAATGTGTTAATTTGGTGTTTTTCGTATTCATTATTTTTGGTTTGAACGTCAAATGAGTTTAGTTTGTTAGCAATATAATTTTCAGGAGAATATGAAATTGGACATGTTTAAGGATGAGTTTAGAATGGGTGACACACACTGCTGAACACTTCTAAAGCAATATACCGTTAAACACTATTAATTTTTAAATGACTTTCAAATGATTATTAAAAATCTCAGAGGCTTGACATACAATTAATCGTATTTCAAAACAAAATTAGAAGAAATTATTTCATGAATTATTCTCACCACCTCATTCATGGTCCTACCCAATTAAATAAAACCACGTCATCTTTATTTTCTACATAATATTTTCTTATAAATTAAAATTAACCAATTATCATCTTCTTCCCCATACTTCATATATTAATTCTAATATGTTAATGAATAAAATCCTTAAAATAAAAAATACACCTAAAAGCTTAACCTGCGAATAAAAAAACAAATATAACATAATTAATTTTAATATGTTAAAAATTCTAAAATTAACATATTCGTTTTAACTGCAAACAAATTAATTAGAAATTTTAACAAATTCTATAACAAGCCAACCATCCACCTTCATTAATCAAATTTCGAACGGTTTGCCCGACTTCCACGCCTCTCATTCTCAAAATTTAAATTAGAAAATTTTCAGGAAAAAAATTAATCGAGTCTGAGATCTCAGGTTTTGATGGCGGTTCGCTGAAGGGTCTTTTGATGGCGAATAAAAAATGTGATCTGCCTGTGGGTTCTTACGGGCATCATAGCAAAGGGGTGCACTGAAGGCGAAACCATTGGAATCAAACGAGAGGCTTGTAAAGATATGTCACGGCTTAAATATTTTGATTCCAAATAGTAACGCGAGTATTCGACGAAAAAGTTTTATGCGGGGCATTAGTTTACTAAGGTCATCAAACGTGACCTAATACTTAAAGAATACTAGAAAGTTCGATCACATTAATTTTAAAAAAAATATTTTGTTATATCGAGTGTGATCAACTATCTAAATAAAGATACCTTTTAATTGATGTAATTAGATAGAATTTGATGTTCTTTCCTAAAATAAGGAATTTTGTAAGGAATTGGGTTAATCCTGACCATCCATATAAATCGATCTAAACCATTAATTGCGTGGGAGCTTAACTATAAATAGAGAGCCTCTCACCTTTATTTATATCATCTTGTTTCATCTATTCTTTCATTTGAGATGAGTAATACAACTCTTAGCATTTATTCTAATTTCTCTGTTGTCCCTTTTAATTGTTCTTGTTTTTAAAGCTTTTTGTTCTAATTGTCACCTTAGTGCTTAAAGCTTTCGCAACCATCGAAGCTACGAGGCTTGTCCGAGCCTTTGCCGAGTTAGAGCACTCGCAAGGCATGGCTAAAGTTAACTTAGGCGCAGAACCGACCAAGTAGCGTTAAAGGAGTCTAAGGCCGCACTCTCGACTCTTAGTGATCACAGCAACAAACGGCCTGAAATCTCCAAGAAGACTGTTCAACAAGGTTGCAATCTTCTCAATATTACAAATTGGACTTCCACATACAGCTAACGCATCGCACACCTCCTTAACTTGGGAAATATAAGCACGCATCCCAAGATCGCTTTTCCTCAAAGAACGCAATCGACAATGGAGATTCATCACAAACGTAATCGACTTACTCGTAAAAAATTTAGTAACAATTGTCCAGATCTGCGCTGTGGTATCAGCTCTAACAAACTGAGACAAGAGACGCGGACTCACCATAGAAAGTAGCCATGATGCTAGGGCACTATCCTGCACGATAAATTCTTCATAATCGTCATTATCGACAGTTTGCCCATCCTCCAAAAGCACCGTTTCTGGTGGAGGTTTGACTGCTCCGACGAGAAGTTTTTCCAACTTGTGACTGCGAACAGTTAGCAAGATCTGCTGCTTCCATAACAAGAAGTTCGTTTCGTCCAGAACAACACAAATACATTTGTTGGAAAACGCCTTCCCTTTCTTGTTAGAGAAGACCGATACGGAGATGTCACCACCATCGCCCCCTTGAACATAATCTTGAGACGGCATCTCTTAACAAAAGAACAAGAATGGAGATGAAAGAACGAGATTAGAGATTCGCACTGGCGAAAATCAGACGACGACATGACCGTTGTTGGCGATTGATACATGATGACGTACTAGGGATTTAGAAAAATGAAAAGAGAGAAAATGATGGAGAAAGAATCTGAAATCATAACACTTCATTGATCTGATACAATAGAGGTTACATTTTATAGCACAATACAAAACTAACCCGATAACGACCCAACAATATGCTAGCAACTCTAACAGTCTAACTGACTCAAGTTTAACTGCTATTCAACTGACTTAAAACCAACAGGTTTAGGGTTTTATGGTTTAAGGATTAAAGTTGTAGAATTTAAAAATTTGAGTTTAGGGTTTGAGGCTTAGGTTTTTGGGTGTCTGGTTAGTAATTTATGTTTTAGATTTTATAATTTAAATTTGAAGGGTTGTGTAATTTTTTTATAACACTTAAATTAATTTTTTTTCAAATGTTTTAATTAGTCATTTTTATGACCTATATATCATATATATTTTTGAAGTAGTTGATGGTGGGGGGGGGGGGGACAAACACTTCGGTAAGGGAATGGAATCATTGTTGTTTAAGAAATGGACGTGTAAATATACATATTGATCGTATTTAGCCTTATTATATAATACATTATTGTTTTATGTTTATTAAATGTGTTAATTTGATGTTTATCGTATTCAAAATTATCAAATCTTTTTTGTTCAAAAAAATTATCAAATATTTTCTGTTCAAAAAAAAATTTTCTGGGTTTACTCAAAAAAATTATCTGTTTGGGCGTTGTTTGACTTTAGTTTGATTGACAATATAATATTCAGGAGTACGTAAGATCAAATATGTACTTAATATTTTTTTTAATTTATGGACAAAGAGGTATTTTTTTGAACAAAAAAAATATACTGGATTGTATTCAAAGTAAAAAGGATTACACCACAACCATTGAAAATTCAATGTGAAAAATAAATACATTAAACTTCAAAGCGTGTGAAAGACATGCGAAGCAAGACCCATTACTTTGCAGAAAAACTTTCAGTCTTTTAAATGAAATCCAGCAAAGATATAGTTTGACCAGAAAACTCTATGAATCAAGCATTCTTTCGCTACAAGTTCTTGGCATATCGACAAACTAACAGAAAGGAAAAAAATACTATACCGTCGATCGTCTGTGACTAAAAACGCCCGATAATATTTGTTATCTGAACACTAAATAACCATAATAACAAATAATATTATCACAAAGACAGACAAACTTGCAAAAATATAGACAAATAAACTGCTATACAAGTAGACGAAAAAAGCTAAAAAAACATATGTAAAATAACTCTTGCAAAGAAAAACAAAGAAAAAACAACAAAACTAATAAGGAACAAATTATTTTTCATCAAAAGAGAAGAATCTTATTTATACGCCATCAACATTAAAATTAAAAACCAGTCAACGACATAAAGACCGTTACCGAAAACAACTTCAATAAAAAAGACGAATTTAAGAGATTTTTTTAAATAACATCTTAAAAAAAATGAAAGTTGGATAAAGAAATACTTAAATAATATAAATATTATAATAAACTGTATTTTTAAAATAAAAATACTGATTTGGACAAATTAAGCTGACCCGACCTACCATACTACTTACAAGCATACAGCTAAAGGCCACTTTGTATGGATTAATTTATAACATGAACAGACACAATTATAGATATGATCTGTCTTGCTTAATCATATGTCTAATATACGTAAATATACATGTAATTTGATTCTATTAGGTTTCTATCCGTCAGATTTGACGGATTTAATTTATGATTAACTTTCATTTAATCAATAAATCCAAAACTATTTTTTTGAAACAATAAATCCAAAATTTAAGTCTTTTTCTATGATACAATATATCAATTAAGTTATAATATTCTTCATTTATTTAAAATATTTTGTTCAACATATGCATAATGATTCTGATTATAAAGGTTGACTTCGCATATGACATTTAGATTGAGTATTGCAAATATTTTTTACGAGACAATTTCTCAATATAATTTATTTGATTTATAATGTCGGAACGTTCCTTAAGTCCGACCTGATTTTAAAAATAAATTAATGGAGACGTTACGAACCTTTTTCATTTAGGTGAGATTGCATCACATTAAATTTCAGTTATTTTTTTAAAAATATCGTTTTTATTAAAACAAGTTTTGGAGTTGATTATGTATGTGGAAGGATTAGCACCTCATAACGTTCAAAGTTGATACCAAGTCGATTATTTAATATCTTAATATTGGAGATTGTGAATTCAAGTAAAATTTAAAATACAATCTCTAAATGTATTATAAATGAAAATTATTTGTTCAATATTTTGAAAAGGATGCCTTTTTTATTTCGAACATTAATACATAGTCGATTATTTAATGTCTTAATATTGAAAATTGTAAATTCAAGTAAAATTTAAAATGCAATCCCTAAATGTATTATAAATGAAAATTATTTGTTCAATCTTTTGAAAAGGATGTCTTTTTTATTTCGAACATTAATAGGTGACACTCCAGTTAGCCAAGGGCATCATCTCTAATGTTCTAATAAAAATAATTGTCCCAAATATCGTAATTTTGTTAAAAGGGTGTTTCTTTATTTAAGAATATCGAAAAAATCATACCCATATATGTCCGAGACACGATTTTTCAAACTTACTAAGAATAAATATTAATAGTGGAGTAAAAAAACAAAATCCATAAATATAGTAATGTCATAGAAAATACCTATAAACTATATTATATTAGATAAGTGAAAATTTAAAAAGCTAATAATAGCCTAAAAATAAGGATTTTAAAACTAAATTTCTCTCTTAGAGAAGACAATAAAGCAACCGACAACCAATTGGCAATTACGACACTAGGTTCTTTAAATAAAATAAAAGGTTCGAGTTCTAATATTGTGAATAGAATAAATTGGACTGAAAGAGCTACCTACATAATAGACTTTTACAGTTTCCAACTCGAACAATAAAACCAATAAAAAAGTCAACTACAAGGAAAGCAAAACAAAAAAAAGTAGTTTTCTAATAAAGAAGTCAACTACAATAACAAAATTGCAAAATTGAAAACACCCAAACATTGAAATCCAGCTATATAATAGCCTAAGAATAGGTTGTTACCAAATCGAATGAGTCCACCGACCACAAATATATATACGTTTGTATATAATGAAATATGATATTTTATAATAGATACATATAAACATAAAAGTTAATGTAAAATATCAACATATATTTTTTTACTAATAAAATATCAATATATATTAACAATGTACATATAAAATAAAAGAAAATAGTCTAATATATATATGGGGATATACATACATATGTATATATTAATATAATAAGTAAGTTAGCATATTATACGTATGTAGATAAATACTATACACTCAAAAGTGGAAGGACTAAAATCCTAGCCGCTTTTCATTTTTCTTTTTAGGCAACTCTCTTTATCAATTGAGCGGCGCAAGTTTATCTGTTGATATTTAGTTGGTTGCTAACCGTCAGATTTTTTTTTATTTTTTTATAAAAATAACTCTATCTTTGTGATATGTTTATTTATCTTTTGGTATGTTTTTTTTCTTTCTCGATTATTTAGTTATTTTATGTTTTTCTCAGATGTGAGTTTGACAATGTCACGACTGATTAAGATGGCGCTTATTTGTAATCCTATTGATCTTTCCTGCTCTGTACTCTCAGATTGAATTTAAATATGTGGTTTGCGCTCGTGGATAGTTTCTCATGACGTTTGGCTTTGATTTGCGGTTCTCGGTGGTCTTTCAATAACTTAATCCCCTTTTATGGTTTGTTTGCCGATGCAGTCAGATTTGTTCATGTCTATTTTTCGTTCGAGTCTTTTGAAAGGGTTTTTAATCTTTTTCTTGTATGGTCCTTGTATGATCTAAAGTGGCTAGTTTTAAAAAAATGTTCAAATTATGTATTTAATTTACGATGATAGTTGTAAACTCTTATTGTAATTTTGGGTATTTTCTCGTTTAATAAAACTAGTGACTTCTTTTAAAAAAATGGAAAGATTAAAATAACAATTAATTCCAAAATAACAAAAGGCCTTTATTATTATTATTATCGAATATATTTCTGGACGTCTTTAAAGGGGATGGGGAGACGGCGAGATGCCCTTGCCCAACCACGTGAAAACGTCGATCTTCATGCCTGTCTTTGCCACAATGGTTGGTCGGCAAAGTTGGTGATGGTGCGGCAACTGATGATGGTTAGGGTAAGATTGGGGTAGGTGTGGTTGCTGTAGGTTAAGGGTTAGGGTTAGAGTAATTAAGTTTAAGTCTAGTTTAAGTTATGGGCTTAGATTATGGTTTGGGTCTGCTAATATGGGTATTTTTATTATTTTGATTTCTTTGGGTTGTAATGAGTTATATTGGGTATTGAGCCAGTAGGTTGGGTTGGATATTTTGATTTGTTTGAGCTCAAACAAAAATGGTTCTTTACGCATAATATCAGATTTTAAATCTTTGACTTTTAAAATTCTAATGCGTTGTTGATTGGTAAAATGGGATGATGGTTGTTGGCGACGTTTAGCCGGTTCACTGATTTTTATTAGACGTACAGTTGTGATCAATAGTGGTTATAAATAATGTTTTTTATCGGCAAATTATATGATTAAATAATGAGAAACATAGTCACGTACTTCGTTAAAAATCTCTTTAAACTTAAATAAAGGGAAAAAGTACAACATGACTATGTACGTAACAAAAACACCGGGAAAGAACAAACACACGCAACACTCCCACGGATAACAATGCTCCAAAGAGCCAAACGCAATAACAACCTCCCCATGCCACATGCACCAAACGACTATAAGACAAAAATCCACACCTTACGTCCAAGCAACAAACAGCAACACAGACCACCATGAGACCAAGCAGAACCAGCAAAACTGCAACAGCCAGCAATCGAAACACCCTAATAACTAGCATCAACCGACTCCTCCCAACACCAGCTCAACACAAAACCCAACTGTGAACACCGATGCGCAATCAATGTCATCTTTCGCCAACACATCATAAATAAATATGAAATCTAAACTCAAGATTTATCATGTCAGATTATTAAGAACAATAAACTGAATGCAGAAGCGTACCTGAATTAATCGATAGATAAAAACATTAAATCTTCATATTGAAATCCCAAATCTTTAGTATCGATATTCCAAGAAGATAGGTTATCTCTTAACGTAAAATTCTCTGACGGGGGAAGAGAGAAAAATAAGTTAACCTATTTCTTAGGGACCGCTACCTCTTTATATAGTTGGTTATTAAATCAACTATTAAATATTTATAACTCTGCCCCTCATTGAATTATAAATATATCTTATGGTATCTACACTTTTATTTCCATGACATTTTAATACCTATGACACGCCTAACATAATTGGTCACTTAATTTTGTGTCATACTTTATAATAGCATCATACATTTTACATATGTGCCCACAATTACGGATTTTAATCCAACAATCTCCCACTTAGGTAACATATGTTTCCTGAAAAATGTACAACCTTATGATCTCAAAATTTGCTATTATATAATATGTATTCTTTAACAATCTCATCCATCAACTTACCCATATAGGATCAAAGTTGCCTTTGTCGTATCAATCATGACTAGACCCATCAATGGTCACATATACAAATATAGTCAAATGACATAGATCAATCATGGATGCGTAGCATGAAAAATTACATGAAATGTGAACCGAACATGTCTATTTCCAACTAGTCATCCTAAACCTTAGTGAGATCAAAGTTTATTGAATTTAGAGTGTGCATAAACCAAAAAAACTTTATTTCTGCAGAAAATAATCTTAAATAATTTTAAACTGAAGTAACTGAAATTGTGTCTAAAACGAATGAGCATTCTTCAAAATTACAAACTCCCACTAAAACTGAATATCCTTAAATAACATTACACCCACATGAGTAGTGTGCTCATGAAAGACCTAGATTGACAATTTCTTAATAAGTGCGCAATTATGGAGTTTATACCAACATGCTCTATAGACACACCACCACTCTGAATTTTCTTTAACAACTAGGAACTTAATATTTATATGCTTCAAATTTGAAGTGTTCCTATTGTTTATAGAATAAATAAATGCATATTTATTGTCACAAAATAACTGAAGTGGTTTTTCTATTCAATCTATAATTAGTAGCTCATGTGACAAAATTCTTTTGCATCAATATTCTATTAGAATCGAAGTCTGTAAACCTGATAATCTCTAACTTACCAGAACTTCGATACGTGAGCAAGTAATTTTTTGTTCTCTAAAGATATCTCATAACCCTATTAGTTGCTATCCAATGGTCCATACTAGATTTGCTTAAATATGTGTCTAACATTCCAACAATGTACGCAATATCCAAACACATACATAATTGAACATAAATTAGATTCTCAATAGCTTATACATATGAAATCATTTGTATTTTTTAAATTTCAAGATTACTTTTAGGGCATTGAGTAAGACAACATTTGTCTTCTTTAACAATATGAGTATCACTTAGTTTACTCCCACTGAACTTGTAGTATATACAATTGTCAACCAAATTTATCTCAAAATCGAATGAGTTAATCAATATGAAATTTATAATTTCATTAATGACAGTCCTACTTAAGCTCATAGATGGATTTCTTTAATTTACATATCATTGATATTGTATCATAAGACACAACTCTATGATTGTATCTTATAAACATAAATAGTTTCTTTAATGTCTCCATTGAAAAACAAGCTTAACATCCATCTTATGTAGCTTAAGATTAAACTAAGCAACAAGCGCCATGATTATCTTGAAAGAGTCTTTTAATGAAACTTGAGAGAAAGTCTCCACAAAATCAATGTCTTCTTTTAGAGTATATCCTTTAGATACAATATGTGTCTTATACTTATCCACATTACCATTTCCATCCCTATTGGTTTTAAATATCCATTTACAACCAATTGGTTTGCACCTTAAGACAATGAGACAAGTTCTTAAACTTTATTGTCTTGCATAAAATTATACTCTTCTTGAATGACATCAATCCACTTTCGAGAGTTAGAACTTTTTATGGTTTGATGAAAAATGACTAGGTCATTTTCTAGCATTCCATTGTTACTTTATTTTGTTGAAGAAATACAATATAATAATCTGGAAAAGTATTTCATCTTCCTCTTGTGGACATTTTTAATGATACTTGTTTTTTTAAGGTTGTTGAGTTTGTTCTTCTAAAACAATTACCTTATCTTGAATGAGAGTTGTTCAACATTGTTTTGTTGAGGTACTTGATTCACTTCTTGATTAATTATAGGTGTGAAAACCTAAACACCGTCAAAAGTGATAGTAGGAATTAAATTATAATTCAATCCCTCCTCAATAGCAATATATCTAACCTTATTTCTCCCTTCAAACTCAACATCCTAAAAATAATATAAATCTCTCCTTAAAATAATCCTAATTGTGGGATCATAAAATTTACTACCCATGGATCACTCAAAATAACTAAAGTGGTTGTTCACTTAAAATAATCCTAACTTATTTCAAAGGAATCAATCATTTGTAACTTATTGTTGTTTCTTTTGAGTATGACCCTTAGCAACTTTATTCTAATACTTTCTTTTATTGCCCTTATTCTTAGAGACACTAACTAAATGAGTACTTTTACATTTATATCGATTCAACTTTTTTCCTATTCAACACAATGAGAAATGAGCTCAATTAGAGCATATTTCTCCCTTTCACAATTGTAACTTGAATTAGTTAAACTGTACAGGAAGTGATACCAAAATCATAAGAACAAACAATTGTTAGAAAGTTTGATCTTATGTGCCTTAAATTTTGAAGCAATATTAAAAATTTTCAAAATGTACTCTCTCACATTTCCTTGACCCTTATACTTCATAGACATCAAAGAAGGCATAGTGATGTCATTTTAACCTTAATGTTTTGGGTAAAACATTTCTTAATTTCGTCAAGCAAAACTTTAGTATGAGTAATCTCTTTAGATTTGTGCTCCTAAAGACTTATAGAATGTTATGTAACAGCACAACATCTCATTTATTTCATCCCAACAGGCCTCTAAATAACCTAAAATATGAAATTAAAATTTCATCGATGGAACATGCGAATGCTTAGGGATGGCAATATAATCCGAAGAAAAATATCCAATTCAAATTTGATCGAAAAAAGTTCAAATTCGAATCCGAAAAAAACTGAGTCCTAATAGGAGGTGGAGCGGATATGGACATTACCATGATTCGATTCGAATTCAATCCGAAACCGATCCAAATCTATATCTGATCTGAGTCCGGTCCATATATGAATCTGAATAAAAACATTTCAAACTCTTAGATTTAAAAAATATAGATATATATATTGAAATCCTAATTAAGTTGAATTGGGATTATATATATTAATATAGATATATATTGAAATATTAATTAAGTTGAATTGGGATTATATATATGAAATCCTAATTAAGTTGAATTGAGATTATATATATATTTAATATAAAAGTAGTTATGTTAGTAGACTAGTAAGACAATAGTAGTTTATGTAAAGATGATTTATTTGTTGTTGAGGTTTTTTTAGTTGAAGTTTGAGTTGTTACTTTAATTTGGTTTATATTGAATTGTAATATTTGTTGAGATTTGTTTGTGTTATTAGTTTAAATATATTTGTTTGATGAAAATTATTTTTTATTGAAAGATATTTGTTTGAGTTGTTACTTTAAAAAAAGAAAAATTAATTGGATTCAGACTTTCAGATTTGAATTTTAGATATTTTATTAGATCGTACGTGAATTTATGTAATCAGACTTAAAATTTCTTTTAAGGTCTGATTATTAATTGGATTAGACTTGAACTTTATAATGTCCGATCCAAGTTCGATCCATTGTCACCCCTACGAATACTTTATAAACATTTTATGTAAGGGATTTTTAGTTTATAGCTATTGTCTATCATTGCTGATAACCGCTACGATTTTGTTCTATGACGGAAAAAGAAAAAAATTACTCTAATTAAGTCTAGAACCCATAACCTAAAAAGAAAGGAAGATGTCAATTGAAAACTTTTAACAATTTATTTTAGATATTGTTGATTACTTTATAATATTTTTTCAATATTGAAGCATTGCTCTCCACAAATAGTACAGACATGTAGAGATTTTTTATGCAATTGACCATTCTCTTCTCTCTTTTTTTTATTATCCATGAAAGATGAAACTTTGATTATATGAAATTAAGAAGCTTGCTGCACTTGAGTTTGTAAATATCTAAGGTTGATTCATCATGTTGATGTACTTACCATACCTAAGCTATGATGGAAAACTCCATTCATAATGCTTATCTTTTATACTTTAGAATATTAAAATATAGTTAGATATGACATTTTATATACTGTAATTTTTTTAGAATCGCAATCACAATTAGCTCAATTACACGTTTGATAACCTACAATTCATTCTTTTATAAATTTTGTTGAAAACAAATTATTTTATTGTTAAAATTAAAATATAAATTGGTATGATAATAATTTTAGTACATAAAATTTATATATTTTATCAATTTAGTCTTAATTAAAAAATAATTTAATAATAATTCTTCATATTTGAAAATTTCGACAGTGCACTTTCTTGACACACTCTTCAACCACTTTGTCTCACTCCATGTTATTATCCATAAGCTCGAAAGCTGACAAATAAGATAGCTCAATAGGCACAACAACCTCACCATTGAGCAATTGACAAAGTACAGGAACAAACTCATTATGACCTTAATGTTGTCTGATAGTAGATACAATCACTTCACTAATATTTTTTTTTTCAAATATTGCTAAACTTATTGAATTATTTTGGATTAGGATGAAATTAATAAAATGTATAAGTTTGAGAGACTACAATTATTATTAGGCTTAACCGTCAAATAGGTGCCTAAACTATTTTTCGGGCCAAATAAGTGCTTAAAGTTTTATTCATTGACCCATTTAAGGTTTTTCGTTAATTCCTACCGTTAAATGACACATGTCATCTCCTAAAAATTCTAAAATTATATTAAAAATAAATAAAATTACTTAATTTTTAGAAATTCTCTAAGTTTTTCAAATTTCACATAAATAGCCCCAAAATCCTTAACTCCCCAAAACCTAAATCCTAATTTGGGCCGATTTTACCATCATTGACACGACGCTACCCACCACATCGGTTGCCGAACTATCACGATCATTTTCCCCGCCACCTCGTTGCCAGAAATTGACTGATGCCGTGCTAATCGTCGAAATTGTCGAATAGTTCTTTTGAACGATTCACGACAAACGGCGACAGGAGGGGCTACAAACGACGTGTGAGTTGTTCAGCGAGAGGAGGACGCTTCATTTCGTCGCCAGCAACGCGACCAACACCGGCAGAAGTGGTCAGATTTGGGGGTTTAGAGATTTAGGGACTATTTGAAAATTTCAAGATATTTTTTTATTTTATTAATTTTATTTATTGTTAATATAATTTTCGAATTTTCAAGAGGTGACACGTGTCTTTTAACGGTGAGAATTAACGGAGAACCTTAAATAGGTCACAGAATGAAACGTTAGACACCTATTTGGCCTGAAAAATAGTTTGGACACCTAATTGAAAAAAATGACATAGTTTAGACACTTATTTGCTCACTAAGCCTTATTATTATATCAATGAATATATTTCAGATTTAATAACATATTTGTAACAAAAATTTAATTGAATGCTATACGAATGTGAGTTAGCATAAACATGATAACAAACTTTAACCCCCTCATAAAAAAGGACATATCTAGCTTATGTTGTGTATGTGATATGAATGTGAGTTAGCATAAACATGGATTCCCTTATCGTATATGATAATACAACGATTGCAAGTTGAGTTGTGTGAGTCTTTAAGCAAGACAAAGTAAAAAGGCAATAAGTTTTGGATGTTGCAGCTGTCGTTGGGAGATCCTCAAAAAAATGAAACCCAGAAATCTTGACCATTCAATCAATCACCGAATGGTTCTCACTTGAGTACACGTGCTGCTTTATCTTCTCCTTCACTTTCTGAATCTCTTTTGCCTTTCATGCATGGAATTCTCCTCCAACTACAACACAATAACAAAGGAGAAACAGTCATGGCCTCTTCATCGCCACCATTACCGACCCATCTCGTTTCATCTTCTTTTTTTCTGGTTTTTTATTTTCAAAAAATAAATCTTTGTTCTTGAAACAAGGAACTGTCACATCTCAAGTCCAAAAGCAAGAAACTTTGGATCTGGATTCTGGATTTTGCTTCTTCTCCATTGAAAGATGTGTTCTTGGTCACATCAGAGATCATGGGAAAATGCTGTGTTTTTTTTAAGATTCGAGGCGAGAAATAAGCTACCCATCTGGTTTTGATTATTGGGTATTTTTCTATTTCTCTTTTTAGTGATCAAATTCAAATCCATTGAAATTCATTCCTCAATGGAACAAACTCAAGTGAAGAAATTTGTTTGCAAGTTCTGCAACAAGAGGTATCCATGTGGGAAGTCCTTAGGTGGTCATATAAGGACTCATATGAACAATGACAATTGCGGTGAATCAGAGACAGTGCCGCCGTCAGCTGAACTGATCTCAATAAACAAGCTTAGAGTCGCCGAAACCGAAGCCGACGGCCAATCCGCGGCAGCTTATGGACTGAGGGAGAACCCCAGGAAAACCAAGAAATTCTCTGATTCGGGCAATGCTCATTTGCTCAAAGAGATGATTTGCAAAGAATGCGGTAAGGGTTTCCATTCATTGAAAGCTCTTTGTGGTCACATGGCTTGCCATTCCGAGAAAGAGAGGGTGTTTTGTGAGAAACAGAAGATGGTGATGGATGGTCAGTCCGATACCGAAACATCGACGGCGCCGAGTAAGAGGAGGAGATCTAAAAGAATACGGTACAAAGCAAATGATGTTTGTTCTAACAACTCTGTTTCTTTGGCGAATGGTTCTTCGTCTGTGTCGAAGATCGAACACGAGCAAGAAGAGGTGGCAATGTGTTTGATGATGCTGTCGAGGGATTCCGCAGGAGGTTGTTGTAAGAAAGGATTGAATTCGATAGCCGACTCTTCGGATAACAATTCCGTCATCTTGGAAGCTAAATCATCGTCCATCGATGTGAGGATCACTATCAATAATGAAATGAAATGTGTTCCAAACAAGGGTGATTACTTGAGGATGAAGAAACAAAGAGACAGCAAGTTCAAACCTGCCGAGTCTAGTCCTTCCGAGAGTTCAGATTCTTCGTATTTCACGAATGGACCCAAGAAAGTGGAGTTCGAGGACATTGATTCAAAATTCGGGAAGAGTTCGAGTAAATTCAAGAGTTTGAACACCGAATTCCCAAAGGATAACAATCAACCAAATAGAGGTTTGAACAAGTATGATTTGAGAAGATCAAATGCCAAGAATGGTGATTATTACACTCATGAAGTTTTCTGCAACAATTCTACGAAAGGAAGCAAATACGAGTGTTCGACCTGCAACAAGGCCTTTGATTCCCACAGGGCACTTGGGGGACACAGAGCAAACCATACAAAAGCCAATGACTGCAACGAAGACAGCTTAGCGAATGATGGTTTCATTGTTCCAATGACTGATACCAAGGTGACCAAGTCATCACCACATGGCAGAACCCTAAATACTCCTCGTGGTTCTTCATCCGGCAATGCCGAGAAAAGATTGGGATCAAAGAAAAGCAAGGGGCATCAGTGCCCATTTTGCTTCAGGGTTTTCAAGTCAGGCCAAGCTTTAGGTGGTCATAAAAGGTCCCATTTTGTTGGAGGTGCAGAAGATAGAACATTGGTGATCAAGCAAGACTCACCAGATATGCCCACTGCCACCGTAATCGATCTTAACCTTCCGGCTGCCATCGAGGATGATGCAATGGGGAATGTCGGGTTTTCGCCATGGGAGATTTGAAAGGTCCAGAACCATGGCTGGTGCAGGTGGAAGTTGGGTCTGGTCTTTTAAATGAGTGAAGTTTTGGGCATAGGTTACTTCATTACGAAGCAAGAGATTTTACAGTGTAGAAAACTTGTTTTTCTGTTCATTTTGTCTATGTTCTTCGATGATATCTTCATCATAACTTCAAATTATGTTATCTTTTCTGTATTGAAACAATATTATGAACTATCTGGTTTACTTTCAAATCTGTCAAATGGGCGATGGACCGAGACGAGGTGTTTGGGTAGGGTCGTAGTTCCTGAAAATTTTAAATTTCTATATAGTTATGATCTTATTTTGCATATTCTTACAATTTCAATAATTGTACTTATAAAAGTTTTTTCCTATATTCCTAACATAAAATATTGCGTTTATCCTTGTTAACTAATTATATGGAATGGAACATAAGCTTCTCTGAAATTTACATGCCCCAAGAACACAATTCCTTTTTTATATTTGAAACACAAATGCCTCAGATCAGCTTTAATGCTCTTTTTTCCTTATAACAAAGGAAAGCTTGAAAAGATCTTAGACCAATGCCTCAAATTGCTGAAATGATTTTTGTTTATGAAATGTTAAATCCAAATGTAAAAGTATAAATAATATGAAAATCAAACTTATATTTTACAAGAAAAATTAGCTTAATCAAATTTAAATTTTAAACCTTAATTTTTACTTTTACCATTTTAAAAAAAAATCAGAAAAAAAGATAAAATTGACACAATGTTCAAAGGCTACTATTTTTTTAGAATCATGATAAAATTGGCATAATATGTAAACATTGAGGATTACAATGTTATTATACCAATTTATAACGGGCCAAGTCAAGCTAACTAACTTTATGGAAAATAACAATAAAATCAAAAGCTTGAGGACTATATTATAACGTTTTCATTGTTATATGACCAATAAGTAAATATACAAATAGTTGGGTGACTATTATTGTAATTTACCCTTTAGTTAAAAAACTCGATTGAACTGGAATTTCTGGTTAAGAATTTAAGATGAAGCATTAAAAACTACATACCCTACCAGGAGACACACCGCGCACTGAATCAAAAATCTCCCTAAACCTTTGACGAACCCTAGATCCGCCATCCGTCCCCATACAATCCCACCATAAACATGGAAATCGATCCTCCAAACGAATCAGTGAGTTTTCAAATTAAAGAAAAAGACCTATTCAAAGCCGCGGAGACGGGCGAGTCTTCCATTTTCAAGTCCTTCTCTGAAGAACACCTATCCAAGTCTCTTAAACTGCGGAATGAAGACGGTCGATCTCTTCTCCACGTCGCCGTCTCATCCGCCCGTGCCGAGGTAACTCCATATTTATTTCAATTTCCTAAATTTGCTTCTTTTTTATTGGTAAATTTGTTAATGCGAAAGGAACCAATTTTATTAGGTGGTCAAAGTTCTCTCAGCTGCTGCTGATGAATCAGTTGTGAATAGTACCGATGAAGAAGGTTGGGGTCCGATTCACTCAGCTGCGAGCATTGGTAATTTGGAAATTATGGAAATTCTGTTGAGTAAAGGTGAGATTTTTGTGCTATTCTGACTTTTCACAATATAATTAATGTAGAAACTCGGTCATTTTGAATTTAATTGTGAATACATGTACTTGAATTGGTTAAGAATCTTCAAGCTAATTGAAAAGTTATGCTCTAAATTTGGTATCAAAGGGTGTTAATTAAGCATATAACTGCTAGCCGTTCAAATATTTTGTAAACCTTCTGTTGTACTCATAAATCATACTAGACCTTCAATTCTGTTCCTTTTAGTATAGGGCTTTTTTTTTGTTGCTAATATCGCATGTTAATCGGGTAGGATAAAATCAGAAAACTAGAGGTTTGATGTATCAACTTATATGGTATTCAAAGAAAGAAGCAAATTTATGGAATTCACTTGCGTGTTTGTGAATATGATATGTTTTGGTTCAGATTTTTCTTGCTGGTTTGCAGAAAATTTTTGTTATGCTGCAAATTTCTTTATATGTTAATCGAGCATAAGTAGGGTTCTTATTGTGATTGTTATCTCAAGTGTGTGAATTTTGCATTCAGCTGATGCTATATGTTGTTATTTTTTTATTACTTTTCTGAAGGAGCGGATGTTAATGTGAAAAATGATGGTGGCCGCACCGCTCTTCATTATGCTGCTAGCAAGGGATGGTTGAAGATTGCTGAACTTCTGATCTCTCATGGTGCAAAGATTAATTCAAAGGACAAGGCTTGTAACTTCAAACTCAAATTGTTTTTTTTAATTTTATAGGCGCTGTATTTTCCATTCTTTTCCCCCCCTCTATTTCCAGTATTTTCATTTTAACTTCCATTTCATCTGTTTATTGTATGACTCAATGCAGGTAGGATGCACCCCATTGCATAGGGCGGCTAGCACTGGAAACTCGGCACTATGTGAATTCTTAATTGAGGAAGGAGCAGAAGTTGATGCTACTGATAGAACTGGACAAACTCCTCTCATGAATGCAGTCATTTGTCAAAATAAGGAGGTACTGTCTTTGAGCCTCGAGAAATTGAAGTTTAAGGCTCGCCCGTTGTTCTCTCATTCTGCTGACGTACCTCATCTGTTTTTCATTTTCTTATCATTGCTTTAACATTTGAATTGATATAATTGAATCAGTGATATGCCACTATAGTGATCTACATTACTTGTGAGTTAAGATAGGGGGAACCTGAACATCTTACTAAATTTTGTGGACTTGTAGATTTCATTGTCAAATTGTTTTCTTTGGTTTCAGGTAGCCCTCCTCCTAATAAGACATGGAGCGGATGTGGACATAGAGGACAAAGAAGGGTATACTGTTCTTGGCCGAGCTTCAAATGATTTTAGACCGATACTGATCGATGCTGCCAAGGCTATGCTTGAAGGATGAATTTGACTATTGGCAAGCCGATGGAGTGTGCTGTGCTTGATCAAACCTTGTGTTTCTCGGAAAAATCCTGCGAGTTAAGGAAAGAAGAAAAGGGGAAATGACCAATCACTCCATCGCGTGATGAATCTTTTGGAGCAATGGAAGGATTTTTGCTTATTCTTTGTTTGAGTTTTGTCCTACGAGCCTAATGGCAACAAGAACTTCAAAGATAGACATTTAAGCTTGACTTCAGTTCCAAACATCCTCATATATCCACAAGGACCAAAAAGTTTTGTTATTTGTATTCGACACATTTGAATTTGAGTATAGGATATGATTTTTCAATTAACTGCTTCCGTACCAAAAAAGGGGAAAAATATGTGTAGTGTAAACACATCTTTGAATCCAGATAACGATCATGTTTGGTAAATAGCGGTTTAAATTAAAATTAAAAGTTTGAGTTAATATTAGAGGTTTGACTGGTCAAATTCGCTGATTTGGATGTTTGGTGAATAGCGGATTGGAATAACGGATTGAGGTGGAACCTTTAATTTTGAAAAAGCTGTTAATATGAGCTTTTTGAAAAAGTTGTTAATATGAGCTTTTTGAAATTAGCGGTTTGACATAATAGTTATAAAGACCTTTTTACCCTTAACAATTATCAAAAACCTCTAAATAATTTATATTGTGACTTTTGTAAAGATATACTTTTTATTTTTTATTTTATTCTCTCACATTTATAATTTTATTTAAATTTAACAATTAATTAAATTATATTAAAATAGTTATATAAATAATAAAGTAATATATAAATCTTTCAAATATGCTTGTAATTGTTATATTTAAAAAATATTTTTATAATCTAATTAATATTAATAGATACAAAATATTTTTGAACGGTAATAAATACAAAATATTAATAACTAATAAACTATTCAAACAAACATCAAACATAATCATGTCCTTATATGTCATTTTGTTTGTTTAAATAATCAAACAGCTATCAGTTAATTTTACCAAACACTCTTATACAATCAGCTAATACAATTCGCTAGTCAAATCAACTAATGCAATCAACTATCAACTAATGCAATCAGCTATCCGCTAATTGTCAAACAAGGTCAACATAGTTGCTCTTCAAACCACCAAAGTTGGGCACGATAAGAGAAAACGTTCAAGTTAAGCATTAGCACATATGAATTTGATTTAACAATTAGGGTCCGAGCTTAAATTGATAATGGTAACCTAAAGATGGTAACTTTTACTTGTAGACTTGAAATTAATATCAATTGCAGCTAAAGTTGGATTGTTATCAGGATTCTCTGGAATCGAAACAGTTCCCGGTCTTAAATTACCTGAAATTGAGTTTCTAAATCGCTTCATGGTTTGGTTTCCACTTTCCATTCTCACTCTAATAATCTATTAACATTTGTGCTTTAAATTCTAGTTTGTTTAGACGAAACAAGCCTTGAAAAAACCAGTGGTTTGATTATGCAGAAGAAAACCAGAAGAAGTATGCTGAAGCTGATGCAAGATTCAAGTCATCTCCTTTGCTGTTAGAGCGGTCTGAGCAGAACAAAGAAAAGTAATCCAAATTCTTTACAGAATCAGAATTGATTCACTTCAATTAAACTAATCTTTCCAAATTCTTCTGTTCTCTCATCTTTTCAGCTGATATGAAGTTTGAGATGTTTACATGAACCAATTACAAGTTATAGAACTTGCATTATCTGGTTAGGCATTGAGATAGAATTTTGATATCTAACTTCAATTAAACTAATCTTTCAAAATTTATGTGTTGCAAAAAAAAGAAAAAAAGAAAAGAGGCTTCCATTTGAGAATGGAAAGGGTTACAGACGTTGGAATTCAAATCTCGAACCTTTTGATCACTAAGGCTGGTTGCATGAACCAACAAAGATAGAATTGTGATTTTGAACTTGCATGATTTTGTGTAAAGGAAGCCTTAGCCCGATGATTGCATGAATCAACTGAGTTCAACTCTAAGTTCTTAAACTTGCATTATATGGTTAGGCATTGAGATAGAATTGAGTTATCAGCTTTTTGATCAGCATTATTTGGTTAGGCATTGATATAGAACGGTGGTGTTGAACTTGCATTGTTTTTGTGTAAGGGAGGCTTTAGTGTGGGGATAGGGGGAGGACCGATCGAAATTCGAACTTTATACTTATTAAATTCCATCTCCTAAGAGTGACTGTATGAACCGAGTTGAGCTTTGAGTTCTTGAACTTGCATTATACGGTTAATCATCAAGATAGAATTGTGATGTTTGATGCAAATGTTGGGAAATTGCAGGAACAAACAAGAAATTCAAGACAAGTACCGCATACGAGGGGCTGAGATGGGAGTAGGGGATTGTTCGGTAGAGGCGATGTCGCCGGAAGACAGAAAAGTTCATTGCAATGTTGAAGCAAAAGGCTGGAGTCAAATGAAATGGAGGGGAATTTTCTTTTGTCATTTCATTGCTTGGATATGTAATTAGGTTAATGAGAGGGAAGCAAAAAGGCAAGAGCAAACGTAGTGGCAATGGCAATTTAGTATAGCCATTTTTTATTGATTTTGGTTTAAACAAAATCATCTTTCTTCGAATCATCAAAATCCATTAAAAAACTAAGGCATGATGAAAAGAAAATCATATTTAAATTGAAAATATATAGTTGATTAGTCCAAACAACAACCACTATTTTTAAAGTGAATAGAAAATAGACAAACCTTGCAAACAAAGTTGTTCGAACTCGATTTTCTAAGATGAACATCATCCTCTTTATGCTTTATCGCCACCTTAAGCAATGTTGGACTTTAAATTCCGGCTTTGTGCTTGAAACAAAAATTTAGTTAACCAATGAGTTAGATATTGGTTGTTATACAAAAAGAAGTTAATATTATTTTTATATAAATCTGGTTTTAATTCTATCTAAAAACAGTTCAAAAGGAAGCAGGGGACCAAAATGGAAAATTCCGAAATTTAGAGGGGCCACTAACACCATTAGTCAAACTAAAACTAACACAAAAAGACAATCTGATCATTGTTTATTTTATTTCCACTCAAATGCATTTCTGGCCAAAACCGGCTCCTATGTAATTAGTAATTACTTGTATTTCTGAAACAAATAAGAAGCCCAAATTGAATTAAGGATTAGTTTTCGTTCCCCAGCTTCTCAAAATTCAGGTACGTTTATATTTATATATAAATCGAGCTCTAAATTATAATGAGTGTCTTCGTATTTTAGTTCGGTTCGGTCAATTGTTTAATTTTATACGAAAAGTTTGGAGTTTTGATTTCCCAACACGTAATTGCTTTATTTTCTAAAAGCTTTTTTTTAAAAATTTATTTAATCTTGGATTAGGAATTAGGGATATGGTGCTTATTACTGAACTTCCATGGAATGACACGAGGATGATTCGACGATAATTGGGGAATCTGTGAAAGGTAGATGCTGGTGATTGATATATCAATAGTTTGAAAAGTCTTGAAATTTGCCGATTGTCATTGATAAAACTCTCGTTTTCTTGATCAAAGTAACGATTTTTTTGTGATAATTTGGTTAGTTAAGCCTCATCTTTAATCATATAATTCATTATTCTTTTTGGGTTGTTAAAATTTGAGTTCCTGGACTTTGGGTTCACTTCTGTTAGGGATACTGATTGGGAGCTGTTACAATGCACAGGACAGTGGCTACAGCCACAACCATGGGGGGAGTTCCGGCTGACAATGTGGACTTTGTTGTGGACTTGGAACAAGTCCCACGGTGGATTGATGCGGAGAGTAGGTCTTCTTTGGAGTGTGAGAATGAAGACCCTTCAAATTTGAATTCATATTTCCCTGACCCTTTAAAGTCTCCTGAGGAGGAGAGTAGTAGAAATGGGATGGTATCGAGGTTTCCTGTTGATCATGAAGTTAACTCAAAGATATACTCGTGGAGGGGACATCCGTGGAACCTTGAGGTCGATGCTGTTGTTAATTCTACTAATGAGGTAAGCACTGGGTTTCCCTATCGTATCTGATTCATAAAATTATGAGATATTTTGAAGATCCCATGATTTGCTTGAACCTTGGATATAAAGAACCTTACCTTTGTTTGCATTTGCACGTTTAAGCTGTATGGTCAATCCAATATGGTAGCAGAATGATGAGAACAAGTCTGTTAGTAACATGGAACTGTACTGAATTGCTATATGAGGATTGAATTGATAAAGAAAATAATACAGTGAAATACGGGGAAAATGGATTATGTGAAAAGTAGAGTAATTCTCTGTTATTGACTTATTTTCTGTAAGATTTGTTACATATTTATATACAGGTTGTATCCTTAACTTAGGTAACTCTCAAGTTAGGAAAGTAACTAATTCTAGGGAAAGATACAATCCCTTAAAGTTAGGGATTGTAACTACTAGAAGATATCCACAGAATCCTATCTCAAGTTAGGGAATGTATCCTTAAATTAGAAATATTATGTGTAATTAGATAGGATTCTGTGGATATCTTCTAGTAGTTACAATCCCTAACTTTAAGGGATTGTATCTTTCCCTAGAATTAGTTACTTTCCTAACTTGAGAGTTACCTAAGTTAAGGATACAACCTGTATATAAATATGTAACAAATCTTACAGAAAATAAGTCAATAACAAAGAATTACTCTACTTTTCACATGATATCAAAGCTTGGTTAGCTCTTACATGGGTCCTGTTAATCTCCGTCTAGCAACCTCCTTTTTTCCCTAAAATCCTTCCCTTGAGTGTGTATTGTTAACCCAACAAAAAACATGGTTGAGGAGGTCGATACCAGCAATTCTGAAACTATGCAAGGAGTTACAGTGAATGAAGGGGGTTATTCTAATCCGATAGGTGACTTGCAAAATATACAAGCTGCATATATGTTGAATGGAAAAAACTACCTTAAATGGTCTCAGCTAGTTCGTACCTTTCTAAAGGGTAGAGGTAAGTTAAGTCATCTTCTTGGAACTGGACCTAAGAAGGGAGATCCTAAGTTTGATTCTTGGGATGAACATGATTCATTAGTAATGTCCTGGTTATAGAATTCTATGGTGCCAGAAATCAGTGATACATGCATGTTTCTCAATACAGCCCAAGAGATATGGGAGGCTGTAAAACAAACCTACTCTAAGGTTAAAGATGCTGCCCAAATCTATGAAATCAAGACCAAGATTTCATCCACCAAGCAGGGAAACAAGTCAATCATAGAATATTCTAACTTACTGCAGAACCTGTGGCAGGAGATGGATCACTACCAGTGTATCCAAATGAAGTGTAGTGAAGATGCAACAGTCCTAAAGAGGTTTGCTGAAAAAGACAGAATTTATGATTTTCTTGCTGGACTAAATATTGAATTCGATGCAGTGAGAGTCCAGATTCTTGGAAAGGAGGATCTGCCCTCACTAAATGAAGCTATTGCAATCATTCGTGCTAAGGAAGGAAGAAGAGGAGTTACGATTGAAAGCAGTCAAGTGGAGAGTTCAACATTAGTCACTAGAGCTGTAACCGATGGAAAAATTGGTCTGGAACAGCAAATTACTAAAGATAATAAACCAGAAGCAGCAAAAAGAGTGAACAGGGACTCTCTATGGTGTACCTATTGCAAGAAACCGCGCCACACAAAGGAGAAGTGCTGAAGACTTCATGGGAAGCCACAAACAGCAAGCAAAAATTTTTCAGAGAGAGGGGGATCATTAAGAGGACAAGAAAGAGCATATACAACCAAACAATTGGTCGAGGACTCTCAAGAACAGCCTATTGAGTTCAACAGAGAAGAAATAGAGAAACTGAAGAGCTTGCTGGGGTCTCTAGAAAAAACCTCCTCTACAGGTACATGTAGTCTGGTTTTCTCAGGTATATCCTCTTCTCAGGACTCTAAAGCCTCGGATTTACCTACCCAAAGCTCCTGGGTAATTGACTCAGGGGCTACAGATCACATGACCAATTCTTCACTCCGATTTATCACTTATACACCCTGTCCTAGTAACAAAAAAATAACAGTTGCAGATGGTACTATGATAACAGTGGTTGGTCAAGGGGATATTGTTATAAGTAAAACCCTTACACTAAAAAACGTCCTTCATGTACCAAAACTATTTACTAATCTTCTATCCATCCAGAAAATTACCAAGGACACTAACTGCAGTGTTCTTTTTCATCCTACTCGATGTATTTTTCAGGAACAAGGAACGAGGAGGATGATTGGGCGTGTTAAAGAAATAAATGGCCTTTATTACCTTGAAGATCCCGGTGGACAAGTCAGTGCCCTGAATTCCCCACCTTTTTCACTTGTATCAGAATCTAAAACCAATAAAGACCAAATATGGCTTCATCACCTCCGCCTTGGTCACCCATCCTTTAAAGTTGTAAGGCTTATGTTTACCTCCTTGTTTGAATCCTTAAATATTGAAGAATTTCATTGTGACATATGTGAACTTGCAAAGCATAAACGCACTTCTTTTCCAGTGAGTACTAAAAAGGCCTCCAACCCTTTTACCCTCATTCACAGTGATGTTTGGGGGCCATCCACTATTCCAAATATAACTGGGACTCGATGGTTTGTCTCATTCATAGATGATTGTACCCGAGTGTCATGGATATTTCTCTTAAAACAGAAATCGGATGCAAGCTCTACCTTTAAAACCTTCTATACCATGATTAAAGCTCTACCTGTGTCCGAGGCATTAGAAAATGAGAATTGGAAGAATGCCATGCAAGTTGAAATGGAAGCACTTGAGAAGAACAAGACATGGGACTTGGTAAAACTGCCAGAAGGGAAAAAAACAGTAGGGTGCAGATGGGTGTTTATAGTAAAGTACAAGTCAGATGGTTCTTTAGAGAGGTACAAAGCAAGGTTAGTGGCTAAGGGGTACTCTCAAACCTATGGGATAGACTATCTTGAGACATTTGCTCCTGTTGCAAAGATGAATACTCTGAGAATTTTATTGTCATTAGCTGCCAATCAAGGATGGAAATTACAACAGTATGACATTAAGAATGCTTTTTTTGCATGGGGATCTTGAGGAGGAAGTGTACATGGACATCGCACCTGGATTTAGTCTGGAAAAGCAATGTGCAGATTAAAAAAGGCCCTGTATGGGCTAAAGCAGTCCCCAAGAGCCTGATTTGGAAGATTTACCAAAGTAATGCTGAGACTAAGCTACAAACAAAGTCAAGGTGATCATACTTTATTTGTGAAACATTCCTCTTCAAGGGGAGTTACTGTTTTATTAGTCTATGTAGATGATATCATAGTTACGTAGGATGATTTGAAAGGAATTGATGACCTAAAGAAGTGTTTGGTGAAGGATTTTGAAGTCAAAGATCTTGGAAGACTAAAATACTTCCTTGGTATTGAAGTGGCATACTCACAGCAAGGGATCTTCATATCTCAACAGAAATACACCCTAGACTTGTTGACAGAAACTGACAAACTAGGGTGCATACCAACAGAAACACCAATAGAAGTTAATCACAAACTTGGAGATACAATAGAGGATGCAGCAGTGGACAGAAGCTCATATCAGAGACTTGTGGGAAGATTGATTTACTTATCACACACCAGACCAGACATTGCCTATGCAGTTGGGGTTGTGAGCCAACTCATGCACAACCCTAAAGAATCACACCTAAGGGTTGTGACTCAAATTCTACAGTATTTAAAGGGCACACCAGGCAGAGGAGTTATATTTAAAAAAGGAGGAAATTTGACGTTGGAAGTCTATACTGATGCAGACTATGCAGGGTCCGTGGTTGATAGAAGATCAACATCAGGATACTGCACCTTTCTGGGAGGAAATCTAGTGACATGGAGAAGCAAAAAGCAGAATGTTGTGGCTAAATCCAGTGCAGAAGCTGAGTTTAGAGCAATGGCACTTGGGATATGTGAATTGTTATGGCTAAAGATTATTTTGAAAGATTTAAAGATCAAATGGGAAGGCCCAATGAAGTTGTACTGTGATAGTAAATCAGCAATCAATATTGCTCATAATCCAGTTCAACATGACAAGACAAAACACGTTGAAGTGAATAGACATTTCATAAAGGAGAAACTTGACAGTGGACTAATTTGTACTCCCTATGTGTCCACTGGAGAACAAGTTGCAGATATACTTACCAAGGGGCTACCTGGGAAGTATTTTCAGAAGTTAACAAGCAAGCTGAAGATGGAGGACATCCATTCCCCAGCTTGAGGGGGAGTATCAGAAAATAGATTCATAAATTAGAAATATTATGTGTAATTAGATAGGATTCTGTGGATATCTTCTAGTAGTTACAATCCCTAACTTTAAGGGATTGTATCTTTCCCTAGAATTAGTTACTTTCCTAACTTGAGAGTTACCTAAGTTAAGGATACAGCCTGTATATAAATATGTAACAAACCTTACAGAAAATAAGTCAATAACAGATAATTACTCTACTTTTCACAATAATATTTCGACATGCCTCTGTTTTTTTTACTTCATCGTCTTTTGCATGATGTCATCAATGTCATTTGATCATACATGGGTTAATTTTGTGATCGTGCTGCATGAGCTGGTTCAAAGCTTGCGTTGGAGCAGCTATACAAACTTGATTGATATATTTTCTTTTTGGAATCTAAGTATCTGATTAATTTGTACTAAAACTGTTATATTTTAGCTTTTTTGTCATGAAATTTTGTGTTAATTGAAAACTGAGGGTTTTATGCATCATGTTGTTAGGAGAGTTATCCATACTGTAGGCCCCAAGTACGCAGTAAAGTATCATACTGCTGCAGAGAATGCTCTGAGTCATTGCTATCGTTCTTGCCTTGAACTTCTAATTGAAAATGGTCTTCGGAGGTTGGTTGCAGATGCCATACAATGTATTTCTTCAAGTTGTTCATTCCTTATTCTGTTTCATGGAGTAAGTTATTTAATATCCTTTGACATGTGTGAATGCAGTATTGCTATGGGCTGTATATACACAGAAGCAAAAAACTATCCCCGTGAGCCAGCTGCTCATGTTGCTATAAGTAAGAAAAATTCCTACATGTTGCAGCTATTTGTCTGATTCTATTGATGTTCTGTAAACTAAATATCCAGAATTCCAAATATATATTGTGCATTAGCTATGGACTTTTCAATTCGTTATGTGATGCTGTTATTACGGAAAGTGGTAACTAAAAACCCAAGGATTTTTTTTTTCTTACAAATGAAAGAGAAAATAATATTATAAGATATTATATTTTCAATATGTGTGATGGATCAATGCTAGTTACGCCTCTAATTTTCGTAATGTGCTCTGAGAAACACAATGTTTGGAGTCATTGACTTTTGTGGAGTCTTCATTTCTTCTTAAAAGCTTTTCTTTTTTGACATGCATGTAATCAGATTTTTTTATCGTGCATAGTTTCTAGAAGGCCTAAAGTTCGTAAAAAATTATCTGTTTGCATTTACATCCTGATCCTGTGTTCCTTATTCATAGGCTATTGAAACTGTTTCTGAGGTTGAATATTTCTGGGTTCAAACATTTTCCTGTTCTTCAGGGACGGTTCGACGATTTCTTGAAAAGCAGAAAGACAAAATCACCGCAGTTGTTTTTTGTACTGGAACATCATCTGATACTGAAATCTATAAGAGGTGTCCTACTATTATTACTTTTCTACTACCTTGTGAAGATGGCTTTCTTTGTTTGGATGCATTATTATATTGCTTTCTTGTCTTGAGGAGTTTAATGATTTTTTTTTTGCATAAAATAATTCTATCGACGTGAAGTGTCTTCTCATTTGATTTTGTGAATTGTAGATTGCTTCCACTTTACTTTCCTCGAGATAAGCGTGGGGAGGTAGTGGCTATAGCTAAGCTTCCTGCTGATGTTGGAGATGAGAATGGTGAGACTATCATTGATGAACATAAAATCAGAATAAAGCCATTGTCCTGAAAGACCATTCCGAAGCTCCCCGAAGCTCCACTTGAACTCCCCATTAGTGAAATAGGTTTGGTACGAAGGTTAGTTACCTCAATGTCACGAATAAAATCTTTTACATTTCCCTTCTTTTTTATGTTCTATTTGTGTTCATAGATTGATCCATAAATGCATCATTGTATTATGTGCAAATATTGGAATATAGGTGTACCCTTATCAATGTCATCATGAAGGTTAGTGACCTCAATGTCATGAATAAAATCTTTTACATTTCCCTTCTTTTTTATGTTCTATTTGTGTTCATAGATTGATCCATAAATGCATCATTATATTATGTGCAAATATTGGAATATAGGTGTATCCTTATCAGTATTACAATGCAGAGCCCTGTGTATTTTGGGTTTGATGTGCACTTTTCCCAAAATGTTTATTGGTTAATATATTTGACTCGGTATTCTCGATGTCAAATGGAAATGCTAGAGGTTTGTATTGATATGGGATTAAGGGGCATTTTATATCTTTGATGTTTGCCCCTGTGGATTGAAGATGAGTTGTGGCCTTTTTCTTATGGACACCGGGGTTTTATATAAGAGTTGTAATTCCAGTGATGTGGGATGTGTTGTATGGTAATTGGTTGTAGGTATTCTGATTTGTATTGTTTGCTGGTTTGTCTCAGTGCTGGTTGTGTCTTCTAAATACTGGATTATCATAGTATTAGTTTTAAACATAGAAGTTGAGATGATGTTGCAGCAAGATTCTTAGATGGCTATTGAGTGGTTTGGTAAGTGAAGGTTTTGAGGATCGTTATCTTTCTCATTAATGTGGATTTTCTGTTGTTGCTAGAAACGGTGTTTAGTGGTTGTTCTGAATCAGTTCAAAGTTATAAGTTAGAGCTGAGAGTGAATTTAATTTTCTTTTACAAGTTAAGGGGTTTTATTGGGCGTGTGCATTGAGAAAAGAGATTGATAGTGGTAAATGTGCTTGATGGGATGTGCCGTTGTGTTGAGGTGGGAGGGATTGCAGGCTATTGGTTGAATGAAGTTGTCCACAAAGTTGCACTGATTATTGCTTTTGGAGTTTCAGCATGTGGTGCGGTGTTTAGGGAAATTAGCCTTCTTAGGAATTTTCTTTTGGCACTTCGAACTGTTGATTTAGTTTGGAGCTCATTAAATTTGCTTTAATGATCTTCTTGGAATTACCTTGCTGCTGAAAGAACGCGACAATTGTCAAGATTGATGCAAGTAGTACGATCTTTTTGTATTTGTAACAGTGATTTAAATCTTGTATTGCTCTAGTCTTTTATGGTTGGATGTTTCTTGTACACAGGATAGGTTATGGCTCCTTGAATGGCTGTGTTGTCTTAGGGTGTTTCAGGTGTTTTGTGTTAATTTTGGTTCAGCTCTGGCTTAGCAATTGTACTCTGGGTGTTTTGGTTTTAATCAATAAAGCTGCACTATTCTTCAGATTCCTCATTCCTTTCAAGCATTTCATAGAGATTGTAAGTTCAACCTATAATCAGAGTAATTTCTATTCCATAGCTTGGAAGGGTAACAAACCATTGGTCTATCGCTTCTGAGTTTTCATGGCACCTTTTATGTATTCTCTTCCAGTTATCTGTGGTTCTGTGTTGATTATGATAAATATTCATGGCCTATTTGAATTTCAAGTTGGATGAATTTATTGGATGATTTCTATTCTTTCAGGAACTCAAGTTACCTGGATACATATTTGGATCCTGCTTTCATGTCCTTAATCAAAGATCCAGATCAGAGGCGTCAGGAAAAATGGGAAAAAACTGCTCAAGCACAAGGTGGTTGGAATTGTGCTAAGATGCTTGGATTTGGTGAACTTGGTGGGCCTCCATTATCTGCTGCTGAAGAATACTCACTTCACTCTAGATACCTTTCCAAGGCAAATTCTCTTAATCTTTCTGAAATAGCAGAGATGAAAATTGTGTAAGTTTATCATGCATTTCTCCATTCATACTCTTGATTTAGCATTCCCATGTTTTATTTTATTATTTTGGGGATTGGTTAAATTTTAGGCTTATATTACAAGTACCTAAGGTATACCAACTTCTTCATTTAGGTACCTAAAGTATTTTTTGGTCAAAATAAGTACTTAAAGTATACTTTTTGGTCAAAATAGGTACCTAAAGTATTTTTTGGTCAAAATAGGTAGCTAAAGTATATACATATGTATATATTTCATCTAGGTTCCTAAAAATTGTCATGTGACATTGATTAAAAAATCCATTAAGTACCTATTTTGACAAAAAAAATATTTTTTAGGTACCTACTTTGACGAAAAAATACTTTAGGTGCCTATTTTGACCAAAAAGTATACTTTAGGTACTTAATTTGACCAAAAAGTATACTTTAGGTATAAGCCTAAATTTTACAGTAACACGTAATTACTTCAGTTCTTCAGAATCAATGTTTCTGGAAGCACTTATGATGTTAAACAAACAGTTTAAGTCTTTAGACTATTTACTTTTTTTCTGTTTTATTTGTTTGTTGGCTTTAGTAACTACATGTGGGACTATATTTTCTTTATATTATGAATCTGTCCAATTGTCATACATTTTCAGATTAGTCGTGGTCTGAATATAATGTGTAGTTAGTTTATTTGCTTTATGTCAGTTACCGCGGAGGAGTGGACAGTGAAGGTCACCCTGTTATGGTTATTGTTTGCTGTGTCTTGATCTTGAGCGTTTTGTTCTGTATGTTGTAAAGGTATTAGCTTACTTGTTTCTTCAATTGGACCTCTGAAGTTTCTCATACTTAGCTCCATTGATCACTCATAATTTAAACTGCTTGATCTTAGGAAAAGGTTTTGTGGTCATGGACACTTAACAGTGTAATTTTACTGAAAACTGGTTTTTGGGCTAAAATCATCATTTCAGGAATTTAAACCTTTGATACAGAAGCCTTATTCTATTGTATATCTGCACTCCGCAGCTTCTTTACAGATGTAAGTGTTTGCTTTATGGGAGTTTTGGTTTAACTTGATGCCCTTTATATTGTCCTTGTATTAATGCATTTTCAGACCAGTCGAGTTGAATGTGAATTTTCTTTTCAATCCCCGCTCACGTTTCATTTTCTTTTCTCGAGTAACCAGCCAACCAGACTTGGGATGGATGAGAAGATTACAACAAATACTTCGTCGGAAGCACCAACGTAACCTGCATGTATGTAGCAAAAAATATCCCATCTAATTTGAATGTTCATTATGAGTTGTTATTTCCTGATCCTTTTACTTGTTTTGGGTAGGCAATAAATATATGTTCTTCATCCTACCTTTCACCTGAAAGCTGCAATTTTCGCCCTACAAATGTTTGTGGACAATGTGGTATGTCTTAATTGTTCTTATAGAATAATGTTTTACCCGCTCAGAAATCTTATTGTAACTTGATGTTCTTGGGATGAATCTATAGGTGTGGAAGAAAGTGGTCTACGTTGACAGGCTTCTGCAGCTATTCAGATATGTTCCTCGTGAGCAGTTGACCATCCCCGATTTCGTGTTCCAGTTGAGTGATGTAGTTTTATCTTTCTTACTAATCTAAAACAAAACATGTATTGGGTGTTTGCGAGGCAGTGGATCAACAAAAAGGGAAAAAATTAGAAGCGATTCTAACCTTCTGTTGATATGATCGTTGCAGGCATGATTTAGAAGTGAACGGTGGAAAGGGTGTTATTGTGGATCCCCGGACGAAATACATGTATCATCGGCCATAGGAAGAAATATAGGGATCGACCAGTTGAGCAAAAGTGATTGCTTTCTCTTCAAGTCTATTTTGTAGGCGGATGGGGGTTGTATTTGGTGTAAAAATAGCTATATCTTGATCTAAATAAACAATAATTTGATTGTTTTATGTTAGGGAAAGTAATATTCTTGTATCATCTTCTAAATATCTATTAATAATATTTCTGGGTGATTTAAGCTTCTACTCAAAGTCTGCAGTTAACAAATTTCCTTAACTCTCTCTCAAACAAGGATACTTGGCATCCAAGATTTTAAATTTGAAACTAGAAATCATGTTTAACAGATTAATTATGATATTTCTTTTTGCCCTTTAACTACAATTGTCAATGGCAAAAATGAGCATGTAACTTGTACTTCTATATGCATTAGGAACTGTATGCTACGTTTCCAGACAGATAGAAAATGTTAACCGGGCAAAGCAACCGCTCTTACTGTCGAACTGCTGCCACATATCTTATGAAGAAATCATGCAACATTATTTATGAATTTGTTTGTTTGTAACCACCCCAAGACAGACAATCAAGTGTATCCAAATTTCAGGACAAGAAATGTACAAAAGGCAAGATCCATGGATCATGATAAACCTCACCTCTCAATGCCGGTGAAGCAACAATGAACTAGTTCCCTCTATATAGTATTCTCAATTAATACATTAATAAAGCCTGTTCTCATAACTAGGTTAATGCAAGAGGGGGAGGATTACCTGCGGCAGGGCATCTCTGTCTGCGAGGCCGTCTAGTGGTTTTCCCCCATCCAGTAAGGCTTCTATCCTCCAACCCCACTTTGATGTTATTATGCTGCTGCACCAATGTCCTGCACGTTGTGGCAGCTACCGAAGCAGGAGACGTGTTAGTTACTGGCACTCGCCTCCGCCTGCCACACCCGCTTTTGGTGCCATTTCTTCTTGTCAATCCAGATAGCCATGAATGTCCCGTTGCTCTCATAAGCCATCCAAATGTCTGAAGATCTTCTGTTACCTCGTGCCTGGATAGGGAAGCAAGGCCTGGAAGGATGTCCCTTCGGAAGTCCCTCCGCTGCCTTCCTCTCCTTCCCTGACCCCTCCGTGTTTGGGTTGTTAACAAAGAGGTAGTTCCAGTTTCTTCCACTTTAAAGTTTTCAGGAACAAGAGGTTTGGGCATAAAATCCTCTTCCTGGGTTTCTTCTAATTGCAAAATCATAGATTCAAAGTAATCAATCTCTTCCAAGGAAGGTTCATCTTGATCCCCATCTTTAAGAGCCTCAAACTTGCTCTCAAGATCCTCGCCAAAAGAGGAAATTGTCTCGACAAACCAATTAAGGGGGTCTATCTCAGAAGTTTCAGATGAACTGCGATTGACATCATCCAAATGGCTGCACAGACCAGATGATGAGATGACAACTATTGCCTCAGCTGCACTTTTAATAAGTTCATCCTGCAAGCACTCATCTTTGCTTTGTACTGATCGCAAAGGTAAATCACATGCCTTTTCCAATAATTCTTCTCCATGAATAACATCCTCAGGCTCGGTAGCTGGTGGAGCTTCCAAATCTATCAGCCCAGTCATCTTCATGCTGGTGCTCGGAACAGAGGGTGTCAAAGAAACTTCATTCTCATCAACACAGGAGTTCAAGTCAATTTCAGGTCTGAAACTTGATAACTTTATATCTGCATCCTTCTCTATGGCTGAATTCTCTGCAACAGTGTCTTGGCCCTCGTCAAGGATCATCACATCACAAGGCAAGTTAATATCCAGTAACCTATTCCTCCCCTTATTTTCTGCTTCACCTTCAGATGGCTCAGGAACAGATACGAATGGGGAGGTAAAAGAAGACTCATTCTTAGAAACATAACATTTTTCAAAAATAGGAGTCCCTAGAATCTTTGTATTGTGCATGCATTCACTTATTTCACTCCTGCTGGCATTGGTGTTATTGGAGAACGGAACTGACTTCACATTCGGTATCAAAATTTGATTGAAGCCATTTCCAATCTCATTTTTAATGGTAGACTGCTTTGGAGAAGATTGAGAGAAACTCAACTCTCCAACATTCAAATCCCTTACTTCACTAGTGGCCTCGTTCTTACAAGCAGGCTTGGCTCGTAACCATGGCAGGCCTGGAAAATGGTCATCATGCTTTCTTCCTCCATTTATTTGACGACCTTGTTGCAAAACTGGTTCTGTGGATGAACTGTTTGAAAGCAACACATTCAAATTCACATCAGTTCTGGACTTCGTATCAACACTATTTGAGCAGTTGTAGAGCTTAGCTGAACTGTGAGTGAAGTGCTCAACGAACCCCTTTCTGTCATTACTACAGTTCGGATAATCATAACTGATGGAAGAGAAAGAAATTGAAGGTTCCTTGGACCCCGACGATGATCCATGATAAAACCCATTTCGAGGCAATTCACCTCCAAAACCTGTGTTAAGTGACTTGCAACTCACCTGCCACTTCTCCCCAAAAATCTCATTGCTTTGGGGTGCCATCATGGAACTCTTACTAAAAGAACCAGATGAATTCAAAAATGGGCGAGTCTGAACTGACATTGACTTCGGGCTTAAGTTACTGGAAGGCTTTTCCCACGAAGAAACTGAATGAGACCATTGCTTTACAACACCGGAAGAAGCAAACGGATTCAAACTAGGTACACTGGAAGTCATGATTGAAGCTGGATGGCTGTTATTGGAGATTTTACAATTTCTTTCGGAAGCTTCTGAACTGTGAAGCATTCTCTCTTTAGAGAGCTCTGCCTTGCTTTGATCAGTTGGAGGATCATGAGCTTTGTCAAAAAGAACCTGTACTTGCTGAGACAATACAGGCAACTTATCGGACTGGAAACCTTGGGAAGTAGATATTAAGTTGGCTTTACAATGCCCTGCAAAGCAAGATAATATTCACATTAGAATAATCAAAATTATGAGTTAAATTATGATCGGGCAGTCTGAATCACTTTGGAAATATTATTTATGGACCTGCTTCAAGCACATGGGAAAAGAATCCTCTAGCATTTCCATTGCTTTCAACATGTACATTATTTATGGGCCAATTATCACTTTGGTGATGAGAATTGACAGAAATTTCTTTTGACAAACCAAGAAACTCTTGCTTTAGTTTTGCAGACGATTCACGGCCTCCATGATAGGAGTCATGGTCATGGCAGTCAGAATATGCAGAACCATTGGTTTCTTCAATCTGAATAGGCTCATTCAAGTCGGCCAAACTATTTTTGCCTCTCAAACATGTATCAGATCTCAAAGTATCACCTAAGCAGTCAGTCTTCCCAACATCACCATGAAATAGCTTCTCACTGCTCTCGGGCCCAATTTTCCCATTTCCACTTGGAAGATATCTTAACATCCCAGATGCTGGGTCATCCTTGAACTGTGCTGCTTCTTCAGTATCAATGTACTCATCCGCGGGAAGTTCAAGATCAATCGTTTTCCTTCTCACTTTTGTAGGTCTGCACTCTAGCACCTCAACATTGTTTGAATTATCTACACTTTGGGACAGAAAGGAACTAGCTTGGATGCTGCTTCCCTTCATGAAACTCAGGGGAGAATGACTGTGCTCAACACCAGATATCGACGGTCTAGCACAATTGGAGTTTGCCACGGGGAAGCTGGGGATATGCCATTTATGAGCATCTACGGTAGTAATTTGCGAAGCTAACGGGCTTGATGACCCAATAGGAACCTGAGTTTTTGCTAATTGTTTCTTTTTCATTTCATCCATCAAGTCCTTTTGTATCCTGTACAAGCGATGAAGCTCAGACACCTGGATAAAGACAGAACTCGGATATTTAAATATCAACGAAACAAAGTTGAGTGCATAAAAAAGCAACACTTGACTTCATCAACATATAGCAGGAAAAAAAGCAATATAAAACTAAATACAGACCAACCTGATTCCTGAATATTGCCTCGTGCTCAAGCATCTTTTGTTTCAAAGCATCCTTATCATACCCAGGATATGCATCTGCAACGGCCCTCGGGAAAAAACCATTGTAATACTGACCATTTGTCAAGGTCTTATCCCCGTAATAAAGTGGCCAGCTACAACTGTTAGAATCCTTGTTTAGATCTCTCATTGAGTAATATCCTGGAAGATAGCTTTTAGACTGCACTTTTGTTCCCATTCCTGAAATCAATGAACAAGTCTGGGTAATTTGACATATAATAATCAATCATAACTACTAGACTCTTAACAGTTATTGGCATAAGGAAATTACTTGCAGTGTCATCTATTCACATTATTTATACCAGAAATCCTAGACAACGATCGCATATAAATATAAAAAGTGCACTCTAAATTCTCTTAGTATAAAGCAATTCTTTAAAAATGTGAGAAATTTTAGTAGCAGAGTTAGATTTTGTTAAAAAAACATGGAAGATTTGTCATTGAAACAAAAGAGGGCACCCTACCATTGCTGCTAATGCACAAGATCCCATCCTGACTGAACCCCAAAGCAAATACAAATAGTAATTACGAGATGAATGCCTATGATCGAAAGCAACCCAAGTAGGAGCTTCAAACGACCTTTAACATCAAAGTGAAAAACTTAGTTGAATGCCTCGCTGACAGTGATTCAACGATAATTGAATAATCCTAAATCCCAAAGAACAACCTAACAACTTGCTAAAGCACCAAACAGGACTGAAGAAACCACTTATATTTCGCATAAAACTGACAAGTAATATTAAACACACGTCATATGGTTGAAGGTCTATGGCATATGTCTGGTTGATGAGCGAATCCAACAGCAACACGAGGAAATATCACAAACCATTACAAGAATAAAGGACACATTCAACTAATAAGGCTGAGCCAGGCTACCTGAAAATCACAATATTAAAGAAATCACCCATTGATATCATCACTACTTTAAATTATGCATGCTACAACATCAACTATGTTCCGTAAATATAGCCATCAAAACCAATGAATCATCACATCTGTAGAGTATGTCCATACACTAAACAGTTCCTATACATAGTTCCAGCTAAATGTAAAAAGGGTTTTGCCCTACATCTATGTAAGGTATCAAATCATAAATTCATAACTAATGCCACCAAAAGCAGACACATAAAACCAAGATTTAGGAGTATAATGCAAGTCAAATACACCATCAATTAATAACCAGACTCACTGCATATACATATTGAAAACTCCGAGATAAAGACGAATTTAGCAGGAGAAAGGTGCTAACAGAGCAGGAAAGTTAGGAACCCTATGAACAAGAAGGCAAAATCCTATTCAATTTATGAAGAAATGGCGACATTAAGATGCTAAATTAGTAAGCAAAGTTAATAGACTAGATCCCACATAACTAATACCTAAATTAATATGACAAATTACCAAATATTAACATCTAAAATCTCATAGCAAAAGCTATGACACCCATCAAATCAGAATTACCAACAACCCCAAACTAGAAATTAAAGCAAAATAACAACAACAACAATTAATTTTTCAAAAAATTAAAGTTGAGCTAAAAGGTTCAACTAACTGAATCACAAAGCCACTATAACCCCAAGATTTACCAGACAGAAAAAAAAACTCAGGTAAAAACAACAAATAAATAACTGAGAAGAAGAAAAGAGAATCCAAATAACCAAAACATAAGATAATGAATAAAAAATCTATAAGTCAAATTTACAGAGGGTGGGGGGAAAAGAAGGGTGGGGGGAAAAGAAGAGAAATTTTACCTCAGACCCACATCCTCTAATCACCCCCTCCTTCAAGATTCTCCCAAAGACTTAGCTGTTCATAGACAATTCATAACGCCCAACTTCCCCAGAGTATCAACAAATATTAAAACTTTACAAAAAAATACAGCTTTTCAACAAAGTGGGTGTTTTTGTAACACCATTAAAGGGGCTTAGATCACCATCAGATTGAATAACAAACAGCAGGAGATTTCGATCTACAGGGCCACTCTTCTCTGTCTCTTTCTCTCTCTTAGACAAATAAAAATAAAAATAAAAATAAAAATAAAAAAGAAGGAATAATTGTTGAAGTCCTAATTTTGGATTTTGTTTCTAGAGAGAGAGAAGGTTTAAAGGGGAAAAGAAAAAGAAGATTGCTTTGGTTTGGTCTTGGGGTGGTGTTAGAGAGAGAAGGGAAGAAAGAGAGAGATCCCAGATAAAAGATGAAATCTTTCACATAAACAAACGACCTTCTAAGAACAGTGACATGAAAAATTTGTCAACATCCGGTCTCATTTTATTCTCTGCTTTTTCTTCACTTCCCCCTCAATTTCTTTTTTTTATTTTTCTCTTTGAGTTTTTTTTTCTTCAGAATTTACGCCTACATATACTGGTATTTATAGAAAAGTAACAAATACAATTTAGCTCATTATTTTTAAAGATTTTTTATATACTAAATAAGATTATTGGTGAGACTTAAACATTGATGTGCTAATAAGCATTTAATTAACTGTATAAACCTATTCGGGTAGAAATGAAATATTTTTATAACATATTTATATTTTTTTTAATTTTGTAATAATGTACATATGTGTTTAAATTAAGATCATCTTTTAATCTGCTAAAATCACTCATTAAATTCTGCAGAAATTAAGTCTTTTATTTTTAAAAATATTTTTAATCTTTGAACTTGGCCTATTAATTCATTTTTGCCGT
Source organism: Hibiscus mutabilis (assembly GCA_019671005.1). NCBI lineage: Eukaryota > Viridiplantae > Streptophyta > Magnoliopsida > Malvales > Malvaceae > Hibiscus > Hibiscus mutabilis. Next base: position 43,748,977 of record CM033730.1, on the reverse strand, counting down.
ACCTATTAGATCATTTTTTAATAACCTATTAGATCATTTAAATTTTTTTTAATAAATCTTAATTCAGATATTTTATACTAATTATTAATAAAAATTTTAATTTTTATGGTAATTGAAGTATTCACCGTTATAATAATGATTAATCTCTTGTGCATACATTTTTTAAAGAAATAAATAATTGACCATGAAATAAAAACGATAACTTTAATATTATTTTAATATTTAATTGCGGTTAAATTCAAGTTTTATAATTGAACTTATGGTGTGGTTTCAGTGGGGAAGGAGGTGATGTTTTTTTGGTATAATTCAGGTTCAAACAACTCAGTGTATAAGTATTTACGACAATTTGATTTTATTCAGATATGAAATTAGACTAATTAACATAGTTATAGTTCCGTCAAATTGTAGTTTTAGTTTTTTATTACGTTTAAATTCGAGATCTAATATAAATATTTTAGTTTGATATAGTTTAATTATCTACGTTCATAACTATGTTGGTTAAAACCTTGATTGTGATTTTAAAAACGGTAAAATTACTTAAATATTATTGTTAAATTTTTTCCTCAATAATATGATTCTTATCACTTTATTTTCAAAAATATGATAATTTACTGTTTAAAATCAAAAATCGGATAGAGCGCTATCCGACTTCACTGTTCATTCACTTTTTTTAGTATTTTTTAAAGTTAAAATATTGAAGACGGTGAGAGAGAAATCCGACTTCAATATAAAATACTGTTTAAAGTCGAAAAAAATAATTTGACTTTATTTATTTATTTTCCGACAAAATACTATTTAAAGTAAAAAAAAACAGTCTGACTTTTAATTGCAATAAATAACCACAATTTTAAAAAGTAATCTACAATAACAATATTGTTATCTTTTTACCTTTTAAAAACACACAGCTTCTAACTCATTAACATTGATTTTTTATGTGTCAGAGTGGTGTTTTTAAGACAAATTCACATCCACAGAGTAAAAAGATCACAGTTATAATTTCGAACTTTTTAGTTTTTATATTATTACAACTTATTAAGACGTAGAAAGTAATGAAGACAATGCCCTGTTCCAAAAGGGGTATGGTTATTAATCAGCGGTTAATTAGTTTGAAAAAACTAAGTTTAACCGAGATCTATTAATTGACTTGGATGTTCAATTATTGTTTTTCTATGTGAGTTTGAACTCTAATATTTATTTTAAATATATTATTGCAACATTATTAAATAAAAAATTATGTAAAATCGTCAATTTCGAACCTCAATAATTACTTTGGCTAATTCATATCGTACAGCAGACAACAAATGGGGTCCTTAGTTTCTATTGCATCTTGTAGACCATTTAGAAACACCGTTGTGTCTTTGATCCGGAGAATTTGGGGAACTTTAATATTTTTGCGCATAGTAGATGGTTGTTCGCTGAGAGTTTAAGGGTTTTGTCATCGCCGGTTGTGGATGCCGCTCCTTCAGCTGCTGGTTTGAGGGTTGCGGATAGATGGGTGCGACCCCCTATTAATTGGACGAAGCTTAACACGGATGGTGCGAGGGATTTATCAACTGATTTAGTCTCTTGTGACGGTGTTGGTTGTGAGAGCCAAGGTGATTGGTTGTTTGATTTTTCGAAATTTGTCAGTATTTGTTCGCCGTTGGAGGCAGAATTGTGAGGCGTTTACACAGGGTTGTTGCAGACATAACTATATGGATGCCGAAAGATTATCTTGGATGTTGGTAGCCTTGAAACTTTTTCGCTGGTCACGCGAGATTCGACGGCGGGGATAGCCATTAGTGCAAGGGATCCGTGAATTAGTGCAGCGAGATTGGATTGTTATTTTCCAGCATATTCACAGGGTTGCCAATAAGGTTGCTTATTCAATGGCCAAACTTGCTCGTGGGGACTCATTGGATTGCCAGTTGTTTGTTCACCCACTTGTTTCTGTGACTTCCTTGCTGCTTGCGGATCGGCTACCTATAATGTAGTTTATTTTGCTGCTCTCTTGTTATAAAAAAAGACCGAGCACATGCGATAAATGAGGAGTGCGAGATGATGTCTCAATTCAGATTTGACCTAATTCTCTCGCCACGGTATAAACATATACTATATTATAATTACTTTACTAGTTTATATGTTTCCTTTTCAATCAACTGCTATCATTATGGTTGTTTTTTTAAGGGTAAAACTTTGATACACGGTCTGTGTAAAATTTATTTTACACAGATCTGTATTTTTGCCTTACAAAATACAAATTTTAAATTCCTAACTTTAACACCTTAAACCCTAAATTCTAAACACTAACCTTAAATTCTAAACTTTAAACCCTAAACTACAATCTTAACCCTTAAAATTAAAAGGACCGTGTAAACTTTAATTGAAGTTTTCCCTTTTTTAATAGTAAAATAATTACAATATAGTATTTATCATCTTTTGATAAGTATACACACCTTATAAATAAAATTGATCGAGCCAAAACATTTTGGGATATTTTTTAGGTTTTTTAAAGAAAAAAGCAAAAAAATACACTCTTAAGTTTTATTATAGTTCTATATTGTCCAAGTCCACTACAACTCACATAACTAAATAGGTTATTGATTTTTAACTTTTACAAAATTAAATAATTTCAATAATATTTTTAAAAATGTAAGAAATTGTGAACGGTAGTATTTTATGTCGAACTCAACACTTAATATCAATTAAAATTAGAACAGTATTTTTTATCGATACATCACAAATTTAATTATACAAATGAAAACGTCAGTTATTATATTTTTGGCATTTTGCTTCAAGACATATGCATTGATGATTAGTTAATGGATTGCTTCAAAAAAATTATGCAAATGAGAAATTAAAAGTTTGATAAGATATTAATTATGTCAATGTATATAAGAAATAAATATCTAAAATACCCCCTTTCATCTATTATGTTTGACTTCGATTCTCAGCATCTTCAAAACTAAACTTTTTTAGTCTCAATAAGAGCAATTCTCTCTTTTTTAAGTAAAAATTGTACCCAAAAAAAAACTGAACTAATTTTTTTATCCAAAAAAATATCTAAAATACCAAAAAATTTGAGTTTAAAAAACTTATAGATTTAGTTTCTCCAATTGAACAATTATCTCTTATCCGAGTTTAAAAATTCGAGATAATTCTACGTAATACAACAACACAAAAAAAACAAATCTAACAAAAATTAATATTTTAAACTCGAATCGACTTGGATTATGACTTTTCGACTCCATTTTTTTGTCCATCTTCATCGACGATTAATATATTTTTGCGTGATAGTTGCGATGGATTCCTCTACTACATTTTTATAAAGGTTTTAACACCATAAGCGACATGTAACTTTGAGATTAATTTAAATATATTTGTTTCTTATATCGGCTCTTCACGGATCACAGTCTTGAGTTTATTTAAACTCATACATGATGAGGCAAAATAAATATCTTTGACCACTCGGTCAATTAGTAAATTTTTATAATTTTATTTTTATCATACTATTATTTGAATTTTAACCAACATTTTTCAATCAATATAATAACAGTAGAACTTAACATTATTTATTTAAAAATCATTTAATTTTTTTCTATTTTCTAATACAGTTAAGTGTCATGACCCAATCAATCTTAATTTAGTTCCACCTATGTATGATGGTTGGATTTTGAATGATTTAAGATTTAATTGTCATAAAGTTTGAGGAACGGGTGGGATGTGACAAATGTGGCCCAAGTCATTATCAACTTATTTAAATATAAATCAATAAATAAAAACGTTACATTCATAAATCATAAGTAGACCCATTTTTTTCTTGGATTTTTTTATCGTAATAAGTAAACCCTTTCTGTCTTGATTTTTATGAAAAAAACTATTTCATTTATTGCTAGTGAAAAAAAACTCATAAAATGGATCGATTTAGGGTATAAGAATTAGTTTAGGATTTAGAAATTAAAAATTTATGTTTCAAGGATTAGAGTTTAAGATTTATAGTTAGAATCTGAATTTTAAAGCGTGAGGATATAATTTAACATTTTAGAGTTTTAAATCAAGGAAATGTTTATTTTTACTGTGATATATTCTTTTTGTCCTATTCAATATGTCAAATATTGATTTTTTGTTAGAATTTTTGACTTTAATTCATTATTACTTTAAAATTATTATTGATAAAAAACGAAAAAATATATTATTTTATTGGAAAATGTGTGAAGTTTTCTCAGGTCAAATGTGAAAGCTATGATCAAATACGGGTATGTACTCAATATAATTCTATGAAAAATGGAACAAGTATTTTTTAAAAAATTAATATCCAATGCAAATATTAAACACGTGAAACTTAAAAAATGAAAAAAAAAATGCATTATTTATCAACTTAATGTCCATCAAAATTTGCTTGATTTTTGGGTCACATTACAATGATTTAATCTCAGCAAAAGGTTTGTATACGATATAAATACTTATAATATAGAGGTTTAATGTATTTTTTGTCCTTTAATATTTATCACTTTCTATATTAATATTTTATATTTTTTTGGTTCTTTTGCCCCATAAAATTTATGTCATTATCCAAATAATTCTAAAGAGTGAAGAAATATATCATAAGACTGTCTCGTCATGTCATCTATGATCTCAAACAATAAAAATTACTTATCAAATTAATTTTTTTATATAATCTTTTTACTAAGTAAATATTCACATGATAAAAATTGTTTTTAAAATTTAATTTACAGTAAATATGAATAAAGATTTACTTGGTAAAAAATGACATGAAAAAAATTAATTAAATGAATAATTTATATTGATTAGGACTATGGATGATGTGGCGGGACGAGCCTATGATATAATTTCTCCAAAAAGTGACACGGTTAATTTCTCCAATCATATCACGCCACGTCACCCTTTTATTATTATTTTTAAAAAATGAATAAAATTTTAAAAATAATATTAAAAATAAAAATATTCATTTAATAAAACTTATTTCCCCAAATGACCCATTTTACCCTAAACTCAATCTTCTCCAAAATCAATGTCTCATCACCGGCGAACAATTACTTTGTATCAATAACAAAACTTGGTCATTCCATTGCTGACAACCACCGCTTCTTGACCTTTCTTGTCTCTAAACAAATAACAACCGCTCTAAAGTATCGCCACCGCGTGCTCCGCCGCATTGCTTGATACTTTCAGCACTTTATCAACAATCTTTTGTAACAATATCGAATCATGCCATATGTCCACCCTCACTTCTTTGCAAGTCGACAAGTCTTCAAACAGCTTAAGTGACTTCTCTGTTATTGAAATTTTGGTGTTTGGTTGGGATAAAAGGTTGTTCAATTTCAGAATTGCTTGTTTTTTATCCGTTTAGGCATTGTGATTGCAATCAAGCAAGATAAGCTCGCTTCGATCACTCCCGACTTCATCTCTTTCCTTAAGGATTTCAACAATTCGGGGGTTAATCACTCTTTGTCAGCAATTTTGAGCTTGGATTCTCTATCGACCGCCGCGAACTCCAGTAGATGAACCGCTTGAGTTTGTGAATTTGAATTTCCTCTTTGTAAAACCAGAAGAATTGTCGACAAGGAATTCATTTTCAAGCATTGAAATCTGATGGACGCTTTTTGAAAATCTTTTGTGTCTTCTGAACTGAACTTTGGGGGCTTTTACAACTCAAGTTGTTGTGACCGCCGCTGGTGCCGGCTCCATCCAACGATTTTTTATGTTGTAATCGTCTTGGAATCGCCGATGAACCAGCAACTGATTCGGCCAGAGATTTGTTTCTAAAAGATATAGGTGTTTGCTTTGGTGTTTTAATGGAATCCAGTTCCCTTGTCATCGGCCAACTGATTGATTTTGCAGAGGGGGAATGGAAGGGATGGGGGTTGGGGAAGAGAGGTGGGGGTAGTTTTGAGAGAATATAATTAAACTAATGAATATTTATTATATTTTATTTGAAATTTAGAAAATATATAGTAATATTGACGTGTTACAATATGATTGGTCATAATTTTTTTTAATAAACAGTATTAGATTTTTGGGGATTTTTGATAACAACGTAAACATTAAGGAGGTAAAAACAAAACCTAAAAAATAAGTTAAGTACTAAATTAGAAAAACCTGATAAACGCTAAGAGGCAAAAATATGCATTAAGCCAAATATAGATGCCATGGAAATTGGCGTATTTTCACGACAATTGGATTAAATCAATTCACATAAATTAAATAATTATCAATCAGCACCATCCAACTTTGCCTAAATTACGGAGTTGGGTCAATTTTTCTGGGTTGTAGTTTGTTAATAATAATTTTTCGAATGGAAAATTTAAATGTTTTACGTTAGTTTTTTTTGTCACAATGACAATAATGTTTCTAACCTTTGACTGAATAGTTAATTTGGCTTTTAAGGTAATTTAACTCTTAATATTTTATTTTGGGTTAAAATAACTTTTTTACAAATGTAAAATATTAGTTAACTGACGATAAACAATTTGAAATGACTTGACAGAATGATATGCTAGAAGAAAAAATATTTTATAGTTTATACAGTTTTTTAAAAATTATTTTTCGATTTGTGTCATTTTGTAAAGTCAACATATTTGTCTATATAATACTACTATCGTGGCTTGCACTGCTATACAAGTGTGTTACATCATTTCAAGCCATTTATAATTAGTTAATTAACATTTTTCATCCGCATATGAGTCACTTTGACCCAAAATAAAATATTGAAGGTCAAATTACTTTAAAAATGAGCTAAAATGACTAATCAATCAAATATTAAAAATATTTTTTAACATTATGTCTTTCCCCTTTGGTCCAAAATTTATTTTATTAATTTAATTTATAATACTGAATTTTGTCGATATTAGCAGCAAAGTTTGAGAACTAATCGTCAGTTTTTCTCTCCATATTTTTTTATTAAATATAGATATTTACATCCTCACGTACATGTCTAGATTTAAATTCATATAAAATAAAAGAATATAAATATTTTTTATCACTAAACCAATTAATAAATCTCATCCCTCTATTAATTTTCCTTTCACTTTTTTCTTCTTATTTTTCTCTTTTTCATCTCTTTAGAATTTATATAGCATACATGAGTTTTCTTATTTTTCTTTTATTTAATGAGTCGTTTACTTATCTTGCGAAAATAATGGATATTTTTGTGTGTTCTTTTACCACGTTTTTAGTTTTTTTTTTCTTTTTTCAATGTTAATATTTTTGTTGCTTCTAGGTTGGTGGTTACTCGTTTATTTTGATATGTATTTACAATAATATCTAAAACGTCATGCTTCAGTTGTGATAAATCAATTGTCAGCCTGATGTTCATAATAATATTTGTTATGTATATTTTATTTTGTTTTTCAAATTTGATTGACTTTTTAACCTTCTTTCTTGTACAATCTTACCATACAGAATTGAAAATTTATTTTAAAAAGTAAAATTTTAATGCATTAAATCAACCTAAAACAAAGATTATTTTTATAATTATCAGTATCCAATTTATTAACCGATTAAATCGTACCAGTTACTATAAAGATTCGTTACGGAAGAGACCCTCCATTATCATACATGGTATTAAATCAACATGAAAAGAAAAGAAAGGATTTTAATATTATAGGAAAATGTTAAATTCGCGTAAAATTTAAGAATATCCCTAATTTCATTCCATCGAATATTGATTTATAATGTGTATATATAGTTGTAGCGATGTCCCTCTCGCTAAAAAAAGAATATATTTTTTTATTTTGTTTTATTTTGAAAATGATATCTTCCGCGTAGAGTTTTATAAAATCCGTGTTTTATTAAAAATGGAGTCGCCACCGGCCACTCAAGGTGGACCGGACACCGTAAAAACCAGAGATTTAAAATTGATGGGTTCGGGAGTCGGTTACGGATGGGAAAGGATTAGCACCCCCACACCGCCCAAAATTGGTACTTTAATAATTACCACTTTATTAATATTAAACTTTCCGGGTTAAAGTGACGATTAAATTAAAATTTGGTTATAAGTGTGAGTAGCTTTTAAAGGCTCCGTTATCCGAGAGTAAACGCCCAACCACTATCACTACGCTTGATACTGGCCCCGTTTACGCTCGGATAAAAGAGCACCGCATTGACAATTATATATTTCCGAAATGCAATCTTAGAACATAGCAAACATAAATAAATACAATGCGGTAAATATAAATAATACTAACATAATAAAATACTACTCTAACATAAATACATAAATGTTAATCTAACACATGAAAATATAATAATAATAATAATAATAATAATAATAATAATAATGATGATGATGATGATGATGATGATGATGATGATGATGTGTAAGCATGATTCTAACTAAAACATATGAAACACTATGAAATTAAAGACTACGGGCTAAAATGCATGAATATTGAATTACATGGCATATATGTTAACCTACACTGGACTAAAATGAAACAAAGGTAAAACATGAGAGAATAAACGTACATAAACAGAAATAAGGTACTGAAAGTTAAACAATAAGCTATAGTGACCAAATTAAAATAAAACAGAAATTAAAAGCTAAAAAAACAACGCAAAAGAACGAAATTAAAGGCGCGTAAAAACCAGAAGGACCAAACACATGATTATCCCGTGACCAGAAGTGAAAGCGGGAAAAGAGTTTGGGGACCAAGGGCGAAATTAACCCATAAACAAAAAAACGCGGATCCTTCCCCTGATCCGAGTCACCGCGGGTCGGGCACGCCTGAAACGGCGTCGTTTCATGAGCTGGTTCAAAATAAAGGGGTTGTTTTATTTTTCATTCGAAACAGAAATAAAAAAGATAAAAAAATCGAAACTAAACCTAATACTAAAGCTTTCAGCCTCCTCTCCCTCTTCAACAGACGGTGCTGCTCTTGTCGTCATCGTCGTTCCTCGGCCGAACGGCCTCGCAGTGCGACACCACGGCAACGACGAGGTAAGATTCGATCTTCTCTTTTTCCCGATTTCAAACAAGATCGAAAAAGAAAAGCTTTTGAGTTTTTAAAGAACGAAAAACACCCTTTGATTTTTTGTTTAAGATTCGAATCGAAATGAAGAACGGAACATGCAAATAAAAAAATTAGAACTACCGTTAAGGTATTTTTTTGATTTCGAAAACTTTCCAGATTGCAATTTTCTTTTTTTGATCTCAAAGCTTCCCCTGAAACTCTATGTTTTTCTTTTCTTCTCCGACCCCCTTACATTTTCATTTCGGTTTCTTTTATATCCGATCTAAAAATAATAACCACTCCACTATTTTAATCTTGCAGATATGATGATGGATGACCGGATTCAAGCCGGATTTCACGTGATTGTTGAAGACAGGGTATGAGTTGGTGGTCAGGGGATGGGTGTATCGGATAGGTTAGGTTTCAGGTTTATTATTTTTTGGTTGATTTTTAGGGTTTTTGTGGATTTGGTTTAGGGATGACATATTTGGGGACAATTTGGGGTTATGATTCAAATGTGTGGCCGGTGGTGGCAATATCTCGACGGCACGGCAGTGGAGGGTGGTGGTGGTGGCGGGTTCATTTTAGGGTTAGGTTTTTTTTGGGTTTTTGGTTACCTGGTCGGGTTTGGTCATGGATTCGGGCCGAGTTAATGAGTTTTCGATTTGATTTGGGTAATAGGTACTGGTTTGGTTAGTGGGTAAATGGGTTTGGGTGAAATGGGTTATTACAATAGTGATATATAATTTTATCTGCGGTCCCGGGTGTTTAAATTTCATCAGGCATAATTGTTCTATATTCTTTCTAAATTTATCATTTCCATTTTTATTTATATTTTATAATGATTTGTTTTCAATTATAGTTATTTGAATATATATTATTTGTGATTGTATTTGTAAACTTCTTTAAGAAAACAATATGATACGATATAGTAATTTAAAGGGTAATTGTACCATACACTGGCGGTGGAAACATTTTGTTTCTACAAGCGCTCTAATTTTAGGGGTTAGAGATTTAGTTTAGGGTTCATAGTTTAAGGGGTTAAGTTTATGTGCTTAGAAATTAGGAAGTGTGGTTTGAATTTAGAGTGTAGGGTTAGAATTTAGGGGTTATAGGTAAAAACCTAAATCCCTACCATATTACCCTAAAATCTAAACTTTAACCTCTAAACCCTAAACCTAACACTAAATCCTAAGTTATAACCACATACTCTAAATTCTAAACCCCTAAACTATAAACCCTAAACTAGATCCCTAACCCCTAAAATTATGACACTTGTAAAAACAAAACATTTCTCCCGCCAATGCATCATATATTTCCCCTAATTTAAATACAATAATAATATATAAATATTTTATTATTTATTATAATACATTAAATGTATGATTGAATTTATATCCCTAGTTAATCGGACATCAATTTAAAAATGAGAGACTACTATTAAAAATATATGAAAAATCAATTTTTTAAATGATAATAAATATGATTGTAGATTTGTAGTGGATTTTAAAAATATATAGTAAATAAATAAATAAATAAATAAATAGGAATTTATGAAAATTCATATGACACTAATTAATAAATTCAGATGGACGAATTAAAAACCACAAACCACAAAGCGGATAATGTTCATCTTAAGAGACTCGGGTTTAATTGTTCTATCTATAAAAAGTTTATAATTATCAAAAAATTAAAAAAAATATAAATAAATATTACATTATAATCACTTTTAAAACTATTAAAAAAAGTCACAAACTAAAATTAAAAACAAGTAAATGGGCCGTATTATATATGTTACATATATTCGCAATAAAACAGCAACAAACAAGCCAGCAAAAACCAATAATTGCAATTCCACAGCTGTCTTTGTATAAATACATAATAAAAAAATGTCATAAATTCATATACCAAGCACAGTCTGTTAAAAAATAATGTCATTATCATGTTTTTCTTTTAAAAAAACATATGGGAAGAACAGGATTTCGACATTTCCAAAGTTTATAAAGTAGTTTAAGGTTAATTTTAAGGTTTAGAGTCGGAACATATAATTTAGAAGTTTAGATTTAAATTTTAAGATCTAGATTTATAGTAAATAAGTTTTATACAGTTTTTATATAAAAATAACTCTTTTCTAATTCTTGAATTTCATAAATTTCAAGTTAATCAGGCACATAAAACAATATTTTTTAAATATTTCATTTTCATTTTATAATTTATATATAAAATGCATGGTTATCATTTTCAATAATGTTATTTTTAATATCTAAATATAAATTATCATATTAAAAATAAAACGTGATTTACCAGGATAGAAATGTTAGGTTTATTCGTTAATTATTATACATGTTTTCTAGTAAAAGTGAGTTCCAATGAAAATAATTGGGTATTAAATGCACTTAAATAATAATGTCACACTCGTACTCCAATTTCAAAGAAATTGATAAAAGAAAGGGGGATTTCAGAAGAAAATTAAGAGGAAATAGAGGCCCATTCAAAATTGACTCGTTACATCTTTTTCTATTTATATTGCCCTAATGCATTGCTGACCATCGTATTATTTGTTTACAGGTGGTGATCCTCTAACGTCTCTCGTCCTTGTCCAGTACAAGTTGTTACGCTAGCTCAACCTCCAGCTCCTGGCTCTTCGGATTGCCCTTCTGATGTTCATTCCAACTCACGTGTATCTCCTCGAGTCTCATATAATCAATAAGTGCCAACTCACTCTTACTTGTCTGTCCAATATCCACTTACCCATGGCTCATTAAGATTGAATGTAAAACGTTGTCGTTTGTTTTAATGACATCAAGCCCAGTTGAGTTCTCAATGTGTTCGAGCTTTTCCCCCCAATATCACCAGATTATCATTCTTGAACCCAAATTTGTTCAATCTTCCCTCAAGGTTCATGACAAATAACATTTGCTTTTCAATTTCAGTTTTCTGATGGTAGGGAAATCTGTAAGGCCTCAGATTTATGGGATTAGCCCCTGGTTTGAGGGTGATGTCATGATCATGTGACCTTACTGGGGGTAGCCCTTTTGGTTCCTCAAAAACACTTTTAAACTCTCTTAGTAAGGGCTGGAGTTCTAGGGGGTTTCCCCTTCATTAGCTTTAGCACTAAGTAAAAACACCTCTCCCTGTAAATCAAGATATTTTTCTGCCAGTTTTTTTTTTTAATTTTTCCCCAGAAATCATCTTGATAAATGATGATCTTTGTCTTCCTTGTAAGAACACATTCTGTCCTTCCATTTCAAAGTTCATTGTCGTCTCTTTGAAGTCCATCACCATAGGGCTGTACAGGCTCATCCAATCTACCCCAAGCACCATGTCACTTCCTCCCATGTGAAAAACTCTGAAGTCATGCTTGAATGTATGATTTTGCATTTTCCAAAAGAGTTGATTGTTTTTAGCAGTACTGTACAATTTCTCACCATTGGCTACTGTGATAGCTAAGGGATGAGCCTGCTCCACCTCAATTCCCTCCTTGGCCCTGAGATGAGTAATAAAACTTTGAGTGTTGTCACTATCCACTAGAATGTTGAATGGCTTTCCATGAATGGACCCTTGTATTCTTAGTGTGGTGAATCCTGCATTTTCACTTAGGGCATTGATTAAAATTTCCAGTTCTCCTTCATCACCTCTGAATTCTTCCTTTCTTGCTGTCAATTATTCTTTATGTTCAATCTCTTCCTCAAGATTCTCCTCTTCTTCCATGGAATTTAGCTGTTTGACCTTGCATTGATGTCCAAGATTAAATTTCTCTCCATATCTGAAGCATAGATTGTGGGTTCTCTTGTACTCGATCAAGGACTGTTTGTTGTTATGAGTGTTTAAATTAGGCTTGGCAGTGGTGTTTGAGTTTGCAGATTTCTGACTAGCTCCCAAATTGGCTTGAGTGATGCTCATTTTGTATATTTTTATCTTCTAGTCTTTATTTCCAAGGACAGTTCATAGAGTTTAGACTGTATGTAGGCCTCTCCCAAAGATTTAGGCAGATGTACCTTAACCTTGTGCTTCAGTTTTTCTTTCAGACCACTTTCAAAACTTGACACAAAACAATCTTCTCCCAAGGTTGAATTATGCATGAGCATGTGGGGCTTAAAGCTCCTCAAACTTGTCTTGGTATTCCTCTACTGTTCCTTTCTGTTGTAACTTGTTGAACTCTTTAATTATTACGGTAAAGGTCCTCTCATTGAACCTATGGCAAAGATCAGTAGTAAATTCATGCCATGTTACCTTATGATTATGCATGATGTACCCATCAAGCCATGTCTCAGCTCTCCCCTGTAGATATGTAGTGGCTAGTTTCAGTTTCTGATCCTCAGGGGTATCAAAGATAGCAAAGTACTTCTAACATTTCTTGACCCAACCTCTGGGATTAACTCCATCAAACATTTGAAGTTCAATCCTAGGTTTTTGCCCAAAGTTCCCTGTTTGTGGTTCTTTAGTGTATCCGAGTTCCTCTTTCATCATAGGTTTCTCATTCAGGTTTAACTTAGCATGTATATCAAAATTATTTGGTTTAGCAGATAGTATCCCTGGTTCTTCTAGATAGTAAGGACATCTTTCCTTACTATTTATGACTGTAATCTGAACAGGTTTCTTTTTCAGGGATTCAGGAGTTACCTTCTGACTTTCTGGAGATTGCAAATCATCTTTTCCATTTTTTTCCTGATGGCTGCCAACATTTTCTCCATGAACTTTGATGAACATTCATTATGCTTTCCAACTTGCTCATCCTAGCTTCTCAGTTTGCATTCTGCTTCTCCCGCCATTTTGGGGTAACAGTCTCATCATCTAGCTTTTTTTTGCATTTCGTCAAGCTTTGTTTGCACATCAGGTGGCCCGGTGGTTTCAGCCATAGTTTGATTTTTCTTTTCTTAGGTTTTCCCAGTTTGTTGTGGATCCGATAACGTAGCTCTGATTACTAATTGTCACACTCGTATTCTGATTTTTAAAAAATTAATAAAAGAAAAGGGGATTTCAGAAGAGAATTGAGAGGAAATAGAGGCTCAAATTTCATTCAAATCATTCATAATTGACTCATTACATTTTTTTTATTTATATTGCCCTAATGAATGCTGACCGTCGTATTATTTGTTTACAGGTGGTGCTCCTCCAACATCTCTTGTCCTTGTCCTTGTCCATGTCCATGTCCAGTACAAGTAATTACGCCAGCTCAGCCTCCAGCTTCTGACTTCTCGGATTGCCATTCTAATGCTCATTCCAACTCGCGTGTATTTCCTTGTGTCTCAAATGATCAATAAGTGCCACTGGACTGTCTGTCCAATATCCACTTGCCCATGGCTCATTAAGTCTGAATGTAAAACGCTTTTGCTTGTTTTAATGACGTCATGTCCAGTTGAGTTCTCAATGTGTTCGTGCTTTTCCACTAATATCACCAGATTATCATTCTTGAACCCTAATTTGTTCAATCTTCCCTCAAGGTTCATGACAAATAACATTTTTATCCACTTAAACTAAAATCAAAATGAATATAAACAGAAAGAAAATCATAGTAAAACATTTAATCTTTTCTTTGTTAAGAAAAAAAAGGCAATAGTCATGGTTTTCTATTCTATCCATTAGAAAATTTAAATTATCTGGTCAGAAATTTTCAGTGTCAATTTCTTTCCAGATGTTAATTGTTTTTAAAATACTTAATACTCTTTTAAATAATATTATTTTTAAAAAAATATTTGGATGGCAATTGACACGTCTTCCAGGACGGAGTCAAGATTCACTTATAAGAGGACAAGTTGTTTAACATTGGAACAAATATAGTCTTAAAAAGCAATTAAACTAAAAAAAATTAAAGAAGTTAAGATTGTATTTTACTAATCTTAAAATCGAAAGGATTTAAAAGTAATTAAATTTAAAAATTGAGAGTTAAAGACTTAATTTTATTAGTTTTAAAACTAACCAAGGTCCTAAAAATTAATTACACCATAACTTATGGGAGGGGCAATGACTAATTACAAAATGTTAAGAAGGACAAAGGTTTAATTACAATAGTTTGAAATCTATCTATGACTTAAAATGTAATTAAACTTAGGAGAGGCTAGCGTATCTATGGGTGGCAATCGAGTTGTTCAGTTCGGGTCATTTCAGGTTTGACTACATTTGATTTAAGTTTAGTTCAAGTCAGTTTAGGTCTGGTTTGATTTCAATTCGAGTCTATGGTGATTTTGGTTTACGTATCAGGTCAGGTCAGTTACCTTTTAGTTGGATTAATATCTGGTCGGTTATTTTCGGTCGGGTCAATATCGAGTTAATAGGGAATCAGTCGGGTTTTCAGACCAAGTTAGGTTTTAACGACTATATATAACTTTATATAGCTTGTATATTTGACTTTTTGGTAAGTTATGCGACAATTCACATATCATATTTCTTTATTTATTTTAACATCTTTTCTTTATTTCGGCCTACTTTTGGTTCAAGTCCATTCGGTTTGATTGAAAATCAATTCGAGTCTATTTTCAATTCAATTAGATTTTGGGTCAATTTTAATTTCATTTATTTTAGATTTCGGGCCGATTTTGAATATCGATTCAGATAAATCGATTCGGATTTTGGGTCAAATTCCGGTATTGGTAAAGGGATATAGAAGTAACTGTATAGATTTAGAAGGCTGTTTCCAGTCCAGTAAAATGATGCAAAAGATCCCAGTATTATCCGTACAATATTATATTGGGAGAGGCTTCCAAATCCCTATTCCGATCTGTACTGTCCACGAATCTAGGGGTTCAAAACCAAGTTGACTCTCACCCCCTCGTTTTCCATGAAAATAACGGAACTACCCTTTTCTTTACATGCTCTTTTCTATTATGACCAAATTGACCTCACCGATTCACGAAATCCGAGGAAACTGGCATCTTTCTTGTTTTCCCCCGGCTTTTCCCGCAAAGTAACTCAAAACTTGTGTCCCCTACGCTAGGGATTCTTAATCTTAAAGTATAACATTAAATTGGTTAAATGATTAACCAGTTAATTAAAATATTAGATTATATTTAGTTAGATAATATATTTTTTATTTTTTTATTAAAAATATAAAATTTAACAACATAATCGAATAAAATATATCTTTTAAAAATTTGACATAAAAATATCAATATCTTCTCAATACTAGAACAAATTTAATAAAGCATAATTGTAGTAATGCAAAAACTAGGCCTAATAATATAAAAGTCTAATAAAATCAATTAAAAAATTATAAAATCCTTTAAAAACAGTAAACACTTAAACAACAATGTACGACTCAATGAGTAATAAAAATATTCTGGGAATATTTCTCAAATAAATATTTTTGCATTAACTTTCTACTTGTAAGGTAATGAAAATATGCAAATATTTGGAGGGGAATACATTAAAAATAACCCTAAAATTTTACTAATATAATTGTATATATATTGCATATTATATATTATTATATATTATATAACTAGTCGGTTCGGTTACCTGTTTTTTTGCAAAATTATAAATCGTATCTATACTGAAATAATATATTTTTAGAAAAACCTACTAAAATTTATTTTTTCAGTTCGATTAACCATATTTTTGAATCAAAATTTTCAAATCTTGATTTCGATTTCGATTTGTCAATTTTTTTACACAGACCTACCTGCCCAAACTATCACATACTGTAATTTTGAAGCATTTGTCTTTATTTTTGGGAAAATTATAGAAATGATCATTAATATTTATATAAATTTATTTTTCATGATTGAATTTTTTAAAAAAAAATTATGTTACAAATATTAATATTATGACATATATGTTAATAAAAAAAACTTAATAGTAAAATAATTTTCGCTTGAAATGTATGCCTAACGTTTTATTTCGGTTGTTTTAGGTGTTTAGCCGCTAACTACCGTTATTTAAAAAAAACTAAATTTCTATTTTTAACTTGATTTTAAAAAACCCTAAATTTCTATTTTATTTCAGTCGAAACGCGATCCTCGTCGGGCAAGCATTTTCATTGGAAGGGGCGTCGTATCCGATGTCGACATGGATGAATCCATTAACTTGGGATTCAAGAGAGTGGGTGTCGGTGTAAAAGGCTTATTGGAAGAACTCGTTTTAGTTGTTGAAAAAAGTAAATGAAAATCACTTGTTTTCAAGGTTTTGATTTCCTTCTATAAGATGTTTGAGTCATGGTTTCAATATATTCAAAAGCTATATGTATAGACGTACGCGTGTGTCTGTGTCTAAACAGAGACTAATCTTATCGAACCGAATAAAATCAAGGTTTCATACTGCTATGCTTTCAATATATACACAACAGTATCTGATACACTGTAGCACAAAAGATTTTATTTTTCTCATACATAATAAAATATGTTACCATTTGAATATAACCAAAACCTGTATCTTTGATTGCATGCTGCAGCACAAGTGTTAACTACAAATAATTGATGTGCCAAAAATTGGTGGCATAAAAATGTGTGTTATAACTGATCTTCCCGTATTTCAGTTATAAACTGCTTAACTTTTGCCACGGTGACCGGTTTGCCTATCCTAACTTCCTCACCAGAATCACAGAGAAACTCCGGTTGATTCGCGGACAATCTCATATATTGCTATTACGTTTTCGATAGTCAACAAGAAAATGATACACCATTCCAAGAGATCGGACCGTCTATTTTGGATAACTTCTTGAAGGAAACGAATGTTATGCTGCAATAATGAAGTAAATGTTAAAGTATAACTGAAGCTCAAACATGCTATCGTCTTTTAGTTTGAAACTGATTTCTTTGAAATTCAATAGGAATGAAATTAATATAATGGTAAATGAAACATTAAGGTACCTCCACAAATTTTAGCTTGAAATCCAGATTCCCAAAGCGTTGTGTCACCTCATACTCCTCCCGAAGGTACTCGTATATTTGAGCATATTTTGCTTCCCTCCAAGCAATTTCTGATCTGGAGAATCAATCAAAACTAACAAATATCAGGTTTGGTTACAAATCCAACTCATGCATCTACTGCTCAGTATTCAAATGCATTAAATTAATAAGAAAAAAGAGTTGCCGGTCCTGATCTCAACTAACCGCAGACAAGAAAATCACCGAACAACACTAGAGTCAAGAAATGACATTTGCAAATCATTTTCACGCTTGCTGGGCCAAGACAAGCAATATCTCACCAAAAGGCTGCATATGCAACTTCAGAGTAAAGCCAAATTTCTTTTATGTATTACTTTTCAAGTAAAAACTCTTCCAAACCCAACTTTCGACCTATTTGGTGCCATTCAAACAAATAACTACTAAATATTATTAAGCCCTCCAACAAAAATTTCTAGGAGACTACTGATATCTCTTTAAAAGATTTTCTCAAGGTGTTACTCTATTTAATTGAACCAGCATAGTCTTGCAGTCATCAGCCCAAGGCATTTTATCAGTACTCTAAACAACTCTTCGTGTTACTGCAAGTTAAATGTGCAAAGAATCTTGCAATCACAAGATCACAAATGTACATCCCGCAAGTAATATTCAGATAGAGGAATAGTATGGAGAGGATGCAAAAAAGAAAATGAATGTTGTTAGTCCAAAAGAAAGGGAAAGAGGGGGAAGAAAAGTCACAACTTATCAAGCATGTTTCTCACATCAATTAATTTTGCCGCACTCTACAGCATTGTGTAAGGCAAGTAATTTTGCAAGAGATATTACCTCTCAAAAAGACCAACTTTAAGAATTACATCAGCCAAATTTGAATTGGCTTTTCCAACGAGTTTAATGAGGCTTGTCCTATCCATTGTGAAAGTTCCCGTCTTTTCCATTGCACGATTTATGTCAGCAAACCCTTCAACCATCCCATCAACCTGAGAGATGGAGAAAAACCACATTCAATCTCCACAGGAAATACCTTCCAGAATAACAGGCTTTCAAGCCAGGAATCATTTGGAATGAGAAGTACGGTATCTAAGCAAACACCTTTTTTCGTAATAAGATAAATATTTATGCTTCTATGGAAATTTACAGTAGTACCTGTGAAACAAAATAATCCAAGGCAATGCTTTGACCAAGAACACTTCCGATAATGCGGATGCTATCAGTGTCCAAAGTTTTGAGAACAATGTAGTCAGGTCCGCCCTGCATATCCTTTGTCAATAGTGGCTGCTCTTTTACAGTGTAATCTAATGCAAACAGTCAAACAGAAAATTAGTTTGTAATATAGGATACTAAATGTACCCCAACCCGAAAGGAAAGGCAAAAGATAGTAAAGGAATTTACCATCTTTCCTCATTTCTGTAAGCAATCCAGAAGCATGTCTTCTAACCATTTCGAGGTGTCTCTCCACTTCATGGTCCTCAATGTTAAACAAGACAGCAGATCCATACTGAAAGACAACCATATAACGACAGCTGCTGGCTTTATTTCTCATCCCAAGTGCCTAAAGCCAATTGGAGAAAAAATATTGCTCAATCAAACAATACCAAAAGCTGCTAGTTGCAAACTTGGCAGGTTCCTCACAAAAATAACACTTCGAGTCCATCCCAAAATGTTACTCAACTCATAACATTCTTAATGAACAGCACCATAAATGCAGCTTGGTTAATAGAGGAAAGAAGCATTGGACTCAAGCGATAAAGGTAGCCGAAGGGAAAGAATGAAGAATGACAGAGGATGATAAGGAACAATAGTAATCAAATTTCAACATAGCAAATACTACTCTCTTGTAAGCATGTCCAATGCTAAAAGAACTTGTTTATTATAGGGAAGCCTTAAAACAACTAATACATCTCTAACAATTGAAAACAATACATTTCTCCATGATCAAGGAAATGGCTACAAGAAAAATCACCTTCAAACAGGAAATTGCTTAACAGTGGGAATATAACTACTTATGAATACGTTTAACTGAAGTAGGAAAAAAAACAAAATCTTTTTGCTGAACATCTTACAGTAATATCTGGAGGGAAATCACAAAATCTGAGGGCAATATAATTTGATGAACGAGAGGAAGGAGGTATAACGTTGCTTAAATTCTCAGCTTGCATACTCTTCAAATCGATACTGCCAAAACCATATGTCTGAGAAAAACCAACCCACCAACAACAAAAAAACAATATTCCAAACTGTACAAAAAGCAAAGGCATTGAAACATCCTATCCAGAAATATACATATCTTGAATAACCATTGAACTAATTCCAGAAGCAACTAAACCTTCGAATATAAAACATTTGAATATTAGGAAGCAAACCTGGTGCAAAGGAAATAAGCTTTTATGGGTATTTTGCCGAGTTCCTCCTCCTCTTCTTCTTGGGAAACAAATCCATGAATTTGTTGGGAAAATTCAGGAGACCCATGATCGAAATCGCTGGTATAAACTGGAATTCGAGAGGGCAAAGCGGAGAAATGTGTTGTAAAGAGAAAACCAGGAATAGGGTTCAGAGAAGGGGATCGGAAAAGTGGTTTGGGTGAACGGAATTTATGTGAAGGGAAGGGGGTTTTGTTGAAATGGCTCATGAGAATTGAAGCAGCAGCTCTCCATCTACCCATTCACCGGAAAACAAAGAAAGAGTCTTTTTTTAAAAAAATTCAATGTCTAGTTTGTGTTAAATTAAAATACAAAATTGCTCGAATTCCATGGCCATTTTCATGGATTTTCGAAGGTTTTTGTGCAATTTCTCTCTAAAGATACCTGCTTTCGGAGTTTTTTTTTATATTAAAAGAAACCCTAGTAAATACCCAAATTTTTTAGTGTTTAAATAGTAAGTAGCAAAGTTAGTTAATTATACTATTTACGACATTGCGGCGCGTTTTGCTTCAAAATGCAACTCGACTCAATACTATACCCCCAGCCGCTGGCTATTATCGCTTAAAAATTTACTTGCTTTTTAATATTGCAGCGGGGCTTCCCTTCTTTCGCTAACTTTGAACATCCGGTGAAGTTCAATCGACCGACCCTCAATCTGGTGAGCGACTTTCGCATTCAGAGGCGCTTAATTTTTTCCCTTTTTAACATACAATTTATACCAAAGCTTATGTCTTTTGTCCGTTTGATGAAATGCCTAAACCAGAATTTCGCTGAATCCCGAGTGGAGAACAGGTTAATTCTTTCACTGGGCAGAAGAAATGGACAGCTTACGCCAGGAGAAAATACAGAAATTTGAAGAATTTGTTGATCGCCGCCTTAAACCGGATCTTGTTCGTGCTATTACTGAACGGTATGAAAGAACAACATTCCCAGTTTTTTCTCTGCTAATATTTAGTCCGATTATATTTGAACACCAAACAGGAAGGGAATAACAGCATCGCTAATCGAATTCCCTCCCCCCCCCCCCATGCTTTTGCAGGGACAAGGTTTTTGACCAGCAAAAGATTTTGTATCCTTTTATTTTGAGATGAATTTGTTCCTTTCAAATAAGGGCACAATAGCTTAAAATTTTTCAGTGCTAAACCTTTTCCCTTGGTTGTGTTTCTTTTTTCTTGCTGAAAGATAGAACCTTGTATGTGTTTACTTTGACTTTTTGTCCTGTAGCTCGGATTTGCGAAAGAACATAGAAAGTTTAGAGAAAAATAGTGTAACTAGTCTTCGGACATTGGTTAACCTCGGGTCTGAAGTGTACGCGCAAGCAGAAGTGTAAGTCTTCTATGTCGATCGTTTTTTTATGTCTTGTCATACACCTGTGTATAGTTTGCTGTTTGCATAAATGATCACTCTATTCTTCTTTTCAGTATAACAATTTACTTCAATTTACGCATTCCTGTAGTGTTTTTCACATTGTCATCATTTTCGTTTCGGTTAATAGGCCTTCTACTTGCTGCAATCATGAATAGTGTTGTTCATGTTTTTGCTTTATGGACTGACTTGAAAACTTTTTCATCCTATGTTTTAATCCATTGTTTTATTTATTTATTTTAGTTTTGGTGTTCGTGTGCTTGTGTTGTGGTATTCTGGGGAATTTCTTTTGATATTTACAGGCCAGATACACAACATATATTTGTGGATATTGGACTTGGGTTCCATGCGGAGTTCACCTGGTCGGAAGCATTGAAGTTCATCTCATTAAGGGAGGAAAAGTTGGAAAGGTATACGATTTTTCTTAAATCGATCAAGCAGCTTTGTTTATAAGCTGTGTGTCTCTTATTTGCTAATAGCCTTAAGCACGGAACTACATCTCATAACCTACATGTTTCTAATCACTCAGATAGAATTTTATAGAAATGATATGTACCAATTCACTCATTGCCGAACCTAACATTTTATGCAAGGATCGTCGGTTTAATATCCCATAGGTATCCACTGATGCCACCATAACAGGAATCTTAAAACTTCATCCATCATTTCCTATTTTTCCCGTACAACTTGAGAAGCTGGTTCTGCCAAACTTCATCACTTTTTGTGTAAATTTGGCCTCAATCATCAAGATAGTTCCATAGTTGAGGTTAAAGTTGAAGGAACACAAACAGGCTTTGGCCTCTGCAATGAAATGTTCAAACCCTTCGCGTGTTAAGCTGAGATATACCGAATTGTACAGCTTATTCTCTGTTGTTTTCCGTCTATGCAGGCAAATAGAGGAGTATACCCGCTTAATTGCATCAATTAAAGCACAGATTAAGCTTGTATGTCTTAAATATTTGTATTCGCGGGGTGACCATATTGTTTTGATGGCATTTACTAATGATCGTTCACACTCACTGCAGGTTTGCGAAGGAATTCGAGAGTTGCTTCAGATCCCGGAAGAGAAAACTGTCGAAGGGCGTGTTTTTTAGCATCTACAACTAGAGTATGTATGAATTCTGTTAACTTGTCCTAGTGATTAACATTGTTTCTGAGATTGATGAAATGGAGCACAATGAAGTGGAACTTTTTCACTTGATCCCATTTTCCACTGATACCATCGCATCTGATTTGGTCAAGGATTTTTGCACTTATCTGTTCGAATCCGTTTCGAACAAGGGTTTTCTTTGAAAGTCATGAAAGAATAATAGAATGATTTCGATAAGGCTTAAGGGTGTTGAAGTCCTTGAACTTTTGAAAAACAAGATCAATTAAGCACTTAAACATTTTTACATCCAATTGAACTAGCAAATTAAAATTTTTTAATCAATTAATCCTTGAATTAATCAATTTGATCAATTCTGACCGTCAAGTCTTAACAATTTTCTTTTGAATGTTATTATCACGTGGCATATTGTGGTTATGTTTCATGACATTTGCAGATTTTTTAAAATAAAAATTCTATAAAAATTAAAATTCTAAAAGTTAGTAAGAAATTAATAAATGTATTAGAAATGTTGATAAGCAACAACAGTTAAATTAGACGCAAGGCAAGTTAAGGGCTGAGAATTTTAGAAATTCAAACTTAGCCCATCACATTTGAAATTGAGTTCCTGGATTGGACTAATGAAGCGTGTTGAAACAGCCGGCAGGCTATACATTTATATATTTTTTTGAATATTTGCAGCACTTTTATTCTTACTCCTTGCTTTCTTTATAAAATTAAATAATATTATTTTTATTTTTATTTAATAGATGAATAATTTAATTTTTGAAGAAATGAATTAATTTAAACACGCGAAAGTTAAATAATACAATCATGAAGATTGAAACTAAACAAATTTAATAGATTTAAAATAAAATAAATCATTAGTACAAATTATATATATATACGCGTATGATTCTTTTGACACTTGATTCAAACGAAAGACAGCTCAATCGTGTTTTAATAAAATTAAAATAATTGAGGCTCAAATCAAGTGTGTAATGTGGGTTGGCTTAAATTAATCGGAACAAAATTATGAGGAATTATAAGGACAAAATATAAGCCAAAATTTCTGTTTAAGTAGGTATGCTTAAAGGACTTAAGTTGAAATTTATTTTTTGAGAGGGCTTTATACAAAACTATATTTTTTTTTATCGTGTTGTCTCCTTTTTTTTTTTTAATATTATGTCGTTTTAACTTTAAATTTTAAAATGTTACATAAGTTGTTTAAAATTTTCAATCAAAGCGTGTTATATGTATTTTTTTTACCAGAGAAATATAATTAATTTCTGGTATACTGCAAGCTTGAATCAATTTCCCAATAATGGACATTAGCCAATAGCACCAACAATTACCAAAGTCTTATTAATTGAACAAAACTCTTATGTTTGTTTTCGGTGTCTCTTTTTATATTTTAACATTAAAAAAAATTAAATTGTAAATCATAATTTTAAGTTTTAAATCTTAAACTATATATTATAAATTTTTAAAATATATTATACTCATAATTCTCTAAACTTTAAAATTAATTATTTTAATATTAAGCATAAAAAGTAACATTAAAAAGGGTGGGAAAATTTCTATTATAGTATTATTAATCCATGTTCCATTTGACGTTATGTCAGTAAACAAGGACAAGGCCAAGATTACGACAACCACCGGATCCAAAAACAACCAATCTACCAACAGTTTTAAGCGTGTTTTGAATGGCACCCAGGGCTACAAAACCACATTCCTTACGTCATTTCAAGTTGAAGACATTATTAAGTTTGAATCAGTCATAAGTCTGGTTCTGATAGGGACACATAAGAACTCCATGTAAGAACCAGTTGGAATTAGGGTGGAGGGGAATCATTTCCGACCGTCGGATCATAACATAGAAACAAGAAGTTGGCGTGCGAATGGGATTGATGTGAAGTGAGCAGCAATATTTTTTGTGGTCTATCTGATGTTTGATACTCCGACAGTATCCAAGAGAATCAGAAACCAGATGAATGAGACTTCAATCAACACATCTAATGAACTATTAACACGGTCCAGGGTTTACTAAAATCCCGAGTCCTTTTCATTGTCCAAATGCAAAATGAGGCCTTATTATATAAAAAAAAACTTTTTTTAAATAATTATTTACAAAAATAATCCTCAATTAATATTATTTAAAAATATAAAATTAATTTTTTTAGAAAACGAGATTTAAATTCTCATTTAATAAAAAATGAGTTCAGCTTATATAAATAATTTAAAATTATTTTTTAAAATAATATTGACTGCAAATTATTTTCGTAAATAATTATTTTAAAAAAATTATATAATATGGCCGCAAAAGGAGGGCCTTTATTCTGAGTTCTATGGCTCCTAACAATGGAGGATAAGATAATAGATGATCCACCGTCCACGTGTGGTGGTTGCATTGAGGCGGGTGATCAGGACCCCTAATATTTGTTTACGTGTGAAAACCCATGTTTGGGTCAGGGTGGCAGAGTCCTTTCTGTCTCATCTTCCACCACTGCACTAAACCCCATGCTCAGAACTCAGAAGCATTCAGAACCAGAGTCAAAAGGAAAAGTCAAAAGTCAGACTCCCCTCGCCGGCCTTCTTTCTTGCCCTTTTCTTTTGTTTCTTTCCCATCTCTTTTTTAAAGGCTGAGTTGGTTTTTGTAGTATGTTTTGGTACCATTCTGCCAACGTATTTTTTATGATTATATCATGAATAAATTATAGCAGAAATCATGAATAACTAGGGGGTAAATGAATAAGGTTCAACTAAGGAGGAATCGAGACTTAAGTTTGGGCGAAAATATTAATGTTTAAAAGTGAGATAAATTTATAAATAAATTATTTTATTTAAAAAGAATTTTTATAAGAGGATAAAGGTAAAAAAAATTAATTTGGGGTGGGGGCAATTGCTTCACCCCACCCCATATAGATTTGTCCTTACGTTCAACAAAATATTCGTATAATGTACGTATATTAAGTTAAATAAACGAGTATGAACAAAATTTTTATGTTCTTTAATAAACGAACGAATACAAACAAATGTGTGCTAAATTCGTTTATGTTCACAAGCAATCTCGTTCATTGGCCCGTTTATCAACTCATTTACCCGATTCTCATTTTATTGTATTTTATTTTTTACATTTTAAATATTAGTGAAGATAGGGGCTAAATTAAACACAAGTGAACTTTGTAGTTTAAACTGTGAAGCTTAAAGAGCTTAAGGACTAGTGGTGTAATTTCACCATTGTGGCTATAAAATAACTTAAATGAACATATTCGCAAACATATAAACGAACACAAACGCGATATTGAAATTTGAACGAACACAAATCGAACATAAACACTTCCAAAAATAAATAATCGAACACAAACAAAATCTTATTCTTTCAAACTCGGTTCATTTATACCCCTATAAATAACTATTGCATGCATCAATGCGACCGTATGTGTGTATATATATGCATTCATGTATGCCAAATATTCCTTGCAGTAGAGTTCTTACCTTCATTACTCGGTTACTCCTTTTAGTTCACATCATTAATGATTTTATTGTTCTTTAACTTATCCAATGTGCTGTCTGCAGTTATTGACAACCAATCCAGCGTATTCCAATATGAATATGGAATTATTCATCAAATATATAATTTTTTTAAAACAAAAAAACTGAAAATGCTACCAAGAAAATATTTTTAAGGCATACCTACATGTTGTAATGACAAACTGGTTGGCTAAAGTGATACTAGATTTTCATGCACTGCTTTACATTTGTGGTTCTGAGGAATATAATTATGCAGTATGAAGATCATATAATTTCAAGAATTCCTTACACGTAGGACTTGTTTAGCAATAAAACATGAGTTTCGTAATATTCTCACTTAGTTTCTTAATATTCTGATCGTTCGAGGTAAAGCCTCCCTCTATATGCAGCCAGGTGCGCATAGTATGCCGGCGGCACCAGAGAGCGGGCCTAGTGCATCTCACGAACGTGTAGCATAGATTGTAAACCAGCTTCTGCAGTTCATCGGAAGTGAATTGGTTCTCATCCCATAAGACGTGGTAATGGGTCGGGCGGCTAGTACCCTTCACCCCCCAATGACTGCAAAGATAGAAATCAAATTCCTTTGGATGAGTTATCACAGTGTCCACTACGGTCCCTGGGGGGATGTTTTCATCGGTAGGTTGGTTTTGAGTCGAAGACGGATCGATTTCAAATGGGAACAACCTCGTATGATGCCTCTTCTGAACTACAGCGAATGTAACAGGAGGTTTATAACCTGGAAACCTTGAACAAGCTTCTTTAACAGCTTGTAGTTCCTCCTTAAGCACTTTGCAGAATTGAGTTTCGCTTACGGCATCTCTGAAGAAGATTATTCTCTTTGGTAGTTTCTTTACTTCTTGGTAGAAGTCATCGAGTAATTCCCCTACCATTGCAGCAAGATCCTGGATAATCTCTTGCCGATGTGTCTGAGATCTCATTCTAGATACATACTTGTTTGCTGCAGGCCAGTTCATGCTACCGACCACGGCAGCAACCGATGGGCTGAAATCGTCTAGCGGGTGTGGATGAGTCACATCGGCACCCATAAAGATCACAGGCTCGTCAGGCCGGAGAAGACGTGGAATCTGAGATGGTAATGAATTATACAAAGCAACTGTGCAACCTCCAACTTTGGCATTGATCACAAAGCTAGAATAATTACCATTGCATGCAGATGAAAATCAAAACAATCGGAGGAAAAATTGAAGAGTTCTCCCAAATATTGCTTCATGCGGAAGTTAATCCGAATGGGTCTACCATCATCTATCTCTTTGAGAAGGGATGGTGTTCAATCGGTCGGTTCGATTAACCGATCGAATTGAACTACCTAAAGTTTATTAACTAAATTTTTAACTATTAATTGAACTGAGATTTGCTCGAAACTTTTGACTGAACCGAAAAAATTCGGTTAATTCGATCGGTTTTCAAATCAAACTAATTTTTTTAACATTTTGGGTAAATTACACAAATAGTCACTAAAGTATGTTAAACTAATTTTTTAGTCACTAAACTTTCAAAAATTATAAAACAATCATTAAACTTATCGAACTATTACAAATTGGTCATTGCACGTTATAAATTAGTGATAAATATTGAAAAGTTTAATGATTATTTTGTAATATACAAAAAAATTAAAGATCAATTTATAATTTTTAAAAGTTCAATGATCAAAAATAAATATATGTAATATATATAATATTTAATATATAGTAATTTCGGTTAATTAATCAATTTCGAACCGAATTAACCGATAACCGAAGTTTGAAAAAGTCATTAACCGTTAACCGAAAGAACTTTAAATTAATCGACTGATTAACCGAAAAAATTGGATTTGGTCGGTTAACTCGGTTAAAACCAAACTTTAAACACCCCTGAATATTGTTGGGTTTTTGTAAAAAAAATAATTTTATAAAATTTATAAAATACAATACACCTCTTTTAAGTCCGTTGTACCAAACCCAAATATTACTGAGTTTTGGGAGCTACAAGCACAAAAGAAAGATAAATGGTCAAAAATCTATTTATCGTTTGGTACAACATGCATAAAAGACGTGTATTATATTAAATAACACATGTGTATTAAAAAGACAGATAAAAGATAGTTGTTACTATATCAATGTGTATTGTTTGATTGATGGAATTTAGGATAAATTTTTTAAAAAATAAGTGTTATGCATGAATGTACTCTCTTACTCTTAAAATTCTAGCTTCATATTTTTTCCTTGTTTTGACATTGATTATTATATTATTTTTGAGTTTGGGGTTTGAGGTTTAGGGTTATGAGTTACGGGTGTTCAGTGTTTTATGGTTTTATGGCTCATGATTTAGGGTATTGTTCGTTTTCTTACAACGGGGTAAATTGTTGTGTGGTAGAAGTAAGTCTATCACGACGGGATAGTGGTAAGCCTATTTCTGGCCGAAGTGAGATTTGGTGGAGGTAAGTCCATCATGAGAAATCCGTGTACACATATGGTAATTAACATTCTAATTTTTTAATGTAAAGATAGAGGTAAGTCTACCTGAGATCACCTATAAAACTAATATATGTGATATATGAAAAGAGTTTTTGATGCATATAGTTGTTATGCATTATTAGTTTTAGAAACAAATGAGAAAATGCTTTGGTTTAATTGAGCATGCTTTATACTTCACATGATATGTGGTTTTCAATTGATTTTGAAATGCATCAATAGTTTATGGTTCAAAGTTTAGGGTTTATAACTTATGGTTTGGAGATTAGAGTTAATGGTTTAGAGTTCAATTTTTAGGGTTTAAGGTTTCATAGTTTTATTTTCTAGGGTTACGATTTAGATTTTAGAGCTTTATGGTTTTATGGTTTAGGGTTTTAGGGTTAGCATATTTATATTAATATAAATACATAAAAATAATATGAGAGTATAATTTACAAAATCAATGTAAAGCAAACATGTTAAATAAATAATTTCTATGAATCAGTGATAAATATCATTCAACTTATTTATTAAATGATAAGACGTATTAAATATCATCTCTACTAAATATATGATTATTTATACATTCAGTAATATAAACGTATTAAATAATATATTACATCAATTACAAGTCAACCAAACATAACATTAAAGTTATTGTTGGTAAGCTAGTTTAAAATGAAAAAAAAATTATGATTAAAATATGAAGTATAAGGTGTGGATATATATATTGCATATAATTTGTCGTGATAGTGTAAGAATAAGATGGAAAGAAAATTGTAGAGTTTTAGAAAGTAACCCAACTTTAGCTTTGAAATTCTCAAGTTGGCTTCATTTATCCGACAATTGACCTACACCATCTTGGTTGGGGTCTTTTCTTTCTTGTTCATGTTTTTTTTTTGTGGTTTTTCATTCAATTTATTTATACAGGGCTAAGGTAATAAGATCTACTTACACACATAATGTAAAGCTTAAGACATTATCTATTTTTAAATTGTTTAATTAACTAAATTTAACGGTTAAGATTAAATTTTTTATTGTTAGTTTCAATCATTTATTTTTCACTTGTCCAACGAATAAAAAAAATATTTTTTATTGTTTTACATTGCGCCAACTCCTACCTCACATATATATAATCCCTATTGCTATGAAGTTGAATAATATTAAATGCTTATATTCGATATAAATATATTTTAAATATTTCATTGTATTTGGATTAAAAAAATATTTTCATATTAATATTCAAACACATATTAAATACATGTATAGGATGCATATATATTAAGAAGGGTAGAGTATAAAAATAATCACTACACTATGCTGAAATTACATTTTTGGTCACTAAACTTTCAGAAATTACAAAACAGTTAATTAAACTTTTGATTCGATTATGAGATTGTCATTACTTTTTTTAAATGTTACAAAATAATCGTTTAAACTTACCAAACTATTACTTAATAGCCCTTAAACTTATCAAAAATTATCACTTGTAAGGATAATTTTGTAACTAGATTAAAAGTTTAGTTTATTTTAATATAATTTAATAATCATTTATATAGTTTACTCTATTAAGAAAGAATGATGGATCTATATAAAATAATTAATATGATAAGAGTTATGTCTTGCTTAGATAGAGTAGACAATAACTTTAGATTGTGAACTTCTTTTGTTTCCTATCCTACTATAGAGATAATTATAAGAATAATAAGTCACTTTTTAGACCCACAAACTATTGGAACACTAAAGGTAAAAATAGTTATTTTAAAATATTCTTTACCAAACTATAGCCCATACATCACAACACAAATCTGTCTTCCTTTTTTTATTTTAATTTTTTGATAAATTTTAAATTTAATTTTAATTCTAATTAGAAAGAAAGGAAAGAATTTTAGAAAAAAAAACACTTGGTGATCTCAAACTATGAATTACGAGAATTTGAAAAAATAAATATAAATAGTTTAACCAGCCGATCAAGTGTACTTATTTTTTTATTTTAAAAATTTAAATCTTATCACAAACGTACATTTAGTTATGTTCACTATTAAAAAGTAATAAATATAATTTTGGTCACGTCGTCAAGTAATTGTCGCAATAATTTTCTCTCTAAAAATAAACTCTATTTTTTCTCTAAGGTTACAAAAAATTTAGAAATCTTGCGACGGTCAACCATTGTTTTCTTTCGGCGTCGATCTCTCTTTATGGCCTTTTTCTTCTTTTTTTTTGTATTTTTTTCTTTTTTCCTTCTACTTTCGGCTTTTTTCGTCTTTTCTGACGTGATATTCTGACGCACCTATTTGACCTGCTCGTTGAGAACTTTTTCTGGCGACTTCGGCTATGCTTTGGGCCCATTTCGTGAGATGAATACGTGGAAGAGGAGGCGTAGGACAGTCCGTTCATCCTTTCTCTTCGTTATATTTTTGGTCTCGGTGCGAACCTTGGTGTTAGTCTGATTTCCTCGGAGGCGTGCTGACCTCTCATTCCCGACGACTGAAAATTGTTATTGTTGAGCTTCGGCCCAGCTCCCTTTCCTCTTCCATATTTCATCGCCATTGCTAGTTCTTTTAGCGATAGCTGTCGATGGAACATTCTGTTACATCACCTCTATCGTCTTTATGTTTGGGTGACCCCCGCGATTGGACATACACATAAAGGATGATCTCGTTGTCTCCTGCTTCATTGCTTCGGTTCTCCCTGTTTCAGGGCTTGGTCATGCCTCTCCTGTTTGTTTCTTTTCCCATGTGATTCTTTGCATCTCCTCTGTTTTTCCTTTGTGTTTTGTTTCTCTGATGTTATGCTTGTTTGTAGGTGCCATTTTTGTTTTATTCTGGGTGTCTTGCTCCATCCTTATCTCTAATGTTTTTCTTTTGCTATTTTTGTGTTTTCTATGTTTTCAATAGATGTCAACTTCTTATTCAAAAAAATTTAGGCACGTCTCATTGTCAAACTTATGACTGGCTCTGCTGCTAGACCAGACTTATAATATTTTTCTAATTTAATTTCAAGAATAAACACAAATGTTGGGATGTGAAGATGCCACAACATGATTAATGTGGAACCTTTGAATAATACAGCAATATTATTTTTAGATTTTAGATCGTGTCATTTTCACTTATATGTTGTTTGTGCTTCTTAAAAGTTTTTTAATTAATGTTAGATACAAATATTTTAAATTTTCATATATTTAAACACATACATATATATCGTAAAATTGATTCATCGATTAAGTTCAAATCTAAATAAAAAAATATATATTTTAAAATCGAGCCACTATCCGACTCTACCCATACCCATATCAAAGTTGTTGCTTTTGGGTTGTTTCCCCTCCCATTTTTTCACTTCCACTATGAGCAATAGCTACATAAACGTCTTTCAAGACATGAACAATTTGAATTTTTATTACACCATTGTTCAAAAAAAAAAAAAAAAAAAAAAAACAGGGTAAT
Source organism: Hibiscus mutabilis (assembly GCA_019671005.1). Classification (NCBI taxonomy): domain Eukaryota; kingdom Viridiplantae; phylum Streptophyta; class Magnoliopsida; order Malvales; family Malvaceae; genus Hibiscus; species Hibiscus mutabilis. The sequence continues at coordinate 43,716,890 of CM033730.1, read as the reverse complement.
TTTGTTTGCTTGTGTTGTGTGGATTGGGTACGAAAGGATTTTGTGGTTGTAAATTTGAAAGGTCTATGGAAAGGGTCTTGATCCTAATTTTATTATTCATTCGCATAGAAACAACCAAATGGAATTAAAGACAAAAGGTAATTTCATTAGTGCTTTAGGGGTAGGTCATGTTTTATGTGACATAGGCCATTTAGATTAATTAATTGATAAATACATTAATAAGATAAAACCAAAGGGAATCAATGGGCACGTTAACTCAAGGGGTGGACCATCCAAAACGAAAATAGGTCTTAATTAGAATCCCACTCTACCCTCTAGGTATTTAAGTATTCAAGGTTGAATTTTATCCTACCTAAATATTATTTATGAGTTTTCCATCTAAATTTGTTTTAATTTAAGTTTTATTATGTGTTAATATTATCAATATATGTTTTGGTTATCAGTTTGACTATTTGTATTTTGTAATGGTTGATTATGTAGTTATATATATATTTTTTAATTTAATAAATTAAAATCTTTTGTTTTCCCCTATAAACACTTAATTCAACTCATTTGAAGTTTTATTTTTTTGAAAGGCTTGTGCAGTCGCTTATCTCGTACATGTTCAAAACCCCACTAGGTGATATCATATTTTAATTATTTTTAAATATTTTAAGGGACAAACGTACAATTTAATGTCAGATGATAAACCTATAAAATTTTGTAAGAGACAACTTATAAAATTTTAAAAAAAATAAAAAAAATTAAATAAAAATATATATTTTTTTAATAAATAAATCATATATAAATTTTAAATTTTAAGGGCCTCTAAAATTATTTTGATAAACCTAACATTCGACTGAATAGTCATTTTGGTTTATATTCTTTCTTTTTTGATGCAATTTAACTTTTAATGTTTCATTTTGAGTCAAATGAATCCTTATGCTGATGAAAATTTGTTAGTCAACTAGACTGTAAACAACCTAAAATTACGTCATATAAAATTATTTTTTAACAGGTATGACATTCTTTTAAGTCAACACATTTGTCTATATAATACTGTTTAATATCTCTTTATAAATATTTTAAACTATTTGACAATACACACAGATATTATAATTGAACTCAGATCTCTTAATAGGCTTTTCCATTAATACTACTAGTTGGTTTCAATATTATTTTCTTAATTAACTGCGCATCGAAAGCAATATAGGCCATCAAGTGAAGCACAAGTGACAGGACTATAAATATTATAAAAAACAATTACATTAGCATGTTACATATGTAAAAGCACTTTAAACATAGGGGAATAATGGAATAGATTGGTCAGAAAAACTAATAAAGTAATTAAAGTGCGATTAGTAAAGTAATTAGAAACGTGTTTAAACAGTGGACATGGGGAACATGAGTTGAGGGTAAATTCCTTTTGAAGATTTGCACTGAAAAGAGGAAAATCCATGCATAATTGTGTTATGCAAATTGGGGTTCATATATCTTCCTTAAAATCACAATTGTTCAGAGGTGGCAAATTAAAAAAAAAAAGATTAAGAAATCTAGAAATCGAGAGAATCTTGACCAAATTGAGTTCGTATCTTGACTAAAAACTCATCAGGTGTTAGTTCTTAATCATGGTTTCAGACCAAAACTAAGACAGAATCATTGTTCTTCTACTTCTTCCACATTAATGTTGTGGTTTTCTTTTTGGGGGTTTAATTCTTCCTACGATCCTTGTATTCTTCAAGTTTTGAAATTCAGTCATCTATGTTTGATTCTAGGAATTTAATCTCTATGCTTGTCACTTGTCAGATTTAACAATTAATGTCTAGTTGATAATACATATTCAAATTTAACATGATTCAATTAATAATGTTACAAATCGGAATTTAACTTTTGTATTAGAGAAATAAAATGACTAAACTCTTGGAACTAAATTTCAAAAGTTTGAGAGCGTATGGACTGGGGGAAGAGTTAGACATTTTATAATTATTAATTAAGGTATATGGATGTTGTCATGTTTTCCAAAACCACTTGGTTTTTCTTTGATTTATTTAAGGAAATCTATGTCCAATTGTTAATTTCATTCAAATCGGTCTCATCAATCTGTACAATTGCACTAAAATCAGGAAAAACTTCGTCAAAAAAGTGGGTTATTAATTAATTATTCTTATAAAACTATGAGCCAATGACCATGTTCTGTATGGGTTGATAAATGATGAGCATTTCTTTATTTTTGAATTTTGAGTCCTTCAATACATATATTGTATTTAAATATTTTGTTAAAGGGTCTCTATATTTATAGGCGTTAATTAAGGGTGGTTAATATATATTTTACATTTAATTTGTTACATTTATCTTGTTCAAACAAACAAAACACATCAGGTTAAATGTGAGCTAACAATGAGAAAGTTTTTCTTTTCGTAATTACACCCTTGTCTTGTTTTTTAAAATTATTTTAATATTTTCTTTATAAAATGTGACGATATCAGTTTTGGTGTTAGTCGCTGAATGCCAACGACTTATATATTCTTTATTTCTTATATCTTATTATTTTTTGTTATTTTTTTTAAATTTTTTAATAAGAACTTATTTGTTTTGTTTTCTTATTCTTCGCACTTGTGGCGCTTTTCTCTATTTTTGTGGCATGCTTTTTTTATACTTATGATACGAATATGTCTTATAACACGTTCTATGTCTATTTTTAATAAAAAATGCATAGAAAATTTTAAAAAATTTATAAATTATATAAAAAATTTAGGAGGTAACCATCCCCTCTAAATCCATCATTGCATATAAATAAATGTGTACGCTTACAATCCCAGCTCTGTATCTTATACAATTATAACATAATACTGTGACAACTTTTCCATACATATACATATACGTATACATATATAGTTTAGTTTGGAGATACTATCCAGCTGAAGGTGGTAATCATAACTGTGCAGGCAGGACATTGAAATCAATCTTTAGTTTGTGATGATGCAATGGTGATATCAGAGGCCCCGAACAACAGTAGAACTCTTTTAAGATATTATCCATATACCAGACACGACACAAGGAAGCAGACATAATTAGCAAACACATCAAGTACACTACTTTTGCCCTAGATACATGTGATTGACGAGACCAAAGAATCAATATGTATACGAAATGGCAGTAAATCATGTACATATTGTTTGGAGTTGGGCCAATACACGACAAAACCAAATCATACCCTAAATTAATGTACAACTTCAGCAGCCAGGAGGGGCCTTTAAGACGGCCAGGATTGGGAGAAAAACTGAACTGGTAAGTGGTAACAGAACAGTGGCGACAGGCAGAGGCAGACGGTGGAGTCAGTAAGGAATTATGATGGAACTCTGCCATTGTAGGATGCGCCAGTCTTCACTGCTGCAATATGTAAAAATCCATGTTTTAGGACCGTGTGCGCATGTGTTGGGAGACAGACAGTACTTGGTGATGCATGCCACAATGTTTGTTTTGCATTCAAGACATGTTTTTGAAGCTTTATGGTGTCGATTGTGCAGGGAAGTTTTAACTACCATGTCGGGGAGAATAAACAACAACATATGGATTCCCTTGTCTTAATAATCCTAGCGCTCGTTCTTGAAATCATCTTTAAACTGAAATTATAAACTTAATAACCGTGAATTTTCCACTTACAACATAAAAGAAAACAAGCAGTGAAAATGTGTGTCAGCTCGGGTTTAACTATGATGTTCTCTTGTGTTTACAAACCTAAATGAGCTTCTTTTTCTCAAAGAACGTTTTCAAGTGCCAAAACTGTAATCCTGCTACGGACAAGCAAAGGAAAAGAGACAGGAAGGACAACCAGAACATCTTGGTGGTAGTAGCTTGGTTCAGTTCCTGCATTTCTTCTTCTCTGAAAAAATTCAAAATCAATCAATCAATCATATGCCGCACCAAAAGCTGATGAACAACGGAATAAGATTCCTCGATGGAAAAATATAGGTAACGTATACAACGATGATTCCTTACCTTGCTCGCAAATAAAACATTTCCTCATGAATGGAGGTAACCACATCGTGCAACTTCTTCAGTTCCAGTTCCATCCCCTGGAATATACAGTTTTAGTATAAAAGAACATTAGACGTTTCGTTTTTCACTCAGAAATGGATAAGAAAAACATTTGCATCAATGAAAGCATTATTTTCGGACGCCAGGCGCTTCTAAAGATAATCAAACAATACAAACATGGATATCGTAGTAGGCCTAATGTTTACCGGAACACTAATAGTGGGACAGTTTTGGTTGGCAGGGTTCCTGTTTATCATGTAGCAATGTCTGCAACAGAGTTTTCAAAGCCAACCTTGTGACAGTTAGCTGTTTCTACACTAGCCAGTTCTGGTGGCTTTCATACAAGGACTTGACTTATTGCTAAGTACATATCTCGGGAACATAGCATTAAAGCACGAGTTTTTCTATATAGATATCCCAATATTCAACTAATCTGATGAAGTGAGGTTGCCTGGTGAAATTCATAACAGAGCTCAAGTTTGTTGAAAAAGCGGTAATTTCAATAGAACCGTGAATCAACCACGACTGAACACTAGTCCAGCAGGAGTACAACATAGTTCATCCACATCCTCCCACCCTTTTCCTCTCTTAGGCTTTGCTTGGTTGGGTAGAAAAGTGGAAAGAAAATAAATTTTGAGTGTCTGGTAGGAAAGAAAATGAGAGGGATGATCATTTTCCATTCTCATGAGTAAAAACAAATCATTATAATTTGGAAGGAAAAGATGAGAGAAAATGTGAGAAAGATGCGAATTAGTTCAAAATATATATATTTTTCAAAGCTTAATTTTATTTCCTCTCATTTTTCAACTCTACCAAGCAATGATCGGATAGAAAAATGCATTTTCTTTCAACTTTTTCATCTTCCTATCAAGCACACCAATCGAAAGAATTGTTCTACCCTTCAATTATCCATACTTCCAATTTTATTCCCACTCTACCAAACATATACTTAATATACATCAAATTAAGTCCAGAATTCGGATACGATTCAACATGCATATAGATTTCCTCTCTTTAAGGTTTCTTCCATACATTATGCAATTTCTCAGCAGGAAAAAAACTACCTCACTTCAAACACACGTGAAGCGAGCAAAACTTCAAGCAAATCAGCCATAACAAGGAATGACAAGCCTTACGGACTTGTCGAAAAAGCGTCAGACAAATAGACAACCCTTGTACAATAATAGCAAATCTTTACATCTAGCTCTAGCAGAAAACATAGAAATATGAGCTAATCCCTTCAAACTTCAAAATGTTCAACTCCTAACAACAACTGGTCTCACCCCTAGCTTCACATAATTAAATCCCGTAATTTTAACTAATTATGTAATTAAAAAAAGAGTTTATGAGCTCTTCCGTTAGAAGCAGTTTAAAGGATTATTTTAAAATAATCACCTCTACTGTACCGTTTTCAATAAATTAAAAGAAAAACCAATAATTAAAGCATTATCAATTTGAACAAAGGTTAGGTATTTGGGTTGACCAGCGATGGTTTAAACTTAAAGCTAAAAGCCTAAAACCAAGGACTTTTCAAAGCAAAGGTTTTGAATTTCTAGTCTTAGAGAAACAGTGCTTTTCAACAAATAGGAAAACAGGATAAAGACAGAACAATTTCTTCACCTGCTACGTTAACTAATATTGAAGTTGACGCCCCCAATGAAAGATCAAAGTTCGGATTTTCCAAATAAATTATTACTAATTTAGATTTTTTAATTAAATAATTATAAATCTGAGTCAAGATAATTAATTTTAGAAAAATATTTAATACACATATTTGCGTAAATTTTAGAGATATAAATGTTTAATTTAAGATTTAGAGTTTATGAGTTTTTGTTGTAGGGTTTTAGAGTTTGTAATTTTGAGTTTAGAGTTTAGAATTTAAAATTTAAGATTAGTAATTTAAATTTTAAAGAAGGATTGTGTAAATTATTTTTACACAGCTTATGTATCAAAATATAAACCTTAATTTACACAAAAAGTCTAAAAAATTATACGACTCTTCATATTCAAACTATAACATCTAAAACATAAAATTCCTAACCCTAACACCATAAATAATAAACCATAAACTATAAGCCCTAAATTCTAAACCCTATAATTTAAAATTATAAAGTCTAAACCCCAGCCTAAACCCTAAAATTAAAAGGTTTATGTATTAAGGTATTTTCTTAATTTTAAAGGGTATTTACACTATAAAATCATAAATTCTTAATCTTAAAGCCTAAAAATAAAATCATATAACCTAAATTTTAAACCTTAAAACATAAACCCCTAAACTTTAAATAAATCACTAACCCTAAAATAAAAAAAATATTTTTTTCTAATTGGATTTAAATAATTATATAAAAGAATATTATTATTTTTGGATGTGATTATTGAATTGGGACACAGCCTCCGAATCCGAAGAAAGGCAACGAGACGTAGCCCACCGCGGTCTAGGGTTTATTTATTAATTGAATTATCTACGTGCCTGGAAGCAGCACAGCAGTACGGAAGTTGAAACCGATCTCACATTAATCACTTCTTCGTTTTCCAACATCGACGTTTCTTGAAACCTATTGATTGTAACAGTGAGAGATACTGAAAAGCCAAACTGTTCAGTTCCTTTTTTTTGTTTTGTTTTTTCCCGGCCAAACCCCGAACTGGAAAAACCATGAAGTTCGGGAAGGAATTCGCATCTCAAATGGTGCCGGAATGGCAAGAAGCTTACATGGACTATGACTTTCTCAAGACCCTTTTAAAAGAAATCCATGGCTTCAAGCAACGGACCAGACCACCAGCCACCCCGGGTGGTCTCAAACGAAAGATGACACTGTACAGAGCTTTCAGCGGTCTGGTCCAAAGGCACAACAACAACCAGCCCACCACTCCTTCCTCACCGGACATCGAAGATCAACGACCTATCCTGGTGAACTCCGTCGACCGTGACGGGTCCCGGAGTTACGAAACGACCTTCCTCATGCAAGCAGACGAAGGGGGAGAGTATGAGCTGGTGTTCTTTAGGAGGCTCGATGATGAGTTCAATAAGGTGGATAAGTTCTACAGGTCAAAGGTGGAAGAGGTGACCAAAGAGGCTGAGATCTTGAACAAGCAAATGGATGCTCTGATTGCTTTCAGAATCAAAGTGGAGAATCCTCAGGGATGGTCGTGGGAAGATAGATCCGGCGAAATGACCCGTCTCGCCTCGAACGTTGCAGCCTCGACTGCCGCCTTGGCTGCTTCGACTCCTGCTGGTGCCAGGCAAGCAGTAAGTCATGCACCACAAGGCACAACAACATATGTAATTTCTTGTGCATTTCGTGACTGTTTTTTCCTTTTGGTTGATTTTCAGGGAGAGTTGAGCACATGGAGGTTATAGAAGAAGGGCCAAGCATCCATGAAGATTCAGATGAGGATAAAGAAGACAAAGTTGAAGCTCGAAAGCCGGTGGCCAAAGAAATTAAGGGTCGTAAACCAGCTCCATTACAAATTCTAAACCGTGTCAAAATGAACAACACCCTTGCGACCCCTCGATCAACCATTAAAGGTGTTCTAAACGTGCCTAATCATACTGAGCTGAAGTTTAATAGGGAAAATCTTAGGAAAGTCGAGAACCAACTTAAGCGAGCTTTCGTTGAATTCTACCAAAAACTGCGACTTCTTAAGAGTTTTAGGTATGAAAACCGATGCTTCCATTTATTGTTTTGATCTCTTTCTCTGTTTAATTCGAATTGTACTTTGCTAATTCGTTCTGATAACGAAACAGCTTCTTAAACACATTAGCCTTCTCAAAAATCACGAAGAAATATGACAAGGTATGTATGTGTGTATATATTAATCAACTTTCCCCTCATATACATGCCAAATTGCATTATGTTTTTTTAACAATATTCTGTGCTTCATGGTTGCAGATCACTTCAAGGAACGCTGCAAAGTCATACATGAATATGGTAGATAATTCTTACCTAGGTAGCTCCGAAGAGGTTACCAGACTTTTGGAAAGAGTTGAAGCTACGTTCATCAAGCATTTCGCAAACTCCAACCGAAGCAAAGGAATGAGTGTTTTAAGACCAAAAGCTAGGAAACAAAGACATAGAATAACATTCTCTACTGGTATTGACTTAACTTCAATTGTATATAGGGAATTCATGAAGCAATTAGGTACCAGTAAATATATAACGCTTTGCAATTCTCAGGTTTCTTTGCTGGATTCACATTTGCTCTCATAGTAGCACTTATATTGATCATTCGTGCCCGAAATATCATGGGTCAAGCTGGAAGGAAACAATACATGGAAACCTTGTTCCCTCTTTACAGGTACGTTTTTGGCTTTGAATGTCTCTTGGCTACCATCTCCACTCACCTAAACCTTCATATTCATACCCCTGCAATTCGAGTTAATTTCTGTATTCTTAATCCATTTGTTTGACACGCTCTTGCAGTTTATTTGGATTCGTTGTTCTACACATGATTATGTATGCTGCGAATGTATACTTTTGGAGACAGTATCGGGTTAATTATGCCTTCATATTTGGTTTCAAGCAAGGAACAGAACTAGGCTACAGGGAAGTGCTGCTTGTAAGTTTTGGTCTTGCAGTACTGGCACTAGCTAGTGTGCTCTCAAATCTTGATATGCAGATGGATCCCAAAACGACGGATTACCAAGCATTCACCGAAATCATCCCTTTGATCCTCGTTGTGGTAAGATTATTGATTTTTTTCCCAACGAGCGGAACTGATCTTTTGCCAATGAATATGTAATATTAACAAACAACTGATTTCTTGGTTTCTGCTTTGCTCTGCAGCTTGTGTTTATCATATTGTTCTTGCCATTCAACATCTTATATCGATTGAGTAGTTACTTCTTCCTCGTATGTTTGTTCCATTGTATCTGCGCCCCTCTCTACAAGGTAAAAAAGAGATAGCTTAAGGGTCTGTAAAATCAAATTGATGATCGGATCGCCCTGTGTTTAAGAACCGCTTACAGCCTTAACAAGGGGTTAGGTTGGGGAGTATTAGCCGTTGTTTCCTCAGTTGCAGCGGCAATCTTCGGTACTTATTGGGACCTTGTCCACGACTGGGGACTCCTGAAGTGGAATTCGAAGAACCGGTGGCTGAGAGACAAACTCCTTATTCCTAACAAAAGCGTCTACTTTGGTGCCAAGGTGAGCATAATGATTGTGTAAATTCTAATATTTGGTAACAGATTCCATTTTATTACACGTTCTAACAATGTTTATTCATTCAAAAACGCAGATTCTAGATGTTTTGCTGAGATTTGCATGGTTGCAAACGGTGTTCAATTTCAACTTGTTTGATCTGCATAGACAAACCTTGGTCACCATAGTGTCCAGCCTCGAGATCATCCGGCGCGGCATTTGGAATTTCTTCCGGTTAGAAAACGAGCATTTGAACAACGTGGGGAAGTACCGTGGGTTCAAATCAGTGCCATTACCTTTCAACTATGATGAAGACGAGGGCAAAGATGAATAGGATGTCCAAATTTCAACAAAGGAAACACAATAAATGTGAAACAAAGAAAAGTTGTAACTATTATTATTTCATTCTTTCTTCTTGTAGATGCTGTTAAATACGATCCACGGTGTTTTTAATTAAATATTTTAAGTACTTAAATCGAATTTTACATTAAAGAACAGTATGGTGAAATAAAGATGAACAGGTTGGCCAACCGACCAAATAACTTGTAATCGAATAAAATATAACTTGATCTACATAAACACACAGTTTTGTCTGGGTACCCTAATATATACACATATTTCCCTATAAATAAAACCAAAAATAAATAAATAGTAAATAATGAATAAATCCCATACACACCAGTCCAAAAGTCATTTTTACAATCCATTTACATTCCAAATATTAAATACATGGCCCAAGATTTATTCTAAAAGCCCAAATTTCTTTACAATTCAAAACCTTCTTTTAAACAAGTTTTTCCCGCACAAATTCAATTCATTTGCAGTCCAAGAAGCACAGAATATCAGATATCCCAAATTTGTCGCCCAAAAATTCAATCTAAGAGGAACTTGACGATTGCGGATTGGTCCAGAAGCAATAGCAATGAATTGTGATTTTCTTCTCCGTTGATGTCAGCATTGTGACATCATCGCTGATGTCAAATCTCATTTACTATAAAAAGAGAGAGAATAATCAGATCAATTAATAATAATCATAAAAAACAATTAATAATAGTAATAAAGATAATAAAGGAAGAGAGAGAAGAGGCTTTACATGGGGAATCCGATCGGTCACTGAGAATCGAGGAGCCACCTGAAGCTGAAGCGTCGCCGAAAGCTCGTTCGTTGCCGAGAGCTCGTTCGTTGCCGAGAGCTCGTCCGTCGTTGGGGTAAGATCGCTGGAACCTTATCGGCACAACCGCGAAGGTATATCTTCAACCTTCCTTTCGCTTTCTTGCAAGATAAACATGGAACAAAGTTAGAAAAATCAAAGCGGGATAAATAAAAAAGCAGATCTGAAAAGAACGTGTGATCGGAAAAGAAAAAGAGAGGCTGGAATGCTTATTGCCACGACGGAGTTGAAGAGGGCTTCGAGTTATGGGTAGCTTTAGGCTTTAAGTTGGGAGAAGTGGGAGGTTCTAATGAACCGGGACTAGATTTAAAATTTTAGGGTTTAAATTAGGAAAAACTGAGAGTTTTAGGGTTTGGACGGCGGTTGCGGTGGCCGAAAAGTTCAGACAGTGGTTAAAACGTTGGTCGGCGTGGCGGTCGTTGAACAGCTGAGGTTGACCGGTGAGTGGTAGATGAGGTTGCGGCGGTTCGTGGCCGGAAAGTTTGGTGTTCATCAGAAATTGGATGAACACTTGAAATGTTCAAGCAAAAGACCTTGTTTTGATCCGTTTGGGCTGGGAATTTCTGGGAAATGTTGTTTGGATTGAGAGGAGCTGGTAGAGAGGGGATAAAAAAAAAGAATAAAAAGTATATCGGATATCAAAGGGGTCGTTATATAGACTATACCCGCGGGCCTCCGCGAACTCCCGGATATAGCCCGCGCTCTTCTTTCCCATTTATCCTAATTCAGCTCTCATATTTTAATTCTTTTCATTTCAGTCACCAATTCATTGTATTTTGACTCTTCAATTCCGATTTTAATTCAATTTGGTCCTAAATTCCCTTTGATGTTTGATTAATGCGCGCTTTTTCTAACATAGTATGATGTTAGATAATTAAATTCACCTAGTTTTAATTAATTAGAGCCTTTAGAATTTAGGTCATTTAATTAAATTCAATAATTGAACTAGGGGAGATAATTATAGAAAATAAATGGATATCAAAAAGAAATTTTAAAGTCCTAAGTTGGATAGTATCTCAATGTAATGAGATGTTATCTAAAGAAACTTTTTAATTGAATATTTGGTATTCATTTAAACCTATAACATGACAATTACACATAGCTAATTAAAAATAAAATTGAATTAAGGACATGTTTAAATAATTATAGTCATTAAATGAATAAGAATATTGTTAAAATAGGGTTAAATATGGATAATGCCCAAGCAATTGAGTATTATCTCATAAATGCCCTAAGTTCAACAATATTCATAGTTTCTTAAATAAATTTAATTAATTAGAGCCTAGTGAGTTAGAACTTAAAATTAACAAGAAAATAATTGGGCATGCATTAAAATCTTTTTATGTTAGAATATATTTTTGAATATGAATCGAGATGTCCTAAAGAATCTGGGTGCTTCTAATTTCATATTCCTTCCAAAAATATATTTCCTTATAAAAGGATATCCCTTTTGAAATTTAATTCCATTTAATGATTATGGGTAAATTAAATTCAAATTATTATCCAAAATGCCATGTAGAATTAAAAAAGTACCGATAACGGGTGTCTGTGGGGTGCTAATATTTCCCCACACGTAATCAACTCTCGAACCCAAGTTTTAAAAAAACGAATCTCTTGTTGTTTTTATGGTGTCTGGTCTACCAAAATAACCGGTGGCGACTCTAAACATTTTTCAAGATTAAATAAAAGAGAAAATCAAATCTTTATGGTAATTTAAATAAAAAAACTTAATTTAATAAAAAAATTAAATTTTCAAGATAAAAGAAATTAAAAAAAGTCAACACCCTAATTTTTTAAAATAAATTGCCGGGCTATTTTCACACACCTTTTCAAAATTGTTCGCGAAATCATCTTTTTACAGAACTACATCGCCAACTGCAAATGTAAAATTCTAACTTGCTCCTTTCAAAAATAATATTCCAACTTAAGGTAAATTACATCAACGATCACTCAACTATGACCCTGATTTTAATATTGTTCCTATTTGGTCGCTGGCATTTTTAAATTTGATCAATCAAGTCACCAGGAATTTGCTGACTATCCCACTTTTAATTGGCATAATAGCAGTTTTAATCCTCCTCATTTACAAAATTTATCATTTTAGTTCTAATTCTAAATAATTTAAAGGAATTCTATCAAGGTAAGGATGTATACATAAGGTATGCCCCTAAGCTTAAGGGCCTATTCAACTCTTTTGCAGAAGGCACCAACCCATGTCCCAATCAACACAACCTGACTCTTTTTTTTCTGGTGTGATATGAAATTTTATAATAAAATTAAAATTTAATATTTACTTGATAACATTTTAAAAGTGGGATGATAAAAATTCAAAAAACGTGTGAACCATTAGGCTAAATGCACATGAAAAATCAAAATCCGACAGCATCAATTTTCAGTGTTTGTTTGTTTTATAACATATAATATGACAAACTAAGGTCATGAAGTTTATCCCACCCTCCAAATCAACTTTAGTTGGTTGGTCACTGCCACAACAACTCTGCATTAATTGCTGAATGACATGTTATAAAAGGGTATTAATCGTTCGATTTAAATTAATATTTAGTTCGATTAATTAATTGGTTATTGAAATATTTGGTCGGTGAACGATTATTTTTTTTTTAAATTTAATTATCGGCTAACTCGTTATAAAACAGATTAATTAATTAAAATTATTTGAAATTTTAATACGTAAACTCAAAATATTTTAATCTCAATATCAAGCACAACCCATAATGAAAAAATAAAGACTATAAATAAAAATATAACAAATGACAATCCTTTTCGATGTATTCTCCTCGAAATTGTTATTTTGAATAAAAACTAAAGCAAATGCTTAAAAATTTGGCTAATTCCAAAATCAATCGAATTAATCAAGGTTAGTTTAGTTCAATTAATAATTTTTGAGAGAAAAAAAAGCAATTTGATTAATGGTTAACAAATTTAGATGGACTCTTAATTCAATTGTGAGTATTTTGATTCGGTTAATAACTAAACTAACCATTTTAACACCTCCAAGTCCGGCTATGAGGGGAGCACCTTCACCGACCGGGGCTCCCAATTAGTCTAGGACCCTTAAAAATTATTTATTTATATTTTTATTAATTAAATAATTAAATTAATGATAAAAATTAATTCTCTTTCTTAAATAAATAAATTAATTAATCTAACAATAAAAATAATGTGTTAGACAAAAATTTAATCATGTTTTCATAGTTTATTAAAGAAAGGCTTAACTATAAAATAAGTGTCCAAACTATACTATTTTTTTACTTAATGTGCCACTTTTTTGTTTTAGGTGTCTATTGTTTAAAAAATAGTGCCAAATTATGTCTTTTTTTTGTTTTAGGTGTCTAAATTTTTTTATAAAAAATAATGATAGTTACCTCAAAATGATAACGAAATAAACTTTAAGCACATAGAGCCAAAAAAACATGTATAGTTTGAACACTTATTTTGTAGTTAAGACTTAAAAAATATTACTTTTTTAAATATTACTTTGATTGTTCAAAATAATAAGATATGATTTCGTTATATAAGGGCCTAATTTTTAATTTTTGCTTAGTGCCCCGAAAATCACGAAGACGACCTTGAACACCTCTAGTATCATTATTAACTTAAATGAATATAGAATTATAAATCATCGAAACATCTCTAGTATCATTATAAATCATCGAAAATCACTGAGACGGCCTTAAACACTTCTAGTATCATTATTAACTTAAATGAATATAGAATTATAAATCATCGAAACGAATTTTTTTAACATAGACATAGTTTATTATATTTCTATATTCAAAATCTTTAAATTCAATCCATTTAACATAATAAAACGTTTCATCAATTTAATTCTTATTCTAACATTTTAGGTGGTAAAAAGACTGTAATATTGTGGTTGAATTTTTTTCCTCAAAATATGGTCTATGACAGATTATTTCAAGATCTATAGTTGTTTACTAACCAAGTCAGAAGTCGGATTGCTCTCTCCGATTTTGAACAGAATTTTGTCGAGAAATTAATAAACAAATGAAGTTGTATTGCTCTCCCTCTGACTTTGAACAATATTTGACATTGAAGTCGAATTTCTCTCCCATCATCTTTAATATTTTAACTTAAAAAATACCCAAACAACTGAATAAACAATAAAGTCGGATAGTGCTCCATCCGATTTTTAATTTTAAACAATGAATCACCATATTTTTAAAAATAAAGTGACGAGGACCATATTGTCGGAAAAAAAATTTAACAACAATATTTGAGTAATTTTACCCATTTTAAGTATTTAATTAAAATCTGAATCTTAATATTAACGATGAAGAGCCAAGTTTAGTTGAAGAAAATGGCATACAGTTAAGGAGCCTGAAATGACTGGGATAGGGGTCCAGGTTCAAGTCCCAGTCCTCTCTATATCATTTAGTATGGACCCTATATCCTATGTTCTCTTTATTTGCTTTTTTTTTTTAACTATTGCTAGTATAATATAGTATAGTGAACAAATTAATTACTTAAAAATAAAATAGAACTAAACAACAAAAAATTTAAAACCCAACCAAATAACTCGAGCAACCAATAAATACAAATAAATATTATTATCAACGATGAAATATGAATATCATCAACAGGTCCAATTCAAATATAAAAATGTACCAAAAGAATGATGACTCATTTAAAGTATTGTTTTTAAATTATTTAATGTTTATGAATATTTTTCAGGTGATACAACCGATATGAGATTTTATGTTAGGGGAGGCGAATCTATAAAATTTGAAGGAGAGACAAACTTATAAAAATTGAAGGGGACGAAAATAAAATTTTAAATTATATATGAATTTAAAACTAGCTTAACCCCTTTCAAGCGACATCTTATATTTGTGTATGGTTGGGTTGAGTTGAGTGGGATGTAGTGAGTGCCAAATGTACACATATTATGTGTATGTATGAATGTGGTCCAAATGCCTCATAATTATAAAAAGTTTGATCCATTCCTCCATTTGTAGTCTTATTATAAAAAGAGGGGAAGGCCGGCTTTGTCAAGTGTATTAATAAAACCAGGGAATGGATCTAATCTTATATTTGTATACAGAAGGTGATGGACCAATTCATGAAAGTTGATGTCATAAACTTTGACATTATTTTATTTATTTATGACATGAATCAAGGCTGCTTCATGTCTCTACATGATACAACCGGCAACCTTTTCTCCCCTTATGCATCTATACTCATTTTATATTCCAGATATCATATATTATCTGATCTTTAAAATAATAATTTGTATCCGATTGAAAAATCCGAACATAACTTGGTTTTACACAAAAATAATTTAAACGTTACATTTTATGAGATTGTTTAACATCCTCTAAACCTCAACTATATTCTATATATAGTAGAACTTCTATAAATTACTAACTTTTCTAAAATAATAATTTATAATCTCTTTGTTTTCAACGTTTTATTTCACCCATCCACTCCACTCAACTCATTAAATGACCATAAATTAATATAAACTAAACGAGTTTTACAGCATGTAAGTAGATCCTAACCCTATATTATATATATATATATATATATATTCTCAGACAATAAACATCATATTTTCATAAATTCAACAATGAAGATGTTCAAATAAACCTACTATAAGAGTCTCAATAACTCAACAAAACAAATAGCAAAAGTTTAAAATAAGCATACTACAATAGTCTCAACTCTCAACAACATAATAATAATAACAATAAATAAAATAATAATAATTTAATAATTATAATATATATGATAATAAAAAATAAAATAATCGCAATAAATATAATAAAATAGAATAAAATATATTATATAATAATAAATATAGTAACTACCAAGAAATAGTAAATGTAATAATAAAATAATAATAAATATACAAAACAATAAATAAGGATAAAATTAAGACAAAATAAAAAAAATATGATAAAAAATAAATTTGAATAAAAAAGAACTTGAAAGAGTCAAAATAAATTAAACAATTATAAGAATTAAATTACAGTTAAAAGTAGAAGACCAAAATAACAAGTAAGCCCAATATAGAAAAATACCCTTTATTTTCTTTTTCTTATTTTGAGAGAATTCAAAACTTAAAATATTTATTTCATAATTCAATTATTAAAAAAATTAAAAAATAAATCAAATATCCAAATTACAAATTAAATAATCAGATCACATCACTAAAATCAAATACTTTTACACACCCCTAATACTTATACATACATACAACACTATTACATTACACCTGCAACGCATAAAAATGTAATTAAATATTATCCACTAAACCTACCTTAACAAGTAACAATATCATTTAATTAACCGAAAATATTAAAGCCTCGTTTAACAAAGATTATCGAACTCTCATTGAGAACAAACGGCCGATTGTTCAAAGTAGTTAAATTCTTCAACTGTGACAAAACACCCGTTTAAGCGTTAAATTCAGTTAAAAATGAGAGCCAATGCCCGTTCAACATGTAATTCATATCTGTTCAACAACGATTCATTATTTGGCGCTCCAACGCTTGTCGAAAAAACATTGTTGAACGCACCCTAAATGTAAACTCTACACATTTTAAGCGCTAAAACTCTTG
>CM033730.1:43492054-43699865 GCA_019671005.1 Hibiscus mutabilis | reverse complement strand
TAGTCTCGCCATGATGGCCAAGACTCTTAATTGCATGGTGGCCGGCAACGAATTTCCATTTTGCAGTCGAGTTTCGCATTTCCGCTTTCAAATCCTACAGATAAATAATAACAATAAAGTATTACACAAATGCTATATATAAACATGATACGAATACTCAAATGGTCCCCGATATCGATACTAACCTTGATAAGAGTAGTGAGGTAAGTTTTGCGAGGCTGTATACCTTCCCAATCATAAGTATGTTCGTCCGGTTCCATAAAGTATTTGTCGATGAACGGAGTCGTATCAACGAAAAAAATATCTAATATTTCTGAGAAAAGAAAACAAGATTATCGAATCAATAATTGTCTGATTGGTAATAAATTTGAATTCGATTCAATTGATCTGATCTGGTATTTTATTCAATTTACCTGTTTTTAAAACGAACGATCTCATACAAGACCATCTCTTGTCAAAAGTTCGTAGAATAGGGCTGAGTTGTGCCTCAACATTGCCTCTATAATCATGATTTCCTAAAACTGCAGATGATTTTAAATCTCTTTTAAAAAATCGAAACGATTGCAGGAAATTAAAGCAATATATTAGAGTGAAATAAAACGAAAATTGAATTTTAATTAAAGAGTACTTACCGCTATACCACGGCTTTTGTAAGCTTTTGGCAGTGTAAACATGTGTGAAAGATTCTCTAAATGCTGGATCATGCACGCTTGTTAATCCATTATCGTAGAAATTATCACCGGTTGAAACGATGAAATCTATATCTATTTTCTCTCCAATCCTTCCCATCTGTTTATAATTCAACCAAATGAATTTCTCAAGAGAATTCAAATTATCTAAAACCTAAATCTGAAACTCTATCGATTCGAACTTAGGCAATGAAATTTTTTAAAAATCTGGAAAAATAATGATGAAGGTGAAGAGAAATAGACCTGAAAAGCAACGTCAGATTGATTGTAAAATCCTCTTCTGCCCCAATCTCCAACAACCAAAAAGCTAAGCGACCGATCATTTTTCACGGGGTGTTCAATCGTTGTGAGCTTGGCATAACTCGGGACAAAGAATGCGCAAATCGCCACCGTGAAACAAAAAGAAAGGTCGAGCATCGGTTTTGTTCTGGAACCGGAAGCCATGGATGCCGCCATTGCTACCACCATGGCTTTTCAACAGAGGAGGCTTTTCAAGAGGTAAGAAAGACGGAAAGAATTTATGAATTATTGGGATAAATAAATTATTTATTTAATAAAAACGAAGTTCGAGATGCGATTGAGAATTTGATTGATCAGATGCCATTTTATACAGTTTGTTTGATCATATTGTGATTGACTAACCGTTTTTCAAGGAATTTTACCATTATCGGAAAGTAGAGAGCGGGTGGCCTCTTCTCTCATAAAGTTGTGGAAGACCACCTGATCTGATATATATATATATTAATTTCTTTATTCAAGTTAATTCGATTTACATTTTAAAATAATATTTAAAAATATTTTTATTATGGCTTAAATAAAAAATAAATGTTTAAAGTATATATTTTTTAAACTTTGGGTGCTCATAAGTATTTTTTGTTAAAAATAAATGCTTAAAATTAATACCGTTATAATTTAAGAAATTGAAAATTTTAGATTTTTTTTTCTTCAAAAAAATTTAAAAATAAATAAGTGTCATGTGTCAAGCATTGATTGGTTGATAATTTTTTTAACATCCTTTAACGGTCAGACATATAAAATTACAACGGTATAAACTTTAGACACTTATTTTTAATAAAAAATAGTTTAAACACCTAAATTTCAAAAAATATACTTTGACCACTTATTTTTCATTTAAGCCTTTTATTAAATTTATCTTTATTTTCCAATTATTTTTAGCGGACTTTTCCAATTAAATTTTATATTGTACTATGTGATCTCTAATCATTTTGTTGATCCTACTTCTTAATATACGATTAAAGGTGTTCATTGTTTCTCAAAATTAAATTAACTGATTGAATTTAAATTTAGTTCTGTTAACCGATCAATCACCAAAGTATTTGGTTGGTGAATAATTAAAGATTTCTTTAAAATTCGATTATCCATTAATTCGGTTTAAAAATTGATTAAATAACCAAAATTCTAATATATAACTAATACATATTTCATTTTAAGCTCAAATCTCATCAATGATCCGTAATATTTAAAACTTACTATTTATATTCTAATCTCAATATTAAGTCCAACTCAAAAGGAGAAGAAGACTAGAAACAAAATATTTAACAAAAGAAACTCATTTTTAATTTATTGCTGCTTGAATTGTTATTTTGAATAAAGACTGCAAAACACTAAATTTTTTGGTTAATTCAAAAATAGATCAAATTAACCAAACTCAAGTCGGACCGGTTAATGATTTTTGAAAAAAAAAATTGATTCAATTAACAGTTAAATTTTTTAAGATTTTAGATAATTTGATTCGATATTAACCGAACTGACCATTTAAACACCCTATTTATAAATTATAATATATATTATTATGGGATTTATAGTTGTTGTCCACTTAGGTTTTGAGGTTGATTCTCTTGGAATTGAAGCTTATTCTTTTGATAATCTTCAAAACCATAGCACATGTTATAGTTCTACTAAAATTATACTTTTGATAGTGTTAGGGCACACATATGAAATAAGCCAATTTCTATTTTTAGGCATAATGTTAAAAAAATATCTTTAACGAATGATTGAATAATAATTTTAATTTTTATTCTTTTTTTGAAACAATTTAATTCTTAAAGTTCTGTTTCGAGTTGAAATAGTCCATTCGTAAGTGAAAACTATTAGACGAAGACTTTTTGGCTCATTGACATTGCTGCAGCCTTGTGGACGATATAGATTGCACGGAATGAGAAGGTCTTTCAGGGGTAGACAACGACACTCAAAGAATTGGTGTTTTATACAAAAAATGCGAGCATTCATGTGGTGTAAGGCAGCAAAGAATGAGGTACTGATCCAAGAGGAGAAATGGTGGGACAATCCTATTTTGGGTCTATTTTCTATAAGTGGAGTTAGGGACTGAGTCAGAATTTAGAGTTATGGGGTAAAATATAAATGTTTTAAAATGAAGGGAAAATTTAAAAATAAACCAATTTTTAAAACAATTTATATAGGAGTCAATTCTTGTCTAAGTTGGCTGCCACCAAACGAGGGAGAGGTCAAATTTAACGTAGACGAGCTGCTAAAGGAGATTCTGCAGGTTGTGGCGGGGTGTTAAGGTCGGTCAAGGGAGAAGTTAGAGCCATATTTTCTGGCTCGGTTCCGAATTTGGGCGTTGATTATGCTGAACTTATGGCCTTTAAGACAACCCTAGAGGTTTTTATGGATACAAATTGGATAGGCAAAGCAAATCTAATAGTCGAGTCAGACTCCAAAGCAGTGCTAAACTGGATTAAGAACCACTTGTTGCGACCATGAAAGTGGAGGGAAATCTTCGATGAAATTGACAGAAACATCTTAATTATATCCTCGGTTCAGTGTGTTTACGTTCAGAGAGAGAGAGAGGAATGCTCTCACGGACCAACTAGGGAAAGCAGGGATGAAAAGGGTAGACACTTTTAAAGCCTGGTGGTGAATTTGCTTAGTTGAGTTGTGTGCACCTTTTGCTAGGAAATATTTTGTTTACTGCTCTGTTTCGTTAAGTTTACAGTGTGGTTTCGAGGTGACTGGATTTGCCTATGGTTTCCTTTTAGGTGAGTTCTATTAGTTTTTATTTCCAGGAGATTCTGGATTGTTAATTGTTATTTTGTTGAATTCTTGTTTTCTTCCTTCCAAGCGATCTTGTATGTTTTATCCTGGTTGCGTGTTCTCTTTTTCCCCAATTAAGTGTAGGGGAGTTTTTAACGAGGTATGTAAATTATATTTGTTGAGAAAAAAAGTCAACTAACAATAAACAATTTAAAATGACTTTGTATAATGACAAGTTAGAAGAAAAAATATTTTATATTTTATATAATTTTATAAAATTATTTTTTGATTGATTTATCATTTTGTAAAATTAACATATTTGCATATATACTTTCATCAGCAAAAAAAACAAAACAATAATAATTAAATTACTTCAAAAAGAATAAAGGCCATGTATCCACTTTTCAAACCATGTGCATATATATATTGGAAACCCAAATATCCCATGCATGAACAACGCCCACGTCTTCATGTTTCATGTCAAAAAGAACATTTTTTAGCGTTTTAAATAATAATAAAATAATATATTAATCTAATTTTAAATTCAGATAAATTTACGTACACATTCAAATTACGTTGCTCTAATTCGAGTCACCTATAAAAAAACAACACATCTTTTATCATTATGACAATTCTGATTTCAATTTTATCTTAATTTTTCATCATGACAATTTGTGATGGAAATATAATATTTTATTTGAAAAGTATATATTTCTAAAATTGATTCAATAATAAGTATATGTTGAGTTGTAATATATAAATCATATTGAACATTTATCTAATGGCTTTTAATTATTTTGTTTAAAAATTATATAAAAGTATGAAAAAGACAAAAACGTATTTACAATAATATTAATTACTCGTTAAAACAGAAATACATCGATTATTTACAACAGAATCTCGACTAATAACATGTTCTGTAATGATACATCGGCCAATACAATAGACCTAATTAATGGGACCTAAAAGGGCCAAAAGAAAAGCTCTGTAATGTCCTGATGTATCGGAATGGACGGCATCATTCAAAGTCTTGCCATATTTTTTACGATACTCGACCTTTATGTAATACATATCAATCTCAGCTCTCTTTATCACAATCCTCGTTAGTACAGTGTCATCTGTTCCAAGACCTTTCATTGCCTTCCGCAACGCCTGTTGTTACATTATAAAATTTAAATAAAAATAAAATTTGATTTGAATCGAATCGAATAAAAAATAAGCATTCTTAGCCTCACCTTTGCGTAGAACCTTGGTGGACTTTCAGCACATCTTAGTATTGTTTTAAGGGCATATTCAAAGTGCCTGTGAGTTTCGTCTCTGATTGCCTTCTCCAATGTTTTCTTGGACATGCTGTTGTAAGCGTCACCGACGGCACAAAGGTGCGCCCTACTTCTGTCACCGAAAACCTATATGAAAGTCTTCGCCGTACTCGTACCAAATTTCTTACACGCTTTTTGCAGTGCTTTTGCGTCTTGCTCCACCACCACTTCGTCGTACTCGGGGCCTTCGTAGCGCGATGTCATTAGAAATGCAAGTAGCAGCTGTAAAATCCTATTAATGTTAGAAATTTGTACGTGGCAAAAAAATTAAAATAAGATCAATACAAAATAAAACACTCGTAAAGGACAAGATGTAATGTGGTTCGATTTTAACTACTTTCACATATGAAAGAAATAAATTATACACATTATAAATGTATAGATCACAAAGAGTACAAATACATTATTGTTATACCTTATTTTTTTGCCTCCACACAATTACGAAAGTACCCACCAAAATCTTCATATTTGGCAGATCCCAAAGACAACACAACAACAACTCCTCGAGAGACTAGCATAATCAAAGCTATCAGGCTGTCTTGGGAACTGATACAACCAGATGTCGCTACACGATATTCTCGTGACCAACATGCAAAACCTAATACTTGGAAGTTGAGCCTAATTCTGTCGATCCATCTATTGGCTGTCACACAGATTCTGACACAATCCAATCACATACAATACTAAATAACTATAAATACTCAAATCCCGATGATAAAGAGGCGAGATGTGTGTACAATGTATCCAAACAAGACAAAGCGGAAAGGGTTGTACTCCTCTCCTTATATTTTCATCTTAATTCTAACCATCGTATTATCTGCGACTCTTTGTACCATATTTATAAGGGTGAGTCGCCTGATTCTGTCACAATTACCTTGGTCCACCGTCTCTATCACTCTTATTTGATGCCTTTTCATTTTAGCATCAACAATTATATCTCGTGAACCCCAATATATATACTAACTCGTGTATTCAAACACTCTCTCAACATCTCTGCAACATAAATACAATAGTTGTAAAGATCCTAAAAAAGAATTACATCTTTTTAATATAATTCTCTTTCATAATTTTCGGAAGTTAAATTCTAGTATAAATATCAAAGTATTAAATAAATTTAATTATTAAATATTCTTCAACTATTAGAATTACAACAAAATCTAACTTAATTATTCTTTAAATTTGAGTGCGGTTAAATAAAGCATGATTATGACGATTTTTTGTTGAAAAATAGCTAGTAAAGAAAAGGGACCTTTTTATGGTCACCGGATAACTCTTCTTCAACGTGGTCTTCGAGATTAGTTCCGACGTTGGTGAAATAAGCTCGCTTGAGTTGTCCGATCTGCGACGGAGATCGGGAACATATGATCTCAGTCACTGCTCTTTGATCTTTCACGGTTCCTTTCAAAGCTTTCTTCAAAATGAAAACATCTCGTTCTCCTGGTTCGTGCAACCACAGCAATACTGCTTTCTAAGATAATATTTTTTTTGCAGATATCAGACCCCGTTTTCGATTTTGCAGATTGAATCCGGAAATGGGTCTCGATTTTTAGATTCGAATATTGTTAATTACCTTGAGATTGCCGTTGAGCTCCGATGATAAGCGTTTCCGAAGTTCATGACCGTAGGCGGATTCGTATTCTTGTACGATGAAGGAGCGTTGTGTAGCATCTCTGTGCGCTAGAATATCGACGATTGTTCCAGCATCACATCCTATTCCTGAAAATGTCGAGAATTGAATAGATAATTACCTCAAATTCAATCACAAAAACTAGCTTGCAAGGTTGAGGATTGAGTAGGTAATTTTGTTAAGCTTAAATATACATTTAGTACCTGAATCCAGAGACGGAGCTAGATTAAATATTTGGAGTAGCAGGAGTCTATTAAGCCTTTAAATTTAGAAATTGAGAGGGGCAAAGGACCTATTTGATTAATATTTAAACTAAAAATGACTTAAAAGACTATTATACCAAAAAAAATCACAACCTGAACTAGTTATCTTATTTTAAGTTGGTACCTAAAGAATTTTTGCTCTGAAATTAGTACTCAAACTTTAATTTAATTAACTGTTTTGATACTTTTATTAACAATTTTAGTCCCAAAACTTACACATTATATTAAGTTGATCATATTTTAAAATAATTCAATAAATTTAACATTTTATATTTACAAATTCCATTAATTTAATCATTTTTTGATACTGTCAAAACAAGTAAATCTATTGAATCAAAGTAACAGCTAGATAACTGTATTCTACAATAAAACAACAAGTTACTATTAAACTTTTATTACACTATAAAAGTAATATAACATTTTTGGGAGAAGAACAAACAATTTAGGAAAATAACACATAATAAATTAATATAACTTTTAAATATAAAAGATTAAATTTATTGATTTGTTTTGAATTAGGATTAAATTGATAGAATGCATAAGTTTTGGTACTAATTTTGAGAGAAGATGTAGTTCAAGTACCAACTTGGAAGCAAAGATTCTTTAAGTACAAACTCCGAAGAATGTGTCTAGTTCAAGTACTAACTTGAGAGCAAAAATTCTTTATGTACCAACTTGAGAGAAATGCCTACTTTAGGTACCAAATGGATAATAAAATTTTCTTATTAAATACAAAAATAATTATATTCTACAAATGCAGAGATTTAAACTTATACAAGACAAGATAATATGCTCAATTAATGAATTTCGGGATCAAGTAGATAATTAAGCGAAGATTAAGTGCAGAAGAAATGTGAGACTTTTAACATTAATTTCATCATTTCCTTTATCTATAGCAGAAAAGAATACAGAGAAATAAAGAAGAAAAGCTTATCATCTATCACCTTTGAAGGCACGGAAGATTTGCATGGCATCGTCACGGTGGGAAGGCGCCACCGCTGGTACAGTCACAGTCGACATTTCTCGTCGTCTCTTTCTCTTTTTTTTCCCTTCTGATTTTGAGGAAATTAACAAGAAAAAAAGAAGAAAGGTGAAGGTGAATATGGATATGCAATAAAAGGAACCTAAACAAAGGTTCCTTATCCCCATGCATTTAGGGTTGGTTATCCCCCAATTTACAACCGCCCCATACTCTCAACCTTTTCTATTTTTAATTTGGAAAGCCGAATAAAATTTAATAAATTTAGAAATAAAAATTCAAGAAAGGCTTACAAATAAAAAAGATACCATACTTATAAAGGAGCTCATAAGCTTATAAATATACATTTTTACAATCACTCGAAATTTTTATATTGGTCGACCAATATTAATTCAGACAGGGATGAAGTTACTATGTAGTTTGGGGGTAACTGCCTCCAATTTTTGTATTGGAAATATAAAGATAATTAATAATTTAAACCTTGAATTTTAATTTATTTGGACTTTGCATACTCATTTTTATGATAATCCATACTTTGTCCCCTTAAATTTGATTTTTGACTCCGTCTAAAAATTTTCCCATATTTTGCTTCAATTATATGTCGCCGCAACGAATTTTCCCCTTCAGCATACCTCCAAGACCATTTTGCCAACAAAGATAGATTACGTTGTCAAAGATTCACAGCACCAAGACCCCCTAAATGCTTCGGACGACACATGCGTGTCCAGTTTACTCTACTTATCTTGAGTCTCAAATCCATATCCCCCAAAGAAACACACAACGAATCTTATCTATTCTTCCGATTACACCCTTAGGAATCAAGAAGACCACCATATAGTACAATGGCAAAGATAAAATCACTAAATTCACAAGCAATAACCTCGCCGCAAATGAGAAGGACTTACATTTCCAACCAGCCAGTCGAGTGCAAACACGCTGGACCAATAGATCCCAAATTGCCAAGCTCCGAGGGTGTATCCCAATTGGCAAACGAGATAGATAAAAGGTAATTCACCCCTACTACACTCTAACACTACTGTCATTTCCCGTACTATATTATCCTCCAACCCAATCGAATACAAGAAAGATTTGGAAAAATTAATCTCAAGCCCGAATCTGTATTGAAAACAAGTCGATAGACGTTTTAAATTCCTTGCAAACTCTACATCTCCCTGCAAGAAAATCATTGTATCATCAGCAAACTGAAGATGCGAGATACATACATTGGACGCCACTTGCACCCCTAATCAATTCCAAATTCTCCGCATTCATTATGTATTGATGTAATGCCTCGGCCACCAGAACAAAAAGCAGAGGCGACATTGGATCGCCTTGTCGCACCCCCTTGTGCATTGAAATTCCCGCGTTGCACTCCCATTCACTAGGATAGATAATTTCGTCGAGATAATACAAGCTTTAATCCATTGACGCCATAGCACGCCAAATCCCATACTATGCATTACACTATCCAAAAATTCCCACTTAATACAATCATACACTTTGGCAAAGTCTAATTTTAAAATTACGCCCCATTCTCTCTCAGATTTTGTTACAAGGAATGTACCACTTCATTTGCTAACAAAATACCGTCAATAATTTGACGTCCACGGATAAATCCTGATTGAGAATCACTCACCAAACCACCTACCACCTGTTTCAGCCGAGCAGCAAGAACCTTCACGATAATTTTGTATGCAGAATTCAGTAAACAGATTGGTCAGAAATAACCCACCTCCATTGGCTCGTCTTTCTTCAGAATTAATGCAACAAACGTCGAGTTAACACCATGCGACAACTGATCAGACTCATGAAAATTAGACATCATTAGCATAACATCTACTTTCAAGAAATTTCATCCCTTCTTGTAGAACTCAAAATTGAAGCCATCTGGACCTGGTACCTTCGAGCCATCGCAATTACGAATCGTTGTCCACACCTCCCCTTCTGTAAAATCCACTTCCAAATCAGTACACTGTTCCCCTAATAATTGTTGAAAACTAACAGTATCATCCAAAGATCCTAATGCTGGCTTGCGCGCAAAATGTTTCCTAAATGACTAAAAGAAACCACGTTTCATCTCCACTGGATCCGTGATCCATTGACCAACAAATTTCAGCCCCATAATCCTGCTTCTCATCGTCCTTATCTTCACAGATTGATGGAAATAACGGGTATTTCTATCACTCAATTGTAACCACAACATTCTTGATTTTTGGCGCCACTTTGATTCGTGATATTTATAAAGCTTCCATAATTCTGATTGTAATTGAAATTTCTCACACCCCACTGTAGTCACCTATTTTGTCCGCCCATGTATATACGATACAAAAGCCCAAAAAATATATAAAATGCAAAACTCAAAAAAGAATCCATGTACAATATGCCCAATTAGGCTCCAAACGCAAAGAAACCCTAGCTTTTCTTGTGCAATACTCTTTCTATTTGAATCCTTACCAAGCTGCCATGTCATTGGTCATGCCTTGCAAGTAAAGAAAAGGGGATTAAATACGAATCAATCTTATCAAGCAAATCAGATCATGCAAGTTCTTAGCCATCTAAGATATGGGAAGATTACAAGAGATCATATCCAACAAGTATGGAAAGTCAAGTGATGCGCAAGAAATTCTCACTGTGGACTCACGGCAAATTCTCGATAGGATCCAAGCGTTTTTGGGTCAAGGTGTCTTCTTAAGTATTGACCGTCTTTCGATTATCTTTC
This sequence comes from Hibiscus mutabilis, assembly GCA_019671005.1. Classification (NCBI taxonomy): domain Eukaryota; kingdom Viridiplantae; phylum Streptophyta; class Magnoliopsida; order Malvales; family Malvaceae; genus Hibiscus; species Hibiscus mutabilis. The sequence goes on along the minus strand of CM033730.1, from coordinate 43,689,254 downwards.
CAACGCATCTTGAAACACCTCAATCGGACGTTGAGATCTCAAGATATGCTCATTTTACTGAAGACAACACGTGCAGAAAATTAGATACGGGTTCAATACGAGAATTTGAGTTTATTATGAATTTTCAATTATTTTATTGAATATCTATAATTAAATTTAAGTTTAGACATTTCTCTATTTGTTTTAACTCTTATTGAATGTAAGGAAAGAGTTTGATGCCCAAGTAATGACATTATTCCCTTTCCAAGAATGTTGAGCATAAGTAGGGAATATGCTTTTTAAGGTTTTTGATTTAGGGTTTCTTGAAGCCTATAAATAGCCCTCATTCCATTCACATTCACATACACACAGAAGCAATTGTAACATAGAAATTGAAGAGCAATACAAGCAGTTTCTCTGCGGTATTTTTACCCAAATTTTGTCTTCATATATTTTTATTTTTTCTTTTGTTTCCTTGAGTACTTGGTCTCGGGTAAGGAAGAGAAAGGGTGCGGGTCCTCACCAAATCAAAGCTTTTGAAAAATCTTGCATCACCAAAAGGGAAGGTCGACAACACTACCGGAGCAATAGCCCCATGGAGGCACGTTGTCGGCATGTGGTGGCTGACAGCTTGTAGCAGCAGCAGCCGGCGTTCAGTAGCGGCAGCGACAACAGTACCAATAGCCGTACCCTCTTCGGCAAGCTCGAACTTGATCCTAACGTTTACGATTTCTTAACCTTAATCTTTTATTTTAATTTTGATTGTTTTATGCATTTAAATTCATCATTTGATTTGTGTATATTTACCATGTCTTATGTTTTGTTCATCCTCATGTATTTTAATTCGGTAAAATATTAAGTTGAGTAAATATTTAAATAATCAATATTCTTTTAAAAGGAAATAAGTTATTAAATAATTTAATATGGATACTTTTTAGGTTAGTTTCTTTAATAAATGACTTAGATATTTTATACCTCGCTTTAATTATAAATAGTTAAATAAAACCCTAAGATAAATCTTTAAAAAGAGGTGGGTAATTCATTAATTATAATGATGGTAAATAAAAATTAACTTGGTAATTCACTAAAAAGGAGTAAATAATCATTTAATTATAAGTAAAACTCTCTAGGTACTTTTTTTTAAAATATAGTAATTTGTAAATACTTTAAAGCCTTCTAGGATTAGTTTCTTTAAACTCCTTAGGTAACTTTTAGAAAAATAAATAATGTGTAAATAATCAAATCTTAGGATAATTCTTAGAAAAGTAGGTAATTTGTAAATAATTAAATTGAACATTAAATCACTCATAAAATTAAAAAAAGCTACTAAGACATCATTTAAAAATTCAGATGCCAATTCAGCGATTGAAAAATCCCTTTTACACCAACCCACTACACATTGTTTCAATATCTCAACCTTGATTTCATCGATCACACCTTGAACCGATCGCTTCGATTGAGATGTCCCTTCCACTTTCACATGTTGTTTGATCTCTGTGTGGTGTAAATTTGAATTCGAATTCTGCCCTTTCTCATTCCTTCCTTGTTTCTGCCGCCAATATTCCTCATGCATTTCATGCTTTTCCAATGATACGTTAATCTTCGATCCATACAACCTAAAATTATCCAACCTCTCAATTACTCTCATCGCATCTTTCTCTGTGGCCATTCGCAGAAAACCAAATCGCTTTCCTTCCCTCATTTTCTTAACCGGAATGAAGACATCCACCATTACACCATGACGATCAAACGCCTGCCAGACTCCTTTCCAGAGGGTCCAAAACATCTAATGGCCATTACATGATCTTGTTTCAAACTTTGTACACATGTAGGTCCATGTATTTCTAGTCACACTCAATCAAGTAGCCTACGATATTACTCCTATTATGTAGGAGGGACAAATCATATCTTGATCAACCGTATTCTACTACATAAATGTCACTCACGATGTTGAAATAATGATGATCTCAAGTCTGTGAATCATACATGTAGTTATTACTATGAGCAATATTGTGACTGTCACATAGTAATCCAAGAAATATGTTTATAGTGGGTCAGTCCAGTATGTCGTTCTCTAACACATACTTATGTATTGATTTTGACATCCTCATGTCAATGACAACACTTTGTAATCAATCAACTACATATTAGTCTTAATGCATTATTGTTGTCCATTCTCACAATAATATTCGACTAAGGATATTTAAGAATAACTATATTATTTTAAAGACTTTATTATAATTCAGCTTATTTATGGTCGGAGAATTGTAACTGGAAATAATAATAAAAATACCATTTACAATCATCTTATGATTGATCTTTAGGCATACTCTAACAAGTCTCTCATAGTGCTTATTCTCAAGCTTGCGTAGTGTGCTTGTGGTTACTGTATATGGGAAAAGCGCAATGTTAGGCAATTTAGAGATCAAAATAAAATTATAGAGGAAATGTTTTCTTGTATTAGAGAGATTGTCTGTGTCAAATTAAACGGTAGGCTGATAGATAGACATGATGCTACAAATATACAACTTTGTATAGAGTGGAAAATTTTGAAGCTAGCCCTGCTAGCAACCATTTTATTGTAGCTACAACTCTGCTGTTTTTTTGGATAATAAAACTATGTTTTATCTAAAAAAGATTTTAATAATAACTAAAACCCATTTAGTCAGAGGCAGTTTAAAGATTTTGGGGCCTTGTGTTACTGTGTAATTTATTAAAATAAGCATATGTTGCACTGATACGAGTACGAAGACGGAAAACAAAAATTTTTAAAATTATAAGATACGGGTGCGGCAAGGGTACGCCATATAAAATAAATTTTAAAAAATCTAAATACATGTAAAAAATCATAAATAAAGTTCATACCCTATAGAAAATTAAAAAATAAAATTCATAAACAAACAACAATATTAAAGTGTCAAATCTCACGACTCAAACAATAAATAAAGTCTAAATTAATATTAAACAACACAAATCAAATATTATTAAAATCTTTCGAAATAAACAAACCATAAATAAATTAAAAATATTATTGTTTTCATAAAAATATAAAATAATAAAATCCTAATAAAAAAAAGTTAAAAGATGAAATAAAAAAACTAACTATGTTTGAAGAAAGATATGATAATAAAATAAGAAAGAAAAGATTGTTCTTCTCGGAACCCACAAAAATACTGAAACAACATTAAATATTTTCTGGCCCCAGCAAACTCATCTTTTTCGCTTCTTCTTCTTCCTTCAGGCGCTGAAGTTTTGGTTTTGAGCCGCCCGTAGCTCACCGGTGGGATATTTTCCGATCTGGTTCGTCGATCCGAGAACGCTGTCCGGTGGGATATTACACGTTCCCGTGTTAATTTTTTTTAATGAGAATGACCCGGGGACGCATGTGAAAGTCACATGTCGTCCCCGAAACGTCCTTGAGTAAACATTGAACGTTCTCGACTTTGCTCGGCCGTATCCCGCCAACGTGGTATGTCTCCGATACGTATTTCAGTCGTACTCGTTCCGTACCCATATTGGGATGTAGTGAGTACTTGTAACGATGCTCTTTTTGTTGTATCCATGCTTTCCAGAAATTGAGTGCTTAATTTATAATACGTATTTTTTAAAAAAAAATATCTTAATACAAAAAATATTATTAGATTATTTTTCTAAGCAAAAAAAAAAAAGATGACTTGTAAACAAGTAAAAATCAAATATTTTTACTTAAAAATTGTTATTTTTTTATATGTTTTAAGTTTTAGAATATTGTTATATATATACACATAATTATATATATAAATTTATATATTTTTATAAATATTTAATCTAATTTTGTTATATTTTGACTCAAATTCTAATTGGTAATTAAGTTTAGTTTTATTGTAATTCTAGTAGTTGAAGATTACTCGGAAATTAGAATTTACTTTAATGAGTAAATATCTATGTTAGGTATGAGATCTTATTGAATAAGATTTTTTGGTGACCAAGTATTTGGGTCTATAAATATAAACTAGGTTTAACCTTTTGAATTATGAGAGAACAAGAGAATGAGAGTTAGAGAGAATTATTCTCTTGAGAGTTGTAACCACTTTTATGTTCTCTACTACTATTGTGCCTTTGAGAAAAGTGTTTTGGTTCTATTATGTCAAGAGATTTGTTCACCGAGTTTTAAGATTACATAAGTTATCATGTATTTATACTCTTCGTGTTATCTACGTTTATAATAGATTGTTCGTTTCTCTCGTTCGTAGAGGTAAGCTATGTTGAATCACGTTAAATCTTGTCTTCTGTGCATGTCTTGATTTATGTTTTTATCGCTTTGGTTATTTTGCTACATATCAAATTTTTAACAATTTAATTTACATTCTCTATTTTTAAGACCCTCCCTATTAAAGGTCTTGTGCAATCGCTCTTATCGTGCATCTTCATAACCCATTGCATTTAGCAGTGGATTACATAACATGCTTCAGATAAAAAAACAAACAAGCAAACACCGAGCATTGGAATCTTGAAGTCTTCATAAACGAGATTTGGACCTGAAATACCACAAAATTTCAGAAGGATCCGCCCCCATTTAAAGCAAAATCAGCAATCCTTGGAAGTTACTAGTGCCTACCATCAGGACAGTAACGGAATTTAACGTTAGATTTTGGGGGTTAATTAAATTTTTTTAATAAATCTTATTTATATCTAATACCAAATTTAGACAACTACTTTTTTTATTGTGTTTCTTTAATATATATTTAGTCCATTATATTTGTAGACACTATATACGTGGTTCTGTCTTGAATGAATAACCATTAAATTTGACTTTTGTTAATTAATCGAGTTTTGAATGAATCAATTTTATTTAATTATTTTATATCTATCAGTTTAAACATGGACATATCTTGAGATCATAGTTTGAGGGCGCCTACTTGAATTTTGTAAAATATTTTGACATTTAAATTAAATTTTTTAAAGATTTTAAAAAGTTTAGTTTAAAAAACATAAAAATTTCGGGATCTAATTAAAACTTTTTAAAAAATAATACTCTAGGAGAAGTTTTGAAAATTTTAAGGAATATACTTAATTAAAAAAATTTAAAAAATTTAAAATATAACAAAAATATTTTAAAATTTCGAAAAACTAAATTAAAAATTTTCAAAATATAAAAGACTAAACAATATAATTTTAAAAATTTGAGGGTGTCAAGGCTCTTACTGGCCATTATTATCTGCCTTTGAGTTAAAATATCAATGTTCAAATTGTTTTTTTTTCATTGTGTGGAGGGTCGTATTCATAGAAAACTGCCAGAAAAAAAGATGCAAATGGTGTTGGTCACTAGGGGTTGTAACTTGCAAGAAAGTTGGGGAAATTCCATGAAAGATAATTTTCTTAGAAACTCAACTTAATTAGTTGTGTTTTTTGTTGTTGTTTGGGTCACTAGCGTTCATTTATTGATTATTTTTTTCGCTAAACGATTTTTAGTTTGGTTTTCAATAAGCGTTTGTCCACCATTTTTAATAAAAAGATGTTTAGTGACAGTTAAAAAATTTAACTTTATTAAAAAATATGTAAAATTTTAAACTTTTACATTGTGTCAGCAGATTTTATTTCATGTATAAATTAGAAGGATCAAAATAAAATTTTACTATGTTTTCAGTAAATCATAATACAAAAATCTATAATATTTGGAAGAGCCAAGAGATTCAAATGCTTCAGTTACTCCAACTGCCCAACAACCCATTCTGTTATTTATCAGAAGACGTTGCTATGGTCTTTCTGGTTACACAGGTGGGCTATATAAACCCTTAAAGGGATTGGCCCACTAACTCTTTTGGCCTACATTTGAAATATTACTCTCTCTGAAAAATCATTCTTTTTGTTATCTTTTTTCTCGTTTTTCAATTCTTCTTCTTCTACACTCTTTCCTCAAATCTCAGATTGTTCGCTCATGTTCATCAAAAACTACTTTAATACATCCCTTAACATAAAATTTTACGTCCGTTTCTGTGCACGAAAGCTTCTTAATTTGGTCTCCTTATCTATATCGGTGCTGTAATTAAGCTATATTAACCTTGTGGACTAACACATTTAACTTCAAGAGAACAAGTCTACCATGAAATCGAGCCAAGCCAGGTATAAACTGTAAGGGGTTTGAGTTTAATTCCGAATTCTAAATTTAAAACTTAATTTAAATTTTTAAAAATTCATATTAAACATAAAAAAATTTAAATATTTTTAATTAAATTCTCTTTTATAATTTTAAAAGGTTTCCTTTAACCTCTCAAATTTTCAAAAATTTAATTAGACCCTAATTTTTTTAAATGTAAATATGCCTTCAAAATTTTTTATAAAAAATTGGTTAAACCTCTAATTTTTTTAAAGTTTTAAATTGTCTTCCAAACTCTTTCATCAAACTCTATCAGTATTCTCATCATCAACGTTTATGCCATAACCACTCGTTTTTCTTTCTGGTTTTCCTGGAAAATAAACGAGAAAACAAAGGATAAAGGAGGCTACGATTCTGGCTTGTCCACCTTTAAATTTCTTAGGGAGAAATTATTGGGAATCAAAAAAGCATTACAATTGTTGAGGGATTTCCTAGTTATTTGGTTGAAACGTCAATATCCCATATTTTTAGATGTTGCGTGGTGTATTTTGTCTCTCGACTAAGAGTGTCCGAAGTACTCAACAATTAGGATTTAGAGGCGTAAGTCTGAGTAGTATTGTGCACGATGTTGGGAAACGCCGGTACACTCTATGGAGCAGCGAAAAAATTATTCAGCGTATTCCACAAGTGATCCATGTACGAAAAACGAATTCGGGGTGAAAATGGATGAAACGTTACCTTAATTAAATCTGAAAACCTCAGAGAGTTAGGAGAATCCAATTCTTCTAGCACGATATCGAATCCTAGTCGTCACAATAGCGTTCTGACCTCTACGCAGTCCACCCGAACGAACGAACAATATTTTCCATTCTCTAATTTTTGGAGAGGTTTTTCGCAAAAAAACATACTTTGGCTGCTAGACCTTATGCCTTTATATAGCATTCAAAACCCTAATTCTAATTAAATTTGGATTCTTTAAATATATCATATATTTAACCGAATATAATTAAATATTTTAATAGTATCTGATAATTACAATAATTATCTAGTATTAATATATATATAAACGAAATATCTATAATTACAATAATCATAATAATTTTGATTTTACTTATTTCGCGCACAACAAGTTTGTACACATATTATCTAGTCGATATTTGTTCGTTTTAATCATAGGGTGTGACCCTTGTAGGTTTATGTAACGTTAGCAGTAATATCTAGAACAATTCTAATATTACAAGCATTGAGTGGCATCTAGCAATACATCATTGCTACCTAAGTTCATGAAGTCGTGGTTCGACTTAACCTTTTTCGTGATTAACTTCTTTTATGTATTTCATCTTTTTGTCCTCATATTTAGATCGGACACAAGTCATGGATTAGTCCCACTTGTATAGTCCATCTAATATTTCTTGATATCTTGAGTAGACTATTATAAACGAATAACTATGATATCTCATATCAATTTATTCGAGCATGGCCATGCATTTTCTATTCTCACTTAATCAAGTGGCCTATGATATTACTCATATTATGTAGGAAGGACAAATCCTATCTTGATCAACCATATTCCGCCACATAGATTGTGACATATCCAATATCAGTCTTTATAGTGTAGTCAGTTACGACACACGTTTGACCGTATCAAAATATGTCACTCACGATGTTGAAATAATGATGATCTCAAGTCCAAGGATCATACATGTAGTTATCACCATGAGCAATGTTGTGATTGTCACATAATAATCCAAGAAACATGCTCATAGCGGGCCAATCCAATATGTCGTTCTCTAACACATACTTATATATTGATTTTGACATCTCCATGTCAATGACAACACTTTGTCATCAATCAACTACATATTAGTCTTAATATATTATTGTTGTCCATCCCACAATAATACTCGACTAAGGACATTCAAGAATAACTATATTATTCTAAGGACTTTACTATAATTCAGTTTATTTATAGATACACAGAATAAGACTGAAATAATAATAATGACTTTATATTAATAAACAAGATAAAATAAGTATGTCTTTTACAACCATCTCGTGATTGGTCTTTGGGCATACTCTAACACTCGATTCGGCTCATTAAGAATTTAAGTCAAATTTAAGCTCGAGTCAAGTCTAATCAAGTCGAGTATTGACCAAAATTTAACCGAGTCGAACTCAAATAGCTTGTGATTTGTCTCGTCTCAGTTACAACAACAATTTTGAGTAGCGCATGAGCTTTTCGAGCCGAGTATTGAGTAACTCGGCTCAGCTCATTAAGAGCTCGAGATGAGTTTGAGCTCGAGTCAAGTGTTGGTTGAGCTTTGACCGAGTCGGATTCGAAGAGCTCGCAATCTATCTTATCTCATTTACAGTCTTATAGACAACGCCGATTCTCCATCAATCTCCAAATTATTAATAGATTTTGTTCTCCACCTCCAAGGCACTCCCGACACAAAGACAACCAGAAAAATAATGTATTCTCTATCTGTTTCGTTTCATTTACAACCTTATCAATAATGATGATTCTTCATCAATTTTCAAACGATTAATGGATTGTGTTCTCCATCTCTAAGGAGCTCCCTAAGCCCGGCCCTGGGCCAGGGTAATAAGGGCGCCCACTCAGGGCCCATCGCTCAAGGAAGTTATATGTTTGTAACTTTTTCGAATTATATTTGTTGTTAAGGGTTCAATTTTATTTTTGTTATTAGGGCCAATTTTTTCTATACTTGTTAATATATGCTATTTTTAATATTTATTATTATAGTCTACTCTTGAAATTCAATTTTTTTCCCTTATACTTGTTATTAGGGCCCAATTTTTTCTAATATTTGTTATTATGGGCATACTCTTAATTTTTTTTTTCAATATTTGTTATTAGGGGCCCAACTTTTCAATACTTGTTATTATAGGCCTACTAGGGGTGTGCAAAACCGGGTTCGATTAACCGTTAAAAAATTATTTTGGGTAACAGGGAAATTCTGGTTGCTTAATTCTCGACCCTAAACCTTAACCATTAAATTGGTTAACCAATTGACCGGTTAACTGAAATATTCAGTTCTGTTCCGGTAATGATTTATTAACTTTCCTTATTAAAAATATCAAATATAATAATATAGTGAAAAATATCTAGAGTTTGAGTTTTAAAATATTTGAAGAAGAAAAATATTAATGTATGAAACCGATAATAGGAAATAATTGACAATTGAGGTTGAATTTTTTACTTCCCAAAGTAAAATAAATCTGCTAATATTTGAGAGGGAAATATATTAAAAATTACCGCTACTTTTTTACTTTCCAAGGCAATAAAAATATTCAAAAAATATTTGGGGAAGTGAATAAATTAACAATGACGCTAAAATTTTGCAAATATAATTGTATAAATATGTATATTATATATTATACATGATGTAACTGGTCGGTTCGGTTACCCGTTTTTGTTCAAAACTACGAGCCGTATCCAAACCGAAATAATATTTTTAAAAAAACTACTAAAACTAATTTTTTCAGTTCGGTTAACCATATTTTCAGATCGATTTGTTCATATTTTGAATTCAGTTTCGGTTTGTCGGATTTTTTACAAAGCCCTAGGGCCTACTCCTAAAATTTAATTTGTTTCATTACTTGCTATTAGAGACAATGATTTAAATAGCAGTATATAACCGCAACAACGACCGTTATAAGGCGATAGCGGCACCATTTGAAACCACGATACTTACAATTGTTATGTCCATAATAGCGCATGTTATTAAAAAATTTCACAACTGCGATACTCGTTGTGACTAAAATAATATCTATAATGTCCGGAACTACGATACACACAACACGACTATAAATATGAGAGCAATTACAGTTTAAATATTTAATTTATGGCCCATTTTTTTAAATTCGCTCTGAACTACCTAAATCTCAAGGCCTACCTGACGCTCCCGACACAAAAGCAGCCAGAAAAATAACGTCTTACCGATGGTTAGGGTTCTAATGGAGTAACCAGGTATGTTTGAAGCTTCAAAATGATCAGTAAAAAAAAAAAAAAGCCTAAAACCAGGGACGGTGGTATATTAAATATGGGAAGGGCTATTGGCCTATTGCCCCGACAGGGTTTTTCTTTTAATCTTTTAACTTTTTTATTTTTAAAAATTAAAATAATTATAAATTTATTTTTCACCTTTCAAAATTTATGTTTTGTCTCGCCCTAAATTTGGGTTTCGTCCATACTTAAAACTCTTGCATCCATCCACCACAAGATCTAAAGAAACTTTGTGATGATCTCTCATGCATGCACTGCTTCTTCATGAAAATGAATCGCAACAGTGGGGTCATATCCATTAACTTTCTCGGGACATGAATTGACATAACGACCACCTTAATTACTGTCCACCTCTCTTAAGTTTTGTCCTCAGATTTCTCCGGATTTGGTTGGTTTTACTATTCTCTTAAGGTAAAGACAAGTGCATGGCGACAAGCAAGCCAAAGCAAGGAAATAAAAGTTCTGCATTTAGGGGTACACCCATCATAAATGAAATTGTGCTAATTACTCACCTCCTGTGTTTCTCAACGTGGAATGGCTTCTGTTGTGACTTATATTCGGAATTTATAGTTATATTATGAATTAAATTTGAATTTGAATTTTTCTCCTAATTACTTTTAGGTAGAAAAAGAAATGAAAGAGATTGAGACACAAGTCTTAGGGTTGAGTCTGATTGCAGTATGTTTAGTGTGAGGTTAAAAGACGGTAAGTTTTGAAATTTGTTTTCAAATTAAAAATGTTAATTTTTTTATAACATTTTCAGTTAGTTTTTTGAGTTTTTATTGTAAGTATTGATATTTATTTTGTAAGTTTCGATACTTTATTTTAAACTGAAAATTTATCAAAAAAAATTAAATATTAATACTTACGAAAAAACTTAAAAAACCAACTAAAAATATTATAAAAAGTCTAATATTTTTAATTCGATAATAAATTTTAAAATTAATGTACCACACCCCTACCTACCCGAGCCTTAGCCTGTCGGGAAATTGTTTGAGCTTATATCGATGGAAACGAATTTGGAAACATTGACACTTCTGTTCAGTATTTGGATAACCTACAAGCCACCGGTTGGGCTTCTGACAGTAATAAATTTCAAATGATAAAAAATTGAAATAATTTTTTTTTGGAAAAGAATAAAAATAACATTAAATTGGGATCAAAGAGAAGTTTTTAGACGAAAATTAGTTTGGATTGTTAAAATGGATGGGCAAAGAATAAGACACTCATACTTTTTTAATAGTGTAGAAATAATTACAAAATAATATTTATTTGTAGATATTTTAACTCTTTGACACGTACATATATTTTACAAATATAACGATTGTAACGTAATTTATATAAGAATAGGACACTCGTGATCTATACAGAAAAAAGTACAAATCATATATATTATAGTAAAAAGAATTTCAAGTGATAATGGAAGGGTTATTATCCTGTACATTGACGGTAGAAAATAAAGTTTAGGTTTAGAGTTAGTGGTTTAGGTTGGTAGATTTAGAATTTAAGGTTTATGATTATAACTTAAGATTTAGGGTTTAGGTTTTTGGTTAGAGTTTTAGGGTTAAAATTTTAAATTTTAGATTTTAGCTTTAAAAATAAACATACTTTTGTAAAATAAAAATTTATACTGACAATATATCAAATATTCTCCCATGATAAAAATATGCATATGCAGCGTAGAATGTAAAATAAAAGTAAAATAATAATAATAAATAGGTTTAAATTTATGATAATTATTTGATATATTAATTGAGGTTTTTACTCTCCGAGAAATGAAAATTTATACTATAAGTCCAAGTTACCACATCAGTCATGATCAGTTTAATGAAAACTATTCGATTCATCACTTTTTTAAATAGTAAAGTGAGTGATTTTTATTCGTTAAGACCATAGATAATGTAGTGGACCATGCTACAATATAGCTTTCACGGAGCAAGAGGTGACCTTAATTTTTGGGTAAATTACATGTTGGTCACTTACGTTTCATAAGTGTTAACTTTACTAACCAAATTTAAAAAGTAATATTTTGACCATGTACGTTATTGATTTGTTACATTTTGATCATTGGACCGTTAATGGTCTTTACATTTGGATTAGACAAGGATTGTTATTTCGTCAATCGAAAAAATTGGATATCTAAAATTTTCATATTATATTGATTTGATCTTCGAACATATCACCTTTTTACGGTATCCGATCTAACTTAATCAACTAATTAATGAGATTTTAATGATTATAATAAAAAAGCTCAAAATAAATAAAAACAAAATTGAATGGAGTGAGAAAGAAACAAACAGATACTTCATTACATATATTTGTATGATTTTGGGTTAGATAATTGTATATGCCGCTTCCTTGGATACCAACAAAACTAAACCAGACAAAGGTCCTCAGGGTTTCAGTGCAATTTTGCAAAAATGATCTAATTAAAGAGGAATAAAATCATACAAACTTTAAACGTATTTTATTAAGGAAAAAACTTTGATACACATGCCGTGTAAACTTTAGTTTACACGTGCTTTTTAGTTTTAGGGGTTAGGGTTTTAGTTTAGGGTTTAAAGTTTATGGGTTTAGATTGTGTGGTTTAAAATTTAAGGTTAGTGTTTAGAATTTAGTGTATATGGTTTAAGGTTTAGTGTTTAGTTTTTTAGGGTTAGGGTTAGGGTTAGGAATTTAGAATTTAAGTTTTTATAGTGTGAATACACAGGTTTGTGTAAAATTAGTTTTACACATCCTGTGTATCAAAGTTTTACCCTGTTATTAAAAATCTCCATGATCCTAAGTAAAAAAAAAAGAGTACAACACAATTAAACACAAAATAAATCAATATTGAACCAACAATCTACAAACACCAGAAATAAACGACAGTTCAAAATTACAATACACCACCAAAAACACAACGCCTTATAAGGACGAAGTCAGGATCGACATTGGCGGGGGCTAAAATGTTGAATTTTAAAAATAAAAAGGCTTATTAAGTATTTAAACTCAAAATACATAGGGCAAAACTTAACTTATTTAATATTTAAACTTATAAGGACTCAAATTGTTATTAGACAAAAAAAATTGAAGATACGGACACATTCTTCTTTAGTTCAACTATACTTGACTATATGGTTAAAAAGCTCTTGTATTTTTAGATTTAGATAATTATTTTTATTAAAAATTAAATTATTATTAAGCTAAAATCTATCGAATATTTTAATTTTATAATAACAGCCGAAGCCCTTTGGCCTCAAGGGAGCTCCATCCCTGATGCCTTACTGTTCGAAACCAGCTACCAACCTGCTTTAACCAACCCTTGCCTTGACATAACCTCCGGTGCAATGAAATTATTGAAGAAATCCATGCATACCTCTCTTGGATTAATCATTGCATTCGATTATTATTTGTAGAGTTGGAGTATTCCAAATATCAAGCATGTGATGATTGCAATACATATTATTTTTTATATTTGATTAGTAAAGAATATTTCATTATTATTTTCAATGGATGATGATTATGTTAATTTCAAAACATATTCGATATAAATATTAATCTAAAATTCAAGTATGTCAATTCATTAAGAACAAAACATTATATATTTACGAAAATGTATTTGAATTTATTGATGGAGATTTTTAATAAAATTTTAATTTTTTAAGAAAATAAGTCATATAAGTGTCAAAACATAATCAATAAATGTTTAGAACTGACGATAACTAAAAAAACGCTAAAACTAGTGAAAACTAATAGGATTTCCACAACCAGAGAGAACAACATGATTTAGTTACAACCAGGGGCGGAGTTACTCTTGGGCTGAGTGGGGAAATTTTTTAGTATAATTTAGATATTTTTATTTTAAATATTAGTCAAAGAATTTTTTTGTTTTTTTTTTATTTTAAATTTAAATGTTTAATTAATTCTTAATTCCTTTCGATATGAGAAATTATATCATGAGCTTAGCTTACCACATCTAAGGGTGTGCATTATTCGATTTTAACTGAATTAACTAACCGAACTAAAATTTTCAATTAATTTTAGGTAGGATCGGTTAACGGTTAAGAGTTTTTTCAAAAATCAGTTATAAGTTAAATCGGTTCAAAATTGGTTAATTAATTGAAATTATTATATATTAAATATTATATAGATTACATATATTTATTTTTGGTCACTAAACTTTCAAAACTTATAAAATGATCATTAAATTTTTTGATATATTATAAAAAGGTCACTAAATTTTATCAAATTAACACAAAATGATCATTAAATTTATTAAATTATTACAAAATGATCATTAAACTTTTCAAAATTTATCAATAATTTATAATGTGCAATGAGTCAATGATCATTTTGTAATAGTTCGATATGTTTAATGATTGTTTTGTAATTTCTAAAAGTTTAGTGGCTAAAAACATCATTTTTAGCATAGTTTAGTGACCATTGTGTAATTTACCCATAATTTTATAAAAAAATCTGTTATGTCAAAAACTAACCAAATTAAATGAACATTTTTCGGTTTGGTTAAAATGTTTTTTATAAATGTCGGTTCGGTTAACGGTTAAAAAGATTAAAAATTATGTTAATAACTTTTGGGTAATTCAGTTCGGTCGGTTAACCGAACCGACCGAATGCACACCCGTAACCACATCTGTCACGTTCTCAACCAATAAAAGTTATCAATTCATCATTATTTTCCATGTCATTAACTCAATGATATGAGGGTAAACTACAACGTATGTCACTCAATTATAGGTAAGGTCACATTTGGGTCACTCAATTATTAAATGTTACATTTGGATCACTCAATTATGAGTAAGATTACATTTAGGTCACCCGGTTATTAAAGTTACACTTATGTCACTCAATTATGGGTAAGGTTATATTTGGGTCACCCTTCATATTCAAAAAAATACATCAACTTAGTCATTTTTCTTCCAAATCACTTGTATACCCTCGTTAACACTAGAGTACTTCATTTGAAATCATTAATTATTCTAATACTCAAATTGATATACATTTTTCAAATATGAAGGGTGACCCAAATGTAACATTACTCATAATTTAGTGACCTAAGTTTAATCTTTAATAATAGGTGACCAAATGTAACTTTTAATAATTGGGTGACCCAAATACAATCTCACCCATAATTAAGTGACCTTCGTTGTAGTTTACCCATGATATATAACTTCCAAAAAACTATTTTTTTTTTATTAAATAGAGAGTTTATATTCCAATATCGGGATTCAAACCCATACAAGATGGGGGCAATATGAGCATCCTTTAGCCACTAGGTCAATTAGTGGATCTCAAAAAACTATTTTTTAAATGACATGAAAAAAATAGTAAAAATTCATTAGTCGGAAAAAATGATGAGAGAAAAAATAGTAAAGTGGGTGATTATTATTGGTTGTGATTATGACTGATATGATAAATCAGACTTATGATATAATTAATGAATTGAATGATTTTTTTATTAGTTGAGACTATAAAATGACGTAGTGGGACGAGACTATAATATAATTTTTCCATTTACGACCATAAAAAGAAAAAAAAATTGAAGAGGAAATTGATTGTCGGCCAAAGCCCTACACGTAACCATCTCCCCTTAATTTGGTAAAGCCCACAGTAACCGGCAACCGCAGCAGAGTAGTACTGTAACTACGTATACTTTTTTTTTTTTTTTGTATAGATGAGTTTTACAATAAGATAATTTTTATATTTATTATTTGATTGAATAATATTATTTGATAGTTTTAAATATTATCAAAAAATAATTAAAACATAATATAAAAACAATACTCTACCATATGCTTTGTTGTATATTAAAAATATTACATTAAATATATTTTGTAGGGAATAACTTACAATAATGTCATCTTAAAAACACTAATTTTTAGACCAAATAAAAGAGTGACACGTAACAAAATTTTAAAGACATGTAAATATTAGCATACACTTGCTTTATTCTCTTACTAAATTTAACTTCAATTAAATTATTCAAAAATATCAGCCAATAAAAAGAAAATAATAACTTATATTAAATCATTCGAAATTAAATAATTTAAATTTGTCTAACAACAATCTTATTGGTGGTTCAAGACTTGAGCTTTTAAGATGATCCTAATATAAATTATTCTCTATTTTATATATCAACTTAATTATATGTGAATTAATAATAATAATAATAATAATAATAAGAAATCACGTGAGGAGAGGGTGGGCAAAAAGGCGTTATTATATAAAAAAACCATTTTTAATGGTTATTTACCAATGTTATTTAGAAAAATAACCCCAAATTGTTCACGTAAGGCGACTTCGCATTTTGAAAAACGCTACATAGGACCCCGTGTTCTACACAGAGCGAGGTCCGTCCGACGTGGGCCACCTTTTCAAATTCTGAAATTTAAAATTACTCGATATATTGAAATTATTGTGGCAGGAAGAAAGTGGACCTCGCTTGCTGCAGAAAGCGATGTCCTCTCAATCCAGGATGAAATACAAGGGTGTATAGGCATGATCGAGGCATTTTATCGTGTCATTAGCCCGATATTTTTTGTAATTTTTAAGCTTAGATACGTAGTATTGGAACTTATCTTCCATTTGAGACTGATATTGGCACATACGAGTCATTGCACATTGTATAAAAAACGCGTTGAAAATGGTTGGAACGCTAGTTTTTGTCCAAGTATAAGAAGTTGAAATGGCTTGGTAGGCATGTTGGAGGTGTTTTCTCGAATTATCATTAGAGTAATCTTCGTAATATTTTAGGTTAGAGGCGTAGTATTGGAACTTATCTTTCATTTGAGACTGATATTGACACAGAAAAGACATTGTAAACTGTATAAAAATATCCCTTCAAATGCTTTCAAAGCTTGTTTTTCGACATGAATAAAAAGACAAAATGCGTTGAGAATCATGTTTGATGGGCTAATCCAGGAAGTTAATTGTCGCATTCGCGTAATCCTTGAGAATCATATAAAAAAATTATAAAAAAAGAAGAAAAAAACAACATCACTCTATGTAGAAAGCGAGGTCATTTTGAACGTTTTAATTAATTTATTAACTAAGGTGATAAATATGCCAAATTAAGAATAAGTTGGCATATTTATCAGTATTTTCCTTTAATAGGACCTCACACTTTGTATATAGCGAGGTCGATTTAGCCTATAAATAGAGGAAGATTGGCTCCGAATATTCTCGCAACTCATCTTCGTTATTCTTCTTCTTACTCGACTATTAATTTTTTTTTGTAAAGAGTTCAACAGATATAATACGTCGAGACGAGAAACTATTACAGCTTTGGTATACTACGATGGGCAGATAGTCGATGATGCATCTCTCGGCATTGTATTTCAGTCCTCAAGTACTGTATTGCTTCCACTGCCATACAACTTATCGTATAAGAAGTTGATGAATGAAGTGAAGAAACATGTTCCACATGGTCGTGGGAAAAAGCTAGAACCGTTGAAGTTTCGATTGCTGACGCCGTTAGAACCATTAATGTACTCATTATTTCAGGTTGTGGACAACGCTGATGTGGAATTGATGGTGGAATCCCACCTACAATTTTCTTTAGGGGCGCCCATTGAGCTTGAGCTGTATGGAATATTTTCTGATGATGATAATGTTATCGGAGTCCTAAATAATATGTAAATTATTTTTTTATTTTTTGTATCTTAAAAACAATTCCCATTAAATGTTTTGGAAACGATAATAACTAATTACATCAAATGAATTACACAATGAAATTATTAATTTGAAACAAATACATCAAATGAAGAAAATGAATTATTGGGTTAAGCCAAGTAGACGACCAAAATCTACCCTAAACACGCGGTCAATTGTACCCTTAAACATGCAGACAATAAATTACATAAGAATTGATTTAGACGAGAGGTACCATAGTTTGTCCGAGTTGTATGGCCGCCGAGAGATGTGTCGTTGTTGTAGACAAATGGCGTCATAGTTGTTAGAGCCCTAAACGTTCTTCTGCGACGTAGACAGTCGATAACTAGCTACGTAGATTTCGTGAGTACCCGATAATCATCATCATCCACGATGCTAGAGGCTCCAACTACGTTACATGCGGTGATCTCTATGTAGCCTTCACGATGAAGGCGTACAAAAAAACTACCGGCAGCCTCAAACAAAAGGTCAAGACTAATCATGATGCTTAAAAAGGACCACACATTCCTTGATATTGCGATTTGTCGTAGATCTTGAACCAAAACACGGAAGACACATATTGCCAAATATTATTAACCAACCAAAATAATGTGGTCACTGTATAAATGCAACTACTTATACCAACATACCGCAATATCAGGGAAATTAATTTGTAAAACAATTTTTCTAATACGTGATCTGTTGCCATTAGTAGCAACAATTGTATATTTTCTTCGACTCTGATTAACCACGCATTTTTTTGAAGCGATAGCAAATCCTAGTGGGTTTGTTTGCCCTCGTTTCTGCCATATATAGGCAAACATTCACGATCTACAAAATGCGATGTATTTGTTCACGTTTTAAATGGACCTAGCGTTCTGTAGAACGCGAGGTCTGCAGAGATTCCTGACGTGGCAAGAGAAGTGCATGTTGTCATGTTAATGAACCTTGCTATATATAGAGCGCAAGGTCGATTTTTTTATAATTTATGCTGTAAATCTTAAATTTCAACTGTCTAGAGATAAATTCCATGAGAGAAGTAGCAAATGTTTGAGTGTGTTTGTATTGATTGGTATAACATTTTTTACACTTGTAATTGTAATTTTAAGTAATAGTTATTTAAAATTGAGAATTGTAATTGTATATGTAATCTTTAGATGTTAAGCAATTGCAATTATAACTTATTTGTAATTCTAATTAGTAGGTGTAACAAGCGCTTGAAAAATGGTTTCGAAGCTTTTTTAGGGTAAGAATAACAATGAAAGTTTATTATATTTCAAACAAATACATAAAATGAAAAAATCGATTATGGTAGTTAGGCCACAAAAAATGAAGACAATAGATTATGATAGTTAGGCCACTGATCTCGGTCAAAGATGGCATCTTGTATATAACCTAGGCGAGGTCAGCGATGTTATAACCTGTCAATTGTACCCCTAAACATGATTTAGACAAATGGTGTCATAGTCAATTAATTGATACTCTGGCCCGTGCGATTATTCAATTCCTTAACTTGTCCTGGTACCCACTTTGTATCATAATTTGAGGAGAAGTTCACATCCGCAGTCTTGATCTCGACCAAAGAGGGTATCTTGTACATCACTCCCCTAAATATGTACGGATGTTGAGGTCTCGCCATAGTCGTCCAATCCAACCCATACACGACGAATGTTCTCTTTCTGGCTGAACTTCTGAGGCTGATATTAGCACATACGAGACATTATAATTGGTCAATTGTACCCCTAAATATGCTTGCTTTGATGAAGTGGACAATCGAAGATTGAGGTTCCCCCGAAGGTTGCAATTATTACCTAATTTCATCATCATCTACAATGGTAGGGCCTTTGACTACGGTTACATGTTGTGGTCTTCGCCTAGCTGGCACTCTATGAAGACCACACTTCCCCTGATATTATGATATGCCGTTCATCTTGAACAATAACGCGAAACACTCGTCTTACGAAAATTGTCAACCCATGAATAGCCCGATAATTTAGCTTAATAAACAAACATAAACGAACGTTAACAATTCATCAAACACTGTTCATTTCCACCCCTAGTAGTTAGGCCACTGATCTCGATCGAAGATGGTATCTTGTACATGACCGGGGCGAGGTCAGTAATGTTGTAACCAGTCAATTGTACCCCTAAACATGTTTTGATGATGTCCCCCTGAAGGTTGCAATTGTACCTAGTCGAGGATTTTAAGGTCCACTCAAAAGTTGCAATTGCTCACCACTTTTATCATCGACAGTAGTGGTAGGAGCTTTGACTACGGTTAGCTGCGGTGATATTCACCTAACCTCCTCGATTAATGCATAAAAATAAGTTACCCGTAACCTCATCTAGATGTTAAAAGGATTGCTGACAGTTTAAGAAGACCACATTTTTCCTGATATTGTGATCTGTCGTTCATCTTAAACAAAAATGCGAAACACTCCTCTCACGAAAACTGTCAACCCACCAATAGCAGATAAATATTCTAAAAATGTGGTTTGTTGCCATTGGGGTGGTGGTAGCAATAGTTGTATATTATATTCGAATTTGGTAAAGATTTTGATGATGCGATAGAAAATATTGGAGGGTTTGTTTGCCCTCGTCTCTGTCCTATATAGGCAAACATTCACGCCCTTCAAAACACGATGTATTTGTTCACATTTGAAAGGGACCTCGCGTTCTACAGAACGCGAGGTCTTCAGAGATTCCTGATGTGGCAGGTGAAGTACATATTGTCATATCAATGGAACTTACTATATACAGAGCATGAGGTCTAATTTTTTTATTACTTTTGAAATGTAAATTACACCGTCTACGAATAAATTTTATTAGAGCAGCATCAAATTATAAGTAATAGGTATTTAAAATAGAAAATTATAATTGTAAGTGAATCTCCATTGGGGTGGTGGTTGTTTTCTTCGGATATCAAGTACATAGGAATTAACCTCCCCAACCATGTAAATAATCGTGTTTAAAATGGTTCGAAAACACTGAAAAAGTACATGAAGATATCTTATTAATTAAGATAACATTGGTACAATAAGAAAGTACAATTAATTAATATGAGGGTCTGAATGATTAGGACAGTTGATCTTCTGGTATCCGAGATTCCCACATATACTACATAGTTTTAGCTATCCAGTTTTTTCTCGATGTTCGACCAAATCCTCAACACTATATATCTGCGTTGATCATGGACGACCCTCTTTTTGCGTCGTAGTCCAAAATCTGGCCATATAATAGGTTCATAATCAACTGCGGTCAGATCAACTTCATTCCCGATGAGAGGAAACTCGTGTTCATAAACCTTGGATACGGTTTCGAGTAAGTATACTAGGTCAACCAGTTGCATATAGCTAATCTGTACAGACAAACAAGCAGCAATGGCATGCGAACACGGGTACTTGAATGTTTGGAATACTCTACACTCGCAGGTTCTATCTTGCAGATTAACAACGTATGAGTTGTGTTGTATGCCTTCCAACGGCCTCAAATATTCTGATACACTGAATGAATATAGTCGGCGCGAGAAGCATGTAGCAATCATCACATTTGAATACCACACAAAGTTTTGAAATTTATCGCGAAGGTGTGGGTGGACGATGTGGCCACCTTTCATATAGTCTGATGCTTACTTTTCTAAGGTTGTAAATAAGGTAGCCAACCGATAATATGTTGCCTTAACAATGAAGGTGATAAGCAAATGTCGCACTCCCTTCAGTGAAGAATTCATGGCCTCAACCAAGTTCATTGTCATGTGACCATATCGGTTACCATCATCATACAATCAAAGCCAATTCCCCATCGGGATTGAAGCTATGTAGTCGTAGCCATCTTTGTTCCTGAGTAGAATTTCTTTAAATAGCTCGCCAACCTCTTGTACGTAATACGAGTTGCCTAAAAAATCTGATGTTTTATTCCTATGAATAATAAATTACTGGATAAACTAAAATAGAAAGGAGTTGAGTAGTATCTACCCATTTGAAGCACCATTTGACGTTCATCATCATTCTTGTACTTTTGTGAGTAGCTTGCAGTAATGTGACGTAAATAATACCGATGATGAATATAGAAAAGTTGCCAAGATAAGCCCATACGCTCGATCGCCCATAGGAGCGCTGTGCATTTGTCAGAAATAACACATAATCCACATTTTCACACATAACATGAGATATGACATGCCTTCGTAAGTTCTTAAAGAAGAATACCTAGGACTCAAGATTTTCCTTTTTGACTATTTCGAATGCGATGGGAATGGTTTTTCTATTGCCGTCTTGTTCAATTGCCAGTAACAAAATTTGTGTGTATTTTTCGTACAACCAAGTGTCGTCAATTTGAACCACGGGCTTGCAATATTTGAATGCATTAATGTACTACGAAAATGTACAAAATAACCAGTGGAATTGACACAATCCTTGTACGACACGATTACTTTGGTACGCTGGTACATGTTTCAGGTTCACAACCGTTCCCAGTATGTGTTTCTGCATTAGGTTTAGCCACGGCCGCAAGTCTCTATACGATTCCTCTCACTTGCCATACAATTGTTGTATAGCCCGCCACCTTACCTACCATACTTTGTGGTACTCAACTATGTACCTTACCTACCATGCTTAGTCTGTTGGCGGTGCACGTATAAAGCTTATCAAGTTTTGTGATCTGCCATAACAGGTTCAGCCTTATCAAGTACGATACATGAACCCTCCAATTACACCCCTGCCTCTTGTGGGCACATTCTGCAATGTAGTAATTCGGTTGAGTCTTCTTCACAGTCTTCGTAACTGAGTTACTTATGTTGTAGTTCTTGATGGTAGCCACGGTGAGTTCTGTCGTACGGAAGGTCATCCCAACACTGAGTTCACCATCAGCACGCTGGTCGTATTGTACAAGTTCTGGGAATTGTGAAAATTTTGGAACGTTGAAGGCTTCGATATCAATCATCGTGAAGTGTGAAGGTAGCTGGTAAACAAAAATCGAGACGACATGATATGAGACGCTGGTACGATGTAGAATGCTGGTAGGTCGAGTATGTTCTTCGTTACCTTCGACTACATCCTCTAATCCGTTGTATTCCTCTACTTTCTCGGGCATGTCAAGGTCTTATGGTTCATCATGGAAGGGGCCTTGCTCATCACCATCGGGGCTCGCCTCCCTTACCAATTCTTTCTCATATTTTTCTAAACCCTTAAATCAGAATAGGTTCGAGTCATCGAATGCTATGGCAACAGATTTGCCAATTGCAGTATATGTGAAATCATCGAATGGATTAAAGGATTCACGGCCTTGCGACATCATGTAGTTTTACGATGATGATGCATCAGCACTTATATTGTACGACATGTATGTTGAATGTCTAGCCATATCGGACGATGATGCACCAAAGTTAACATTCAGTGGTAGGTTTAAGTTAAAGTCAAAATTGGCTATGCAAAAATGGTTTGGCATAGCAAACGATGGTTCACCGAAGTTATTTCCTGGACTCTATGTGGTTAATAAGTTGAAATCATTGCACAAATTCATTGTCAGGCTATGAACGTTAGCATTAGGATCGAAGTCAAAATTCGCTTGTCACCAATTTGGGAGTACGATATCAGAATCGTCATAAAAAAATATTGCATACAGCTCTAGGGGTCCTCTGAATGAATACTGCAAGTGAGCATCCACCATAAACTCCACATTACCATGGTTCGCGACATGGAATATTGAGTACGTTACTAGATCATACGACGTAGGTAGCTGATACTTCAATGGCTCTAGCTTTTTTCTACGAGCATATGGAACATTGTTCCTCACTTTCTTCATCAACCTATTATATGTTAATTTCCTTGGTAACGTTAAGGTTATAGATTTGAGGACCGAAAGACGACACCGAGAGATACATCAGTCGTAATCGCGTCGTCATAGTATACCAAGGCAATAATACTTTCTCGTCTTGCCATATTTTTAAAAAATCTACGATCATCCGAAAAGAAGAACATACATTAGCAACCTTGTTTTAAATTCAAACTAGGTAAGAATCGAGAAGTCTCGCATAAACGTACAATTGACACATTTATCTCAAAGCGTCATCACGCATATTAAGTTTGTGTGGCTCACTTCTCATGTCCTTGTCCTCTATGAACCGATGCAATTGATACCAATTGTTTGGTGTTTAAGGTACTTCACTTCTGTCTGTTATAAGGGCACCAAGAACAATATTTGTTTCCCTGCAAAAACTGGATAACCTTCAGTTTTTTCAATCCTGTCAGGCATGTTTTGTCAGAAGGCGGATATTCCTAGAACTCGCGTCCTATAGAACGCGAGGTCTACAGAGATTTCTGACATGGCAAGAAACTCGCGTTCTGTAGAATAGAGATTCCTGACATGGCAGAAACTTCGTTGTCTATGAAAAACGAGTTCCAAATTTCAACACCTGCTATAAAAACTTCAATTCATGTTAGCTATAGTGAAATGATTTGATTTGTAGGCGTTCCTTTACAGTCGAAAGTCTTCAGAAGATAGCAAGATTTTCTGCAATATTGTTGCATTTCGAAACTTATTTCTACACTTCCTTCAGTGGAAGGTCACCATAGACGAGCTATATGATTTGATTTCAACACATCTTAGCGAATCTACAACACGTCAAATGTCTTGTTTATTGGCGAAAATACCCGTTGATGAGCCATGCCCTGACGCGCATTACATGCTCCCCTTATCAAACGATAAAGACCTTCAAAAGTTGTTTAGAAGCTACACTCGTGTCGGGGGTATGAACATCGAGTTAACTGTAAAATTTGATGGCATTGCTTCTTCATCCAAAAATGAAGAAGCAATTCCGTCTACATAAGACGAAGAGGAAGTTCTGATACATAACTACGGTAGACGACTGTATAAAGAGCAAAAAATTTGAGGTACTAAACTTAACATAAGATTTCTCCACAGACTATGAAGACACGAAAACTGACTCATCTTTTATACATTTCAACTAAACATAACTTAGGTTGTTAAGTTATTTAGGTTTTTAAGTAATTGTGATTGTTAAGTAATTATAATGTTATTTACGTTGTTTAGTAATTTTAATTATAAATTATATTTAATTGTAGTGAGTCTAGTAACTAACAAGATCTACCACAATATAACATAGTTTTTTATTTAATGATAATAAAGTTGTTTTACATAAATAAAAAATACATAATCATCCTAATGACGCCTATGTCAATCGTACCACATTGCGGTGGATGACGATCCCGACGCGAACTCCTTGGAACATTGACACCACCATCAACATCATCATCGTCATCCCCAAATGAAATACCATATCTGCAATACCAGATTTGAACTATATCGAATTGTAGACTAGAGGAACAAATGCAGACGATTGTGTCGGATAATAGACTAGGGAACCACCATAAGCAGACGAAACACATATGTGAAAAAACCTTCTAATGGATTCCCTATTTGCTGAAACAATAGACTACTACCTGTGGGGTGAAATGTCGAGAAAGCCGACTGTTGGAATACATGTGCTGCCACCAGTGTCTCTGGTTGGGCGATTGATTGGGCAAGTGCCTGCACTGTTCCCGATGATGATACCTCAGGAGCGTGTGTTCTTTTTCTCTAGCCACCTCTCCTCGTACGAGCATTACGTTGCGTTGGAGAATGCTGGGCCAGCAGACGATTTCGTGGAGGCGCAACTATTTCACGTTCTCTCTCCTCTATGGTTAATATATGCGGCTTCCTATTTTGATGGTACCATGCCATATACTCATAGGTAACGCTGTAGTTCCAATGGGTTCCAAAAAATAGGGCTACCTACCTAAACGGGTAATTCACTGCATCATCCAGTCCTCGTGATGATGGCCCCAATGGATTTCTGTCTGCCTTGTCCTGTTAACTTGTGCAATGCGTCCAAATTGGGTGGCACATCCAGAATCCGTTGGACACAATTGAATTGCCGCAGCACGCGATCGATAGGATGTCACTCGACTATCTAGTAGTATATGAGCGGAACTATCAGAATCCAAATGCCCTCACTCGGTATTATTTCAGGAGGAATGCATGCCCAAATATCAAGATCCTCGTATGACGTCCACATGAACTACAAAAAATATGTAAAATCAGTTAGATAAACTCGATTTAAAAATCAATTAAAAAATTTCTGATTTACCAAAATTTAAATAAAAAATTTTGAACCTGAAAATTTACCCCATCTATCTTATTGATTAACAGTTGATAATCATGTTAGGTGGTCGGTAGTCCTACGTGTGTTAATTGACACAATCACCTATAATTCAATAAAACAATTCTAAGTATTCTAATATAAAAATATAATAAAATTAATATTTATTAGTACCTCCGAACAAGTGGGAATTGGAATAGGGACAGGTTTCGAGATGTCGGGCTTAAAAACGATATTCAAATTCATGCCCAAGACTGTAGCAACCAAAGACACCCGCTAATGACACATTTATTCGGGTTGACAGTTCTGCATAACTCTTGAAATAGATATGCCAACACTGCCCTCCTCAACATTTGTTTTTGAGTCCACAATACTCTCTAGATGAGGCAACCACATCAAATGGACCTTAATGCGAGATTTGTCTGCCATCAAGACCCCCAATAAATTGTAGAATATGGGCACGAGCAAACCGTCGCAAAATATTTTTTAATATTAAATTATTTTCTATAGAATAAAATTTCACAACAAATAAATAATAATAAACAATAAAAAATTATACCATCTTCGTTTCTTCATTAGAGTCTGGGGTAGGTTGGTCAAATTGTTGTCCAAGAATGTTATTCTCAGTTTTCCTCCATCTAAATCATTCTCCTCCAGCCTCAGTCCAAGCATTGTTTCACACACGACCGACCAGTTTACCTCCGCAATCCCAGTGATAACCTCGCCGTCAACGAGCAGATCGAGAATAAGTGCAACATCTTGCAAGGCAATAGTTGCCTCACCGCAGGGAAGATGAAATGCGTGTGTCTTGGGCCTCCACGCGTTAATCAACAGACGGTTCAACTTCGGTCCGCCAAATAGGTGGGAAACATGGCCAAAACCGAATGCATAGAAATAAGGGACAATATCCGGATGCAGTGGTCCCGTGCGGTTGATGAAATAATTCAAGGCACGTTCATACCCCTTTAAAATAAAATTTAAAATTCATAAAGTACTAAATAAAATATTAATAATTAAAAAATAATAAACAAATAATTAAAAAATTGTAATTAAAAAACTTACATTGGCGTTTAAGCGCCATAAATTCCAGACGTGTTTGTCGTCGAGCCTCAACAATCTCACCATAATACCAAAAATTTGAACACTTTAAAAATAAAAACAATTGAGGGGTAGAATAGTAATTAAAGAATAAGAGAAAGAGAATTTGATATGATAAAAGTTGAGAGAATGAACCCTATTTATAGGAGTCCTCTCATCCCATACGAAGCGACATCAATGGACCTCACTATCTGCAAAACGCGAGGTCCGTTGAAAAGCCGCGACGATTCATTCCGAACGGATTCCAATTATTTGAATGGAACTCACCTTTTGCGGATAGCGAGTTCCTAGGGTTTTTAATTTTATTTTTTAATCCTTATTTGATGATTTGAATCAGATTTTGATTTCTTACTATAATTAAAAAATCAACACTATTTTGATTTGGATAACTAATTAATGATACAAAATTTTAAATACTAATAAAATTTAAATATCATACTTTAATTCCTAATTCGAATAAGATTTTGATTCCTTACTATAATTAAAAAATAAAAATATTTTAATTGGGATAATTAATTACTAATAAAACATATTACATTCTGATAAAATTTAAATACTATTTTTCTTTAACATAATATATTTTTTAGACAATATCTTAATCCTAATAAATATGAAATGCTTTTACATTATGACTTTTTGATTTCAAAGATTCTACAATAAGTATGATATTTAATTCAAGGAAAATAAGGATTTTTATAAAGATTCTTAATTAATGATCTTTTGAAATAATTAGGATATTTACAAATAATTAGAATTTTCCATCTACTAAGATCATATTTAAAAAAACTAGGATCTTACAGATAATTAGTTCAAAATATTTTTATTTTTTTAATTCTTATTTTTAGAATTCGAATCAAATTTTGATTTCTTACTGTAATTAAAAAATCAACACTATCTTAATTGAGATAACTAATTATTAATACAAAAATTTTAAATACTAATCAAAATTTTCATATAATTACTAAATAATTACTTCAAATTACTAAATAATTATAATATATATATATATATTACACTAAAAAAATTAAGTCAATTAAGTTAGATTTTAATTAATAACCTTTTGAAAAATTTATGACGGGACCTCGCTATATGCAAAGCGCAAGGTCCCTACAATAATTACCACGATTTATTAATGTGCCTTTTCAATATCTCAGCAACGTTGTGTTTTGGGAAACACGGGATCTTATCTGATAATTTTAAATTTTAAATTTTAAATTTTGAAAAGGCGGCTCACGTCGGGGACCTCGCTTTGTGTAGAACGCGAGGTCATGAAAAACATGAGATTATCATACATGAACGGTTTATATGCCATTTTTCTAAATAACATTAAATGAAGGTCATTTTTATAAATAAATATTAAAATAGGTCTTTTATATAATAACGCTAGGCAAAAAATGGCGTGGCCTGCATTGGCTGAATAGACAAATAAATACTAGAGTGAGAATATAAAATAATGGGCGTTTTCTTTTGTTTTCATGTAGAAGGGATGTTTTTTTCTTTCTTCTGTTTCTGTCCTTGCCCCTGGCCCTGTGCATTATTACATGTCTCTACACATTTATTTATGAGTTTAAATTTAATATACATGCTGTGTAAAATAAATTTTACACAAATATGCATATTTCTACTATAAATCAAAATTAAACATAAACTCTAAAAAACTAAATCCCAAATCTTAAACTTTAAACTCTAAATTCTAAACGCTAACCTTAAATTCTAAATCCTATAACCCAAACCCTTAAACTCTAAACCCTAAACTAAATCTCTAACCTCTAAAACTAAAAGGTCTGTGTACTTTGTGTATTGAAGTTTTTCTCTTTATTTATATCATAAATTCGTATCGTATAGTATCCGTACTGTATACTTCCATCTACAGTAATCGTACTTTGTTATTACTATTTCGTATCACATATTTATCATTTTATGCAGTATAATCCATCAAATGCATTATAATTGTTGATGGATTTTTGGATATTTCTACAGATCTAGTATTGTCTCAAAAATTGTCTCCTAGCTTCTTTCAAAGTGAATTCTACAAAATGTCGGTCATGCCCTCGGTGGAACCGTACATTGAAAACTAATTTGAGTAATCTTAGTGACAAGTTGTTTCGGAGAATTTTTGGAGTCTCGCCGAAAATTAAAAATAGACTCTTATATAATAAAAGTATATCTTATTATAAATAATTTTATTTTTTATTTTTTATGTCTCAGTAGTAAAAATTTAGGTTTAAAATTTAGGGTTATAATTCAAGGTTATGATTTAGGATTATAGTTTAAGGTATTGGATGCATAGTTTAGGATTTAGTATTTAAAAGTTAGGGTTATGACTTAGAATTTAATTTTTTAGTGTTGGACATAGAAATGAGCACCGAAAAGGTACACATTTTTTATTCATCCCATTACTTTAAACAATTGATTTAATATTTCAAACACATTAATTTTATTATTAGATTAATTAATTTATTTAGGAAAATATTATTTTTTCCATTAAGTTAATTTATTTATATGATAAATTTAATAAATAAAAATTAAAAAATATGAATAATTAAATTTTAAGTGCCCTAGACTGATTGGATGACGTTGTTTATAACATAATTTTGCATAATGTGTATGTTTTTAAAAAACTAGAAGTAAATAACCAATACTACCATACAAACACATCAAAACATTTTTAAAAAAGTTTATACTAAAGAGGAGAGTTCAAAGTATAAGAAATTTGAATTCACAACCTTAAGCATATATATTTTAAAACTTATTATATTTAAAGAAATAATACCTTTGACACACTTCTATATTTTTATGTCAAAAAAGACACACTTCTATATTTTAAAACTTATTAACCATGTACGATATCTCATAAACTTCTACATCTACAAATTCTCTTGAAAGGACTGAGAAGACAGACTCACGTATTGAGTAAAGTGACAAGGCACATTGTCTTTTCGAAAAAAAAATTCAAGTTTGAATTTTAAATAAAATATTATTAAAAAAAGCCACAAATTTTAAACATAGATCATAAAATAAATACGTACTATGCCCAAAAAATATCACATTTCTTGAAGTGTCCTTCCACAACAATCATACTCAAAAGTTTTATAACACATGAAAAATGAAAAAAAAAACTAAGAATCAAAATAAATTTTAGCTCAAATCATGTCATTGGTCTTTATTTTATGTATAAATTTTAGCTTTAATTTATGTACTTCAATTTGACTAATTTTAGTCCATGTATTTTACGAATTTTTAAAATTTTAGTCCTGATTCAAATAATATATATACACAATATAATTAAATCATAGATTTAAAAATCAAAAGGAAGGAAGCAAACTAAATCTACTATTTACGTATAAATATAATTTGGATCATGAGTTAATAATAGAATTTGTTTTATTAGATTTAATATTTAGGCTAAATGGTCAAATTTGTCCTTGTAGTAAACTCAAATCAACAATGTTTCTTTAATTTTTTTCATGGCCCTCGAAATTATTCAATTGCAGTAGTTTTGCCTTTTGACCGACGTTGACCGTTAAAGTGTTGACGTGACAGTTAATGGTATTGACGTGGCGGTTGACTGTGCTGATATGACAGTCCATTATGCTGATGTGGCGGTCCACTGTGTTGACGTGACGGTACACGTGTAATGATGATGTTGCAGAGGGGCTGAATTGTATTTTTAACTGACTTCGAGGGTATAATTGATTTTTTGATGAGTTCATGAAAGTTCGATAACTTATTTAATAATTAAGCTAAAAAATGAGAATTTAAGAAATTATTAAAATTTTAAAATATTATGTTAGGATGATCAATTAATTCGATTTGGCCAAGAGGAGGTAAATTGACAATTTAAATAATGGAGGGAAGCAAATGGAAAGATAAAAATTCGTGACACAAGGATTCATAGTGGTTCAACCTTCTAACAAAGTCTACATCCACTACCTTAGCTTCCCACTAAGGATTTTCAACAAATTCACTAAGAATTTATTCCCCTTTTATAGGCTAAGGAGGCAGCTGTTACACAATAAAAGTTTTCTACCCAAAGCTTTGATCAAAACTCTATATTTTACAATTAGCTTCCCACTAAGGATTTTTAATAAATTCACTAAGAATTTCTTCCCTTTTTATAGGCTAAGGAGGCAACCGTTATACAATAAAAGCTTTCTACCTTAAGCTTTGATCAAACTCTCTCTTTTACAAGAAAAGGATGACAAATGATAAAAAAATCCTCTCAAAGGTAAGTAATTTGCCCTAACACAAGTTCATTCAACCCAAACTTAAAATAAAGAATTACAAATTTGCTCAGTCAAGTGGGTTACAAGGATTTAACTGTAATAGGCTTAAAAATGTTGGATTTGTGCTTGAATGTTTGAAAGTTGATCAATAGTTGTTGTTGTAGCTTTGGAGACTTGTTTAAATACACCATCATTGATTTCAAACTATTTGGGTAGTTGAGATCATCAATATAACGGTTGAGTTGCTTTCTTCCCGCAATAAATGTTGTCAGGTAGCCAGGCGTATTAGTACACGATCATCTGTATCGATACCTACCATAGGAAGAAAGAGTCGTTGTATAGAAGGGCGTATCGAAACGCGAAAGGGCGTATCGATACGAGAAACTAGTTTTACAAAGGGGTATCGGTATGGAACAGTGCGTACCGGTACCATATTTGCTCATTGGAATATGAGAAAGTTGTGAACCAAAAAAGGTTTCGGTACGCCCAATGGCATATTAGTACGGTTAACAACATTTTAAAAATTATGATTCAAATAAATTGACAAGGGTAACGGTCAAATAATAAATGCAAAAAATTAATCAAATCTAAACACATTGTATTGGTACGAGTATAGCCGTACCGGTACTCAAAGCATATTTTGGTTCCTAGGTATGAATGGCGTACCGATACGACTATACACGTATCGATACCCAATAGCTATTTTGTATAAAACGTTTTTTCAGTAGCCAAAATTCGTATCGATACAACCAAGGGTGTCGGTATGCCTAGACCAAAATTAGCTATTTGAGTACAATAACACTTAGAAAATATTAGTGGTTTTAGTTTTTGACTTAGAAATAATTTGAAGTTCGAATCCTTGTCGTTTTGTGAGTCTTTTTGAGTACTTAAAAATTTATTCAATTTTACAAATAAGTCCTTGAAAATTATTGTTATATCATAATCAAATTTAGTTTCGCATATTAAAAATGGACAAATAATTTGTTTAAAATTCAAATTAATTTAATAATTTTATTTAGTTTTTGAATAAAATTGGAAAAATAATTTGGTTTTTCGAGTTGAACTTTTACAAACAGAATATATGAAAAATCGGTTAACAAATTGGTGTAAATATCTTTTGGGTCCCTGAAAATTTTAAAAATAAAAAGTGAAAACTCTCAAAAAAATTAAAATATTCTTCATTTAAAAAAATCATAAACTTAATAAAAATAAATAAGATATTAAAAAATTATTGAAAATAAAAATTAATATAAAATGATAAAATATAAATATAAAAAGTATTTATAAAGTATTAAAAAATTGAACAATTTAATCAAAAAATTCTTTTCTACATCAAACTAATGCTCACTAGTATTTTATAAATATTTATATATTATTTAAATATTTTTAAAATTTTTAAAATTTCTTATTTTTTAGCTTAAAGATTAAATATGTTATCGAACTTTTAGTTAAAATCAATTATGCTCTAAACTCATCAAAAATCAATTATACACTCGAAGTCGGTTAAAAATGCAATTCAACCCATCTTCCATATCATCATTATACGTGTACTGCCATGTCACCATTGTGGACCACCACGTCAACACCGTTAATTGCCACATCAGCACTTTAATGGTCAACGTCGGTCAAAGGGCAAAATTACTACAATTGAATGACTTCGAGGGCAAAATTGCATGAAAAATTAAGGGCAACATTACTGATTTAGGTTTAGCACAGAGGCAAATTTGACCATTTAGCCTAATATTTATTATTTGGATCATGAGTGAAATTTAATAACCAACAACAATTTGGTCTAATGAGATGAAGCATAATAAATACTTTAAGTAAGGTAAGAAGTTCAATCTTAGTATTGTGAATGGAATAACGAGGTTGTGAGGGTCGTCCTTATAATAGACCTATGCAGTACCCAATCTAAATTAGTCATACCAATAATTAAACAAAAAAAATGCATGATGAAAGATATCAAATTGGAGTATAGGAACTAAATTTATGACTTAAACACGATATAAGGACTAACAAAAGAATTTAACCTTCCTTTTTAAGAGTCTTTAAGGTTTAAAACAAAGTTGCAGAGAGGAAAGAGTAAAATTCTCTACCTTTTAGTGACTATTTAGGCTCCAAATTAAAAAAAGGGTTAGGACTCGCGCTAAGGTTGAGAGTTAAATTTTAAAATTAGGATTTAAAAAATTAAAAATAGAATATATTTTTAAAGTTTATAATTTAGAATTTATAATTATAATTTAAATTTTATTTTTTTAATATTGATTTAGAATTTAGAATTTAGAATTTAGAATTATAATTTAAATTTTATTTTTTTAATATTAATTTAGAATTTATAATTTATAATTTAAAATTTAATTTTTTAATATTGAGAACTTAAAAAATATGGAAAAGGGCATAAAACTTTTATTGGAAATGAAAAAAGCTTCTCATCTCCTTCTCTTCTTCTTCTAAAAAATAACTTTTCTTCTTCCTTATATACGTACTTTGTGTTTACCAGAAGAAGCTGAAATCCCCACCACCACCACTTCTTTACATATGTACTTGCTTAAACCAATCTCCAACTTGTAATAATAAGTCTTCCAAAGAAACACCGACCAATAATCAAACAACATGTTGGATTACGCCACCGCCTGTTTTCCACATCCGTGTTCATCATCTGATCCTCCCGTTCCTATCGGAAACGGCGTCACCGGGAAAAGAAAACGAAAGCCGGCAGGCACCCCGGGTAAAAAAAACAACTTCACCTAATATTATTACATACCTTTTCTTTTTCTTGTTTGAATTGGTTTCTTATTCTGATTCTCGCGTGTCTTGTTTAACATAGATCCGGACGCAGAAGTGGTGTCTTTGTCACCGAAAACGTTGCTGGAATCAGACAGGTATGTCTGTGAGATCTGTAACCAAGGGTTTCAAAGAGACCAGAACCTTCAGATGCATAGGCGAAAACACAAGGTGGCATGGAAGCTGCTGAAGAGGGAGGGCAGCGGCCAAGAGGTTAAAAAGAGTGTGTTCGTTTGCCCTGAGCCGAGCTGCCTG
Source organism: Hibiscus mutabilis (assembly GCA_019671005.1). Classification (NCBI taxonomy): domain Eukaryota; kingdom Viridiplantae; phylum Streptophyta; class Magnoliopsida; order Malvales; family Malvaceae; genus Hibiscus; species Hibiscus mutabilis. Next base: position 43,655,004 of record CM033730.1, on the reverse strand, counting down.
CACCATGATCCTTGCCATGCTTTGGGGGATCTGGTCGGGATTAAGAAGCATTTCAGAAGGAAACACAGCAACCGGAAACAGTGGGTTTGCGATAGGTGCGGTAAAGGCTACGCTGTTCAGTCTGATTTCAAGGCTCATCGGAAAACTTGTGGCACCCGAGGCCACTCTTGTGACTGTGGTCGTGTTTTTTCCAGGTCGGTTTGCTTTCTTTCATGAACAATTCACATGTTTCTTCATGTAATTATGGTTAGCTTTTGTTTTGTTTCCAATTAAAACCTATTGCAGTGATACGGTACGTAAACGAGGATAAAAAATATTTTTTTAAAAAACACAGGGCATATAAGTATACGGTAAAGGTTCACAACTATAATATAATTTTATATTCTAAAAAATATATAAAATTAAAAAAATTATTAAAAACATTATGTCACACAACACTTATAGTTGAATTGTGTGAGAAAAAAAAATTGAAAAAGGACAAAAAAAAAAGTGAGAAAGTAGTAAAAGAAGAAGAAAAATTAAAAATTCGAAATACTTACAAATACATAAATTGCATCTAATATATTTTTATACGTGATACGACTTTAAATTGAAGTAGTCGCACATCATAATTAAAATCGTAAAAGATGATTATAATTTTAAGTATTTATCGATTCTCATTATCTTCAAAATCCAAGATTGATTCTCATTATCTTCATCTGATATTCTAATTACATCCCATTTGAATCATTCTTTTGCATGCCCTTTGTCGTTTCAGGGTGGAGAGTTTCATTGAGCACCAAGATGCTTGCACTGTTCGGCGAGTCCGGCTGGAATCGCAGGCCGCGGCGTACTCTTCTCGAGCACTGTCAAGTACCAGTCCAACGAATGATATCAACTTCAGCATATACCCGACGACGGCGACGCCGTTGCTTGGGTTGCCAATCCCAGTATCAACTCAGCCTGTTTTCTTGTACAGTCATGCGTCTATGGCTAATTCCGACCACCGGCACCACCACCGCGGCCTGCAACACGATCTTGAACTTCGGCTTCTGCCACCATCAAGCACTCACTCGGAGCTATCAATAGGCTCAAGCGATGGGTTTGAGAGAAGTGGAGCAAACAAGCTCAGTAACGCCACTGGAGCAGCATTTGAAGCTTTGAAAGAGTTGGCCATGGCGGAGAAGTTTAGGCAACAAGCGCACTTGTTGAAAAATGAGGCGACGAAGAAGACGAATGGTATAATCACGGAGATCAGTTGCGAAGCTTGCAAGCAGCAAGTCCAAACATCGACGGCCGCCGTTCCGGACGACGAGACCTCACTTGCTATGAGTTACATGTCTTCGGCCACAGCAGAAGGCGAGGGAGAATGGCAGCAAGCCGATAATACAACGAAAGTAAACAACAGTTATTTTCTCTAATCACGCAACACTTAAATTTTAAATAAATCAAAAAATAGAAAGGACGTTAAATAATAGAGAAAAACCTTGATACATACATGTGTCGGTCAAATTTAGGAATTATCAGTTTAGTTTAAAGTTTAAATTATAGAGTTTAAAATTTAAAATTTATAGTTAAAATTTAAGTTTAAGGTTTAAATTGAGGATGCTAGGCCTAGAATTAAGATTTTAGAGTTTAAAGAAGAATTCTGTAAGAAAAAATTATGCGAACTGTGTATCAAAATATAATTCTAAATAATATCTTTGTTTCGTCTTTTTTATCTTTCCATATTTTGGCCTATAGGTGAGTTGCTTTTTGTGAGTCTTTATATTTCTTCTATACTAAAAAATTAAATTTTAAGTCATAATTCTAAATTTTAGTTCCTAAATTTTAAACTATAAATTAACTAACAAAAATTATCAGCCCTTTTTGATGCTCTATGTTTGTCCCAACAATAAAAATTAGGTTTAAGGTTGAGATTTAAGGTTATGTTTTAAGATTTATTGTGTGGAATTTTCTTTTAAAATTAGATCTTAGAGTTTAATTCTTTAATGTTAAAGTGTTTAGGAACACTACAATTACTAGAAGTTATTTAAGTTTTTATTTATAATTTAAATTTTATTTAAAATATTTTTAAATTAAATTATATTTATAAAATTACAATTTAAGTGAAATTAAATCAAGCCTACAAATTTGATTTTTTAATAGAAAAGGATAATTCGAAGGAGCAATAGCCAAATTCAATATTTGAAAGAGGAAGTGAAAGGTCGTTTTCATAGCATTTGTAACCCCTTTAAGATACATCAGTTTTACGGCAGGACTATAGTACGATAACAATTGAAATGTTATAAAATTTGAAATTTTGTTCACTAACTTAAAATATTACGTTTTGATAAGATTTAAATTTGTAGTTAAGTATTAAAATTTAGTTACGAGTATTGATACTTATCACTTTTAATAATATTTTAAGTTGATGTTAAGCATTAAAATTTATTTTTAAATATTAATATTTGTTGTGAAACCATTAATTAAAAATATAATTAAAAAAATATTTTCAATTGGTGATTAATATTTTAAATTTCGTATTTTATAAGTATTATAAAATACCATACGTTAGCCCTCTTTAACAGGTACTTTTTCAAAAGAGGGTGCTGTTGCAGGGTTAGCAGAGGGACAGAGTCCTTAATAATTTTTTATCAAAAAATAAATGACTACCGGTTGAAGAAACAATTATGTTTGCCCTTGACTTATATTACAAATAAAAGTATATCAATTATTTTTAGGTATTTAAAATAAATTTTAGTAAAATAAATATTTAAAGTATATTTTTTGTCAAATTAAATATTTAAAAAATATATTTTTTATCAGGATAAGTATTTAAAGTATTTTTCGTCAAAATAAATATCTAAAATATTTTTTGGTTTAAATAAGTACTTAAAAAATATATATTTTTCATCTAAATTCCTAAAAGTTATCATGTGATATTGATTAAAAATTATATTAGGTACTTATTTCAACAAAAAAAATATTTTAGCTACCTATTTTAACAAAAAAAAATATTTTAGGTACATATTTTAATAAAAAAAAATATTATAAGTAGCTACTTTGACGAAAAAATATTTTAAGTACCTATTCGACCCAAAAAGTACATTAAGTTCTTAAGCTAATCAAAAAAACATAATTTAAGTACTTATTTTGATCGAAAGATACTTTAAACACTTATATAAAAAATTAATATACTTTGCCCATTTTTTTCTTTTCCTTTCCTACTATAAAAAGTAGGAGTGATAAATAATAGGGTTTCAAAACAATTATATAAAAAGCACATTGGGGTTTTATGCATATTGTCACCTTTATTTTACTTTTCTTTTATATTGAACGCTTAACTTTCAGAAGTTATATTATGATCACTTATATTATCGATTGATCATGAAATGCCAATCTGATGTTAAACTTTAAACTTTGTTACATTGATGATGTGACATATTAACAGAATTGAATGATTTCTAATTTGATCTTTAAATTTTAGCCAAACTACGAATTCAGAACATATTAGTAGTCCCCTGACCCGTCCAAACCGAAAATAACCAAAACTCAATAATAAAAAGCAACGCATATAAACAAAGAAAAAATAGGTCATCTGAATGGGTCAAAACTTGGTCCGAAAAGTTTGTGGCTTTTGTTAGGAGATATGAACAGTCAAGGGCAATAATATGTTAAAAGGGAACGACATATTTTAAAATCAAACTAACTTAATGGTTCATACCAGAAATCAGAGCCGACGATGTAGGCTAGTGCCAGGGACGATCGATTAATATCATTGTTCTTGCACTATTAAAAAGAGACCATAGATTCGAACATGCTTAAACGCACAATAATATATCACATCTAAAAACCAGCTATATCCGATTCATCTTTATATATTTGAATAATTGAACATCAAATATCCATTATTCGAGTTTACATTAATTATGCAAATATGGCTGTATCTTTCATCGAGATCCACTCGATTTTATAGATGCAAACATTTATAGTAAACTTAAAATACTTGCAAGAGTTAAAGTAAATTTTGCATCACAGTGAAAAAGATAAAAAGGATGAATTTTATATGGTGAAAGTGTAAACATAACAGCATCCTAAACAAAAATCTGTTTCATGGTGTTTATATAGTAGAACCCATATACTAATAAACAGATGACCCTATGTCACTCATGCATCAACAACTCGATAGCTGACAATTTCAGGCAATCTTCCAGCTAAATATCTACCAAAAATCATAGAAAATTTCTACGACAGAAGGGGTGGAATTGGAATAAAACCTGTTACTCGCATTTGATAGACCTGTATATGTGACGGACAAAGAGTAGCGATGCACGGAAACCAACTGTCCCGAGCATGAGGAAGAATCCGTAGCAGATGCAGGCCATATAACCGAAGAAGAACGAGGTTTGCATAAAGCCAGACATGTCAGATCGAGCGTAGTAATAGTACAAGCAGTAGGCGTAGATAAAGATACCGGTTGATCCACCGCAGATGAAAGACCTGTAACGAATTAAGGATTCGGATCAGTGAAGTGAAACACTATTAACACTTAATGTCATCATTAATAAAGTTCATAACCACACTAAGTTTCAACAGAACAAAAAGTTGTGAATAATTTCATGAACCACAAACTGGAAGGGAGAAAGGGGAGAGTAATAGTTTGAAATTCCAAATCTTATAATATTTACGAAGTGCAAGGCTGAAAATCAACAGACAGGTGAATGCAAAATTAGAGAACTTATGTACCTCCACCACCATTCATGATCTTCAGCAGCGAGTTGGAAATATGTCAAAGCCACAGTTATAAACGCAGTGACAATCAGAAGTATGATGAAGACAATAAACAAGATACTGTATATGGTATAGATCCTGTGTCCCCAGACGCTGGCGAATATATAGTAAAGCTCAATATAGATAGCACTAAATGGAAGAAATCCAGCCATTGCCATCTGAGGGATGGCACTCCTGTACCAAGGCAATGGTGGAATCTCTCGAGGATATTTTGTGGTGCGGCACGGAGCTTGGAACTCAGCCTTGCTATTTTTGCCAGCAATTCCACCCAGAACAAGCAATGGGGATGTTACTAGTGTCCATATAAGGACTATTACTACAATAGTTCCAAAAGGCAGTGCAGCAGTTGCACTGTATACGATAGCAACAGTGTTAAGGAAGCAGAATGTGAGAAATAACGGACCACAGAAAAGGCAACCAGTCAATAACAGATTCCTAACCTGACATTCCGAGAAATGATATAAATACATTAGCACAGCCAGAATTATAGAAGCATCACATTTAACATTTCAAATTAGCAGACAAACTACATCTATACCTACCCAGTTGTTTCCTTCAAGCTGACAATAGAAAGAAGTTGCTGTATATCCTGCAATTCCAGATGTAAGTGCATATATGACCACCAGGGCAGTGAATAGAGCTCCTCGATTGTACGGATAAAAGACACCAACCAATGCAAGCATAAAAATGAAAACCGTCCTGGTAATCATACAGAGGTTCAGAAGAAATTAGATGAAGGAACATCTATACATGACATATAGATCACAACATGATAACTCATAACACTAGTTTACAGATCTGAAAGGAACATAAGTACCAAATAAGTCAGATCCTTACAAAATAAACAGCTGTGTTCCAGATCCAAGACAAGCAGCAAATAAAGATTTGTACTTTGGGAACCGGAATACATCTCCGTGAATGTACTTCCATCCAGTTTCCTCTTGGTCATCGGCTGCTTCTTCGTCTTGACCATACCTTTCATAACAAATCAAACATTTCCAGAAACCAATGACAAAAGAGAAATAACAAAAATATTAAAAAATGAACAGCCAGATTTAATATATCTCACTTGATGAAATCATTCTTCAAGACCCGCATGAGAATTGTTGCAAGGAAACCAGTCAAAAGGAGTACCGTCACACAAGAGTTGATAATCGAAAACCAATGAATCTCCAAATGATGTGGCAAAGAAGAAGACATGGAGTACTTGTCCATCCTCTTCTCGAAAGGAGTATCAGTTTCCTTCCATTTCACAGAATACATAAACTCAGCATCAACTTCCTTATCCTCTGTCAAGTCCACAAGCGAATGAGGATCCATCCTTGCATTGACCTCGATAACGCGGTCTTTGTTATAAAGGACGTCGAACTGGATATGCTTGAAAAGGAAATACTTGTACTCGCTCGGATCAGTTTTGCCTTCCTTGTCAACTTTTCCAATAAAACCCCAGATTGGTAAATCATCATAGTACATTTGGAAATAATAGTCCTTGTCCACAGCCTTTCGAAAATAGGCAACCTCATCTTTAGAAAGCTTCTTCTTACAAACAACAGAAGAATCTTTTTCCTCTTTAAAATTCAATTTATATGGAGCACTAACAAGTCGATCTCCATTCAAAACCTCACCTAAAGCTTCTTTCTTCTCCGTTACAAGATCTAAATTCCATCGGAAATTACAGCATTTTATTGAAATCCAAATTAAATTGGTTAGGATACAAAACTAACAAATAAATAAAAGCAAAAAAACCAACCTGGAGAACAGAAAGGCAGATCAAAGTAGCGATAGGTTTCACTGGGATCAAACGAGCCAAATTAAAAACAGCAAATTGAAAAGGGAAAAACAAACAAAATGTCAAACGCGATGAGATACGAATCCAGTTTAAGTTAATTCAAATGCTCCGAAAACGATATCATGAAATTCGGGATGCGAAAGATGAACGACATTCAGATCTAAACCCCGACTTATCAAATAGAAACATGAAATGCAAGGACTACCTGGGGTTGTGGAAGGGGCCAACCTTATTGGCGTAAAGTGGGACAGGTTCAACGTCTTTGTAACGGTGATCGGAAGCGTCGGATCTAACATAGGAAAGACAACTGAGGATCAAAACTCCGACGAATACGAACGTCGGAAAATCGCCGGTGTTTTTCATTTTTCCGGTGATAAAAATGGATAAGGGGGAGGAAATCTGCAATGTTTTGAGTGTCAAAAACAACTGAATAAGAGGAAAAGAAGCGGCGGTGGAATTAAAATATAAAAACACACTTCCTTTATCTCATATAAGTTAATAATCCTTAAAAATAATAAATAATAATGAGTTAATAACTTATTTCTATTTTTGTTTTAGATGTCAACGATATTTTCGGCATATTTTTTTAAGGTTTTTTTTTTTAAACTAGTGATGTAAAAGGTTTTTAAAGGTATTATATATAGTAATGTATTAGAAATGGTGGATAAAATTATTGGTAATTATATATATAAGGGAATTCATCCATATAATTATTTTAATGTTTTTTTTTATATATTTTTAAATTTTTTAGAATCAAAATCATATTAACTGAATTTTTTAATGTGGGAGACTGAATTTATTAAGTTATTTAGAATTATAATCAAATTTACAAATGTGTAAGTACTAAGAACTATTATTATATAAATTATTATATCAATAAAAGGTCATATCATCGTTTCTGGTAATGATGTAACAAAAACTGATCAAACTATAACTGATCTAAAATGTTAGTGGTATAATTGAAAATTTTTATAATTTAGTAACTCGAATAGCAACACCCTAATAATTGGATCATTAACAATATATTTCGCCCTTCTTTTTCAATGTTAAATTCTCACCCGCACTTTTTTTTTCTTCGTAAATCATAATTCTAATTCTAATCCTAATCAAACCAAACCAAAGGAGAATGGAAGACTTTAGGTGAGAGAAAAAGTGTTCTTAATAGGTTTAGAACTCACAACTTAAAAAATTATGTAAAAATAAAAATGAGTTAACCAACCAACCAAATATACTTGCTCTCATGTGCTCAAAGTTTTTAACTCTCACATTGTATACCATGGACCATAGATTATTTCTAATCTAGTACTTTTTATAATTGTATGTGTTATGATATCTTATTTTTATAATATATAATTCCATGGGTATAATTTAATAAAATTTAAAATTTTACTTATAATTACACTAAATCATATAGGGAACAGGGTAGGGGTGAGCAAAATTCGATTTGACTCGAAAAAATTGAATAACTCGACTCGAGGCGAAAATACTCGATTCGTTATAACTCGACTCGAAATTTCATAAACTCGATTCGACTAAAAAAATTCAAATAAAGTTTGAGTTGTAAAATGGAAATTCGAATAACTCGAAATTTTTAGTAATTAGTGAATTTATTTTAAGTTCAAGACGAGTCCCTTAATTTTTTATGATATATATACCGATATATAAAAATATGAAGAAATATTGTCACATATGAAAAAAATATGAAGAAATATATATATATATATATGCATATCTTATATGATTAGAGAAATTCGTTTAAATTGGAATCAAACTGTATTATAACATAATAAATAATTACAATTAATTTTTTATAGGAATTCGAAAACTCGACTCAACTCGAATTTCTTAAACTCGACTCGAATCGAAAAAATTCAAATAGAGTTTGAGTTGTAAAATATGACGCGTCAACTCGAATAACTCAGAATTTTTTGACTCGATTCGACTCGATCGAACACTCACCCCTAAACAGGGGAGAAAGATAAATGTGATTTTATCACATATATGTGGGTAGGAATGGTAATCGGGGAAGGATAATAAAAACTCGTGGGGAATCGAACCAACAATACGAAGAATAGTTGAAAATTTTATTCAGGGGGACAAAGACGATAAAGACGAAAGAATTTTTATCCTCAAGCTCAAATGGAATTGAGGACGAAGATTGTTATATCCGCACTGTGTAGATCTCTGAACTATACCCGTATAAATTTTCGTAGGGATCTCTAATAATTCAAAAAATATATACTTCTCATTTACCTATGTATCACGGAAATTTTACTACTTATTAAATTATTATTATATTTTAAAAATAATTTATTTATTGTTGGCAAAACTAAATTTATCATTTATGTTTGTAATTTTAGAGATTTAATGCTTGATATATATTTAGTATATTAATATTTGAATATTTTTAAATTTAATAAATATATTACTTATAAACTAAAATTGACCATATATTTTAGCTAGTCAAAATAATATATTTTTAGGTAATTATTTGATGCACTGGCGGTAGAAACTCAAAGTTTCCACAAGCGCTTTAGTTTTAGGGTTTAAGAACTTAGTTTATGGTGTATGATTTAGGGTTTTAGGTGTATGAGTTTTGAATTTAGGGATCGTGATTGAAATTTACAATTTGTGTTTATAGATTAAAACTTAAATCCTCACCATATTACCCTACAAACTAAACCCTAACCCCTAACCCCTAAATTCTAACTTTAAACCCTAAATTCTAACCACTATCCCTAAATTCTAAATCCCTACACCTAAACTCATAAACCCTAAACTAAGTCCCTAAATCTTAAAATTAAAACGCTTGTGAAAACTAAAAGTTTTCACCACAAGTGCACAATATATTTTCTTTATGTTATTTTGGGAGGTTATCTTTTTTATAGTTCCTTCATGAAAGTTGGCCACTAGTCCTAAGGCCTTGGAGAACATCAAAACCCAAAGATGACGAAACGTTAACATAATGGGTTTAAGTTTTAAAGGTCCACTGAACCTATTTATTATAGTATCAAATCAAAAATAATATACGCGCGTACATAATAATTAAAAAATCAATACTATTCAAAACTTAAAATTTAATATTAGGGGTGTTTATAAAGACCTGAACCGATATATCATTCCAAAAAACTGAACAAAATGGTAGGTAACCGTACCGATAAAAATTAACTGAAACGGTACGGTAATTGTACTGATTAAATTAACGGTTAAACGAGACATGAACGATTATGATTTTTTGCTAAACGGTTAACCGAAAAAACCAATAAGAAATTTTAAATTTAATTTTATATCAATATTAAGTTATTGATTATTACTAATATATGTGTATTTACCCTACTTAAACTATATTTTATAATGATATTAAATTATTAGTAATAACCAAACGTGTATTGTACATCTATTTGAACGTGCATCTATTCTAGTATTGAGATATAGTGAGATATATATTGCATCCTTTTATTTCTGTTGGATTTTCCAGTGTGATTGCAAGCAGTTTGTCTCTTAGGGCATTGGTTTGATTTTGCAGCTCCTTTTACAGTTCATGTTGTCGTGTCTTTGTTTTGTTTACATTTGCTATTGAACAACTCTATTGAGCTCGTGCTCATGTTATTGTGATCGTGAAATGAAATAAATTTAGAGTATTTTTTTCTCTTTCAATGTTCTTGTCTCGATTTCGATTGACTCAAGCAACGAAGGGATTTTAACGAAATTATTTTCTTTTAAAAAATATAATGATATTCCATTATTGATTATACAAATATTTGTGTAATTAATATAAACTATTGATTATTATTAATATTTGTATAATTAATATATATTTTTTAAACTTTTAATTGTTTTAAACTTTGAAGACTTTTTAAATATAAATATCGAAGACTTTATTTGGTTGATTTTTTTTAAACTATTAAATTTAGTAGTAATAAATATATAAAACGATTCATGGTTAACCGAATAATCGTATCGAATAAATCAGTTTTAACCGTTTAGGCGGTAACCGATTTAAACGGAACGATAACGCTTCCCAAAATGTCAAACCAAGATTTTCGATAACAATACCGATAAGCCGTGTCGGTACGGTTAACGTCCATGAACACCCCTATTCAATATACAAGATTTTTTTGTCTTTTGACTGTATACATTTCTTGTAATAGATTTCTTTTTCCTGGATAAATAAAATTACACATTTATAAAAAAAAAATCAATATACGTGAATACATAATAATTTAAAATTCAGTATTATTTTTGTTTCAAAAAATTCAATATTCTTGTTTATTTTTGTTGTGTTTATACTTTGCCTTATACACATGATTTTAAGTATTTGTTTTTTTCAAATTCACTAGTTTTTGACGTGTGCACTGTGTCACATCTCTAGATTCACTCAAATCGGAATGTGCGGCCTTAGGTGCCTTTTGGGATGGTGTGACGTCTAAGTAAATCTAACCGATCTAAGCGAGAGTGCTTGGATCCACACGGAAACGAAACAATAAAGCAAGGGAAACGACAAGAAAAGAGAATATGGGAAAAAACTTGAGTGAATGCTCGTCTTATTATTCAAATACTGAAGCCTAAGAAACACAAAGCTAAAACCTCAAGAAAACTGATGAAGTGCCTAATGAGGTGGGGGTAAGCCTCTATTTATAGCCCCCTACATCCAACGGTAAAGATTGACTCGGACTAGGACTTCCTATTAGAGTATTTCAAGTAGTAGGACTCCTCAACCCCAAGTGAAGGATCAATTCGGTTGGATGTTGGGCCCAAGAGGGTGTGGAGGGCTTGCTCGGCCACCTGGTGTGGGTCGGGCTCGACTTGCTTGGCCACCTAGTGTGCGTTGGGATCGGCTTACTCGGCCATTTGGTGTGCGCGGGGCTCGACTTGGTTGGCCGCCTGGTGTGCTGGGCTCGATTTGCTCAGTCACCTGGTGTGCGTATGGCCTGGCTTGCTTGGCCGTCTGGTGTGTGCTGGGCTCGGTTTACTCGGTCACCTGGTATGTTCCTGGCCTAGCTTGTTTGGCCACTTGGTGTGCGCGGTGCTCGGGCCCTAGGGTGCGGTCCGTGACATTCTCCCCCATTGGTTTCGGCAACGCCCTCGTCGCTCGGTTAAGATTGTACCGTCTCACTTGGTCTTCGAACTGCCATTGCACCTCGACTGGTTTCCAACTCTCGTCACTATCGGGAAGTTATTTCCACTGGTCAAAATACTAGTGCCTCGGCCGATGTCCTGGTCGTCAAATGACTTATCTCTTTTGGATGTCTCGAACTTTGTTCTTACAAGAGATCTTCACTACGATTGGTGCTTGGTGTGGCTTGCCCCAATCTCGATCTGACTCGTCTTGTTGGTATCCCTTGAGTAAACTAACATGGAATACTGGATGAGTTAGGATGGTCGATGGAAACTTCAATCGGTAGGCCATGGTGCCTACCTGATTTACAACTTTGAACGGACCCTCGTATCTTCGCACAATTCCTTGCATGGTTGGGTTACGCAAGATCCTGGTCAGCTTGGCCAGGGTTAAGTCTTTAACTTGAAAGTTCATGTCCCTACGTTTTTTGTTTTCCCACTTCTTGGTTCGCTTCCTCACTTTGTGTAAACAAGCTTGGACTAAGTCTTGATGCTCTTGCCACTCCGTGGTAAACTTGTGTGTTGTTGGGTTGAGCCCCTCGTATTTGGTAGCAACCGCGGTGGGTAGGGGCGGTTGCTGCCTGGTCACGATCTTGCTCTTGTCTTGTTGGCACGCAAGACAAGTTCTCACATAGGCTTTCACATCATTGCTCATACGTGGCCAATAGTTGTGCTTGGTAATCAAGGCTAAGGTCTGGTTCTTCATCAAATTCAAATCTGACTCGGTGAACCACCTTGCACCATCAAGCTGATCGAACAAGTCTACTATCAATGGGGTAAGGTATTTTTTCTTCACGGTGAGCTTTTTTAAAAGTTCGATAATCGATGCACTTTTGAAGCGTACCATCATGCTTATTTTGAAAGAGCACCGATGCACCTTCGAGTGCCTTGGACGGTTGGATATACCTCACATCGAGAAGTTCATTCAATGGCTTTTGTAATTTCTCAAGCTTGGGTAGAACCATCCGGTAAGAAGCTTGGATTGGTGGCTTCGTGTTTGGCATAAACTTCATCTTATGATCAACCTCCTGCTTCAGTGGGAGAGTCTTGGGTAATTTAGTGGGCATTCCATCTCGGAACTCAGCTAGAACTTGTCCCACCACTATTGAGACTTCTTTGGACATGGGCGACTCCTCATGTACTAGTGTTGCTAAGGATATTGGTTCTCATTTGCGCGCCCTTTTGTTAAACTAAATGGCTGACACCATCTTGGCCTTATATCTAGACTGTCGACTCCCTGGGACCATGCACGGATGTGCTGGGTCGAGTATACACAAGCAATTGGCAAACGGAATAGGGAGCGCTTTAATCTGATCAAGGAAACTAATGCCAATTACTAAGTCAAAATCGTCAAGGGGAATCACCTTGATTGTTTCCTTACCGGACCAATCGCCAATGTTAAGCTTGACTCCTCTTGCTACCCCGTAATTGGAGCCTCTTCAAAATTCATGGTTTTAATAAACCCACTTGCCTTCTCAATACAAAGGTTAAGTCTCTTGGCAGCCTGTTATGACACAAACAAGTCTGAGGCTCCGGTGTCCACTAATGCGCTCGACTTTTGGCCAGCTAGAGTGGTGTCCATGAACATCAGAACCTTCTTCTTGGAACCCTTCTTAGTTTCCATGGAACTGATGATGGAATTGAGCTTGAAGACTTCCTCTTTTTCGTTATACCGCTCTTCGATGGCTGCTGCTTTCTCAAGTTGGGGGTAATCCTTCTTCATGTGACTGCCTCCACAATTGTAACAACTAAGATGAGTGTCTTTATTTTCCCACGGCTTACGAAGTTTAACGCCTCCACTGGATGGTTTCTTGGACTCGTCCTTGGCATGCCCATCTTTGTTCTTCTCGTCATTGTCTTTGTGCTTTGGCTTTTGCTTCGAGGGGACTGACTTTTTGTATTCAAATTCGGCAAGGGAGTCGGCTGCGCCCAATACCTTGGAAATATATTAAACCCCCATTCGGTGCAACTTCATATTTGCCCAACGTTGTAACCCATTCTTGAAGGCAAAGAGGGCGTCGACTTCACTCATACCCTTGATTTGGAGCCTGAGTTCGGTGAACTTCTTGACATACTTTCGGATTGAGCCTTCGTGCTTCAATTGATAAAGCTTCATTTGAGCTTCCTCTTGAGTATTCTTTAGGTAAAAGTGGTCATTGAACTCGAACTGGAAATCCTTCTACGTTTTGATGGGAATCGCCCCATCTTCTGATTGAGAACATCTATGTTGCCACCATAAGAGAACGACATCAATCAAGTAAACAAAAGCGGTGCATACCTTTGTGTCCTCACCATCGATGCCCGTGATTCAAAAATATTATTCTAACCCCTAAATGAAGTTGTCCACTTCTTAGGCGTCCCTTGCCCCTTTGAACTCCTTCGGCTTTGGTACATCGATCCTGGGCTTAGCTACCGTAGCTTCGCTCACCATGCTGGTTAACACGGTATTCTTGTAGAGGGACAACTCAGCATTGAGCTTTTTTTATCTCCCCAACAATTCCCCCTTCATTGCCTCCATCGCAACTTGAAGGGAAACATCTTGTTGGTTCAGTTTCTCGTACGTTAAGTTGAGAAAACCTTGAACCTCTTCCATGACTTCATCTTTAAGGGGATCAACCTTGGTTTCTAGCTCTTTGAGGTGATCGTTGACAATGTCCAGGGACTCCATCATCTCTTTTGCATTGGTCTCGAGTCGCTCGACTTTATCATCGAGTGTTGTCAACCGATCCTTCGAAGTAGCTCTCTTCCCGTCGCCAACCTGGGTCTCCGTTACCTTTTGTTGTTGTATTGGTCTCTCTTTTCTTGACCATCTCGAACATATTTCTTTGCTCTGACACCACTTGTCACGTCCCTAGATTCACTCAAACTGGAATGTGTGGCCTTATGCGCATTTGGGATGGTGTGGCGTCTAAGTAAGCTTAATTGATCTAAGCGAGAGTGCTTGGATCCGCGCAAAAATGAAAGAATAAAGCAAGGGAAACGCTCGTCTTATTATTCAAATACTGAAGCCTAAGAAACACAAAGCTAAAACCTCGAGAAAATTGATGAAGTGCCTAATGAGGTGGGGGTAAGCCTCTATTTATAACCCCCTACATCCAATGGTAAAGATTGACTCGAGCTATGACTTCATATTAGAGTCCTTCAAGGAGTAGGACTCTTGAACCCCAAGTAAATGATCAATTCGGATAGATGTTAGGCCCAAGAGGGTATGGAGGGCTTGCTCGACCACCTGGTGTGTGCCAGGCTCAGCTTGCTCGACCACATGGTGTGCGCTAGGCTCAGCTTGGTTGGCCGCCTGGTGTGTGCTAGGCTCGGTTTGCTCGGTCACCGGGTGTGTGCGTGGCCTGGCTTGCTTGGCCACCTGGTGTGCACGGTGCTCGGGCCTTAGGGTACGGTCTGTGACATCTGCGACATCTATTTTTCTATTTTATAATTTTCGTGTAAAAATAATTTAAATACATAAATATAAATTTTAAAAATAAAATATTCTAAATCACACCATGAGTAGTTATATAATATTAGACTATAGAAAAATTCTACAACGCTCGACGAGCACCACTGAACATCATTAAATTAATTAATAAAGAATCTAAATGACTCAACATGTAATTATAAATTATTTAAACATATAATTATAAATTATTTAAAATAAAATATTAATTAAATTATTTTTCATATATATAACATTTTTATTTTTTAAAAATAATTGGATCAAATATCAATCCTTAAATTAAATACCCTAAACCTGATAACTAAAACTATAAACCCTAAACCCTAAACACTAAATCCAATATTTGAAATTTAGGGTTTTAGGTTTATATTTTAGGGTTTATAGTTTATGGTATGAGGTTTAGAGTTTCATGTTTATGTTTTAGGGTTTTGGATTTTGATTTTAGGTTTTTATTTTTTAAATTGACTAAGGTTGTTATTTGATCCAATTATTTAAAAAAAGATTAAAAATATTATATATATGGAAAATAATTTAATTAATATTTTATTTTGGAAAAATTACCCAAGTATCGTTCTTCAATTTCCCCCCACAATATGACACTCCCTACTTTAATTCTAACAATATGGCACTTTTTACAGTAAACAGAAGTCAGACTTCTTTCAACCCATTTTTGAACAATATTTTTCCAGAAAATATTAAAAAATTTAAGTTGAAGTCGGATTGCTCTATCTCAGACTTCAAACAGTGATTGGATCATCCATATGCTGCCACGTGGTAGCCACTGCCCTACATCCGACTTTGAATAGTGTTTGGCAGAGGACATTGGCTCAGGTGCAGTGGCATGCATGACATGCCTCGGGGAAGGGGTTGAAATTATTTTTTATTTTGTAAGATTGATTGGATGGTGCAGTGCAGTGATACGGTCGATTTTTAGGTTTATGGGTAAAAGGTGATAGGGTATTTTTAAAATTTAAATGTTATAATAACTTTAAATTATATAAGGGTAGTGCAATTTTTTTTATTTAAAACTTATTAGTGTAGATAAAAGTGGTGTAGGGGTATATAAGGGGAAAAACTATGGTTTTTGTTTTAAATAGGTTATGTTGAAGGTAATTTGTTAGAAAAAAATTGAGTAAAGAAGGAGAAGAAGAAGCAACAGAAGAAAGTTGTCGGAAAAAATATTGTAAGTTGGTTTGAAATATTGATTTTATTTTATCCATTTAACATTTTAAGTTGTTTGAAATTTAATTTTTATGTTAGGACGATGAACGTTTTATTTTTGTTTAGGATTATAGTAGTGGTGTTCAATTAGATAAACAATTTCGTAATAATAATTAGTATTTTTGAGAAATTAATTTAGTTTTATAAAGTTTATTCGAATATATATTCAAAATAATTTCGTAAATAAGTAGTATGTTTTTAAATTGTTGTTATTTATAATTTAAAATTAAGTTTAGTGACATTTTAGATGTTCATTTTATTTGTGTATTATAATTGATAATATTTTTTTCCGAACATGCAGAGAAAATGAGCAACAATAGATTTGTGGCGATTATCCATTACAATGGACAAATTGTGAAAACTGATGTGGGTATTGTATTTGAATCTGAAAGCCATACGAAGATGAGATTTGAAAAGGAAATCATGCTTCGAGTAATGAGGGAGAAGATATTAGAGAAAATTGGAGTTGAGATTCATGGTTTGCGGTATCGATGGCTGACATGTCATAATCCATTCAGATATTCTGCAATAGCTCTCGAAGATAGTATAGATGTTGGAATAATGATTGCAAAGCATGAATCTATGTATATTCAAAATGTCGAGTTGTTTGCTGAGGTGTGTAATATTCTCGGCCCATCTAGAAACGTAGCTGGGTAATCTAGTCAAATGGGTTTTAGTAATGAGTTTGATATTTTCGGAGGCAGTTTTGTTGCAATGTTGACAAGTGTGACATTTAATGGATTTCATCAAGGTGTTTCATCGACATATGCAGCATCACACGGGCCGACTGTTGATCCAGCTGTTGATTCGACTGTTGATGCTAATGTTGAGAACCTACGAGGCCGATGGGGAGCATCACTTGAGGATTCCAGCAAAGATGAAGATATTGGGAATCTCGATTTGTTTCCTGATGATTGGTGATGCCCCTGATTTTGGTGTTGGAGAATTCGTTGGTGATGCTCACATGAACTCGGTGGATTTTGATGCGATGAGGACGCAGTAATTCCCAGATATACCCCAATTAACTTCGAGTCAGCATGGTGAATTATTTGCTAGGCTTCAATTTAATGAAAATGATGAAGCTATATTGGCAATTAAAGAGTATAGCATCATGCAACATGTGGACTACGTGGTTGTATAATCCACATCGAAGACTTTCTTTGTGAAGTGTGTGAAATATAGACAAGGGTGCAATTGGAAGATTCGAGTGTCAAAGTTTAAGAGAATAGATTGTTAAGAGGTCACAAAGTACAATGATAATCACACATCTTTACGAAAATCTATCAACCAGGACCATACCAAATTGGACTCGAATGTAATAAGCCATCACATGATGAAGTTGGTCGAAGAAAATCCAAGGGTTCCCATTTCAGCGATTCAAGCAACCATTGCGCAACAATTTGAATATCAAATAAAATACAAGAAGGGGTGGCGCGCAAGGGATTGCATTCGGTGTACGGTGATTACGATAAGTCGTATAATGAGCTATCAGCTTTATTGATAACAATGACACATTTTATCCAGACACCATAGTGAGGTATTAAACAAAAGATGCATACGACCGACAAGGCCAACTACTTGAAAGGTATAAATTTTTCCATCGATTATTCTGGGTGTTCAAGCTATGCATTGAAGGTTTTCCATTTTGTAAGCGTACGATCCAAGTCGATGGTATGTGGCTGTACGAGAGATACTCTCATATATTGTTGATTGTCGTTGCGCAAGATGGTGAGAGCATTGTCATTCCGGTTGTATTCACAATTGTTGATGGGGAGACGGTGAAAGCTTGTAATTTCTTTTGACCAATTTACGTGATCATGTTATCCCAGAATATGGGGTCTACATTATATCTGATTGAGGGACATGTATCAAAGCAACAATTAATCGAGAGGGAATTTGTTAGAAACCTCCGCACGCATACCCTGCATATTGTGTTCACCACATCGGTAAGAATAACTACGAGCAGTTCAAAAATTAATACCTTCGCAATGAAATTTTAAGCATGGGTAAGTATCATTTTTTCAAACTCTGTTATATATGCCCATCCAATTATGTGCTTTGATTTTTCTAAATGCTAACAACATATATTATGGCACAGGATATCAACTACTACGACCAGAATTTGAGAGGAAGATGGCGAATTTATTGAAATACGACGAGCGTGTTTGGAGTTGGGCCAACAGTATCCAGAGAGAAAGATGAGCCCAATCATATGACGAAGGTGGTAAATGATACGGGAAAATGACAACCAACCTTGTAGAGTGCATAAATAGAGTATTGAAAGGATCACGTCATCTCCCAATAGCAAGCTTGGTGAAAGAGACGTACTACCGGTTGGCTAAGGTTTGATCCATTAAAGGGCAGATACAATCCTTAATAAACATGGGACAATGTTGGGCTCCTAATAGTGTAACAAAAATACAGAATAATGTGAAGAATGTAATGTTGCTAACCGTTCACGTATTCGACCGAATGAATCAGACTTTTGATGTTGTTGGTTCCAGAACCTGCAACGAAGCAGCCTACTCAAATGTATTTCGAGACGATTTCAAATGTAGGTGGTGTGACTGTGGCGAGTTTCAGGCGTGGCGATATCCATGTGCTCATGCAGTTGCGGTATGTATGTTCGCCAATTTTAACCCGTACACATATGTTAAGTATTTACAGAATTGAGTTCCACCGATCGCAAATTCTAAGTATTGGCTGTCAATGGAGCATGAAAAATGGTTACCGGATCCTACACTCCGTAGAAATCCATCTGGCCAACCTAGATCAACTTGCATTTACACCAGTATGGATCTTTATTATAGAGAGAATGAGTAACGAAAGAGATGTACCATATGTAGGGCTGAAGGCCATTCAAAATCAAAATGTCCAAATGAACTAAGATATGTGCCTATGTCTCAGTGATTTATTATGTTTGTATTTGAAAATATTCTACTTTGTATTAGTATTAATTAGTTATTTATAATGTTATGTTTTTACTACTATCATATTATTAGTAGGAAATATGAGATGCATTTTACAAGTGTGAAATATTTTTAATTTGATGTTTATAATGACATGTGCCAAATGAACCAAATTGTTAAGTATTCAAAGTTTCAAGGACCAACAAAATTTTACATTTTATTAGTAGGAACTATTTTTAATTTCTTGTTTATCACAAAACTTGAAGTTAAAAAAAACGATGACTAAATCGGATAGAATAGAGGTTTTGATACCTCTTAGTATGGTCGAATTTGAAAAGCTATTCACTAATTACTAAAGATAATTAGTTTTAGATTAAGTGAATAATAAGAAAACAGTGAAAAATAAAAAAAAATAATAAAATTCAAATTGAAATGCCTCTAATGTATTCACAAAATACATAAAATCATTTTTGTGTAATTTCTGCCCATGGAAGGGTATGGTCGAAAAATAAGTCTGTGGCGGTCGTCGAGCACGTTGTAGCCTCTGTGGTGCCACGAGATCCTCTTCAGCAACCTCTTCAGTGTAGCTCACCTCCTCAATCACTAAGGCCATACAAGGAGGTGTTGTGAACAAATCCATGTAACCGCTCTGCCCTCCCATAATCTCTGGTGAATTCAAAAAAAATTTCATTTCCTGAAAATCCGTGTTCTGTACAAAGTTCGAGTAAATGGGTGACTGTGGAGGATAAAATTCAAGTGCGTATGAAACAACATCATCAAACCCGTGAGTATCTGAGGATCTCAGGCCCACTTCTAGTTGTACCCACGTGGTTGGCCAAACTTTGGGGTTTCTACTCCAAATGGGATTTTTGAGATGTGCCTGCTACACTTTAGTGGATTCACCCTTACCACCGTTTTTCTTATATTTTCAACATTCTTCTCGTCGATTGAATGTAGTTAAGTACGACATTCCATTATTAAGAAAATATATTAGGTACTTTGACCTCTCAAAATCAAAACATCCTCTTGGATTGGAGTACAAAGTGGTAACGTTGAAGCTCTGTTGTTCCACATATTAATGTAGTTGGCATGCGTGACTTCCCAATTTACATCTGCCCTGCCGCGTCCGTCATAATCGTGTAGATAGTCATGATTAATGTGAATGTACGGAATCGGTTGGTGGAAGCCAAATTGCCTCATCACCCTTTCGACAAAGTGGAACTCGACAATTGCAAAGTGGTTCAACGGTATAACACTACACCACTGATCAAAATCCTTCATCATATCATTCGATACAAAAATGCCATCATTTTTGTACGACATCCAAATAAACTGCAAAATAAGGATTATTATAATAAGACATTTTGCCTCTAACTATAACGTAAATAATAAACTGTAAATATTTAACTAAAATGTAAACAATAAATTTAACTAGATACTTAATCTTGACAATACAAATCAATCTGAGCTCTAAATACTCTCAAGTTATTGTTCGCCAATCCCGTGTGCGTTTTTTTCTCGCACCATCTGCATACAAATCACAATAATGTTTTAAAAATAAATAAATAAAAATTAAAAATTCAACTCAAAATCAGGATAATTACATGGCAGCAAAAGGGAACTGAATTGATGTTCGAGTAATCGATGTCCAAAAGGAAAGTCTCTACTAAGCCCATGTTTGCAACAACAACAAACATCCACCAATGCCCCGAATCTTATGACCATTTTCTATTTTAACGCCCTTGCACAACTCACGATACAAGAACACTAATATGGCTGATCCCCAACTAAATTTAGTAGCTTCCCACGGATACTCCAAAAAGTGTAGATACCGTGTATAAATAAGATTGCCAGATTTATCCGGCATCAGTATACCTCCAATGAGTTGCAGAATATAGGCTTGACTGGCATTATAAATCGCATCAACAGAATTATATTCACCGAGTGTAAATTCACTTTGCAACCAACTCATTTTCTCACGAGGCCCTTTCAAATTTGATCTATCCAACACCTTCCTAAGGTATTTGAAGCAAATTGCTTTAGGTGAAACATTCGTCTGCTCGATCAATGGTGCCTCGTTTACCGGGACCCCGATAAGCAGGACCGCATCTTCAAGAGTGATCGTGCATTCCCCACGGCATATGGAACATATGGGTTTCCAGCTTTCAACGCTCAATTGGAGCGGCAATCAAGCCGAGCACCAACTTGTACCCACGAATGAAGGTCACATGATAAAATCCAGAAAGTTGCAACCATTCAATGATTCTACTATCCGGATGATTTTTGGCCATAGTCGGATGATGATTAAATGTATCCTCCACATCATATAATTAACACATTAATAAATAAATATTATTAACATAATTGAATTTCTAATAAATAAATTATTAAAAATTATACCATCTCATCAACCGCCGGACTAGTAATGTGTTGATCTTGTAATCACAATAGAGGAGCTCGCTCATCCATCTTACAAGACACGTAAGAATATATTACGATCCGAGACTAGATCTACTACATTAAAAAATAATAAACATAATCAACTAACAAAATTTATAATATTTTTAGTTTAGTTTTTAATTTGCTAAAATTCTACAAAATTTTAATTATAACTTTAATAAATTTATTACAATAACTAAATCAACTTATTAGTTTAAATTTCAATTCCACTGCTACTAAATTAAAAGACTAATTAACACATCCATATTTTTTACATGCAATTTAAAAAAACTACTACACGATATTTAAAATTACTTAACTAACTAAATCAACTTATTACATTAAATTTAAATCAATCAATCATCATTAATTAATTAAAATTTCACTTTGTCATTCTAAAATTTGTGTCATTTTGCCTAAATAATGCAACTTACTACTAAATTAAAAGACTAATTCAAACATTCATATTTTTTTTACTAATTGCCAACTCCTAAAATAGAAAGTTTTTTTTTTAAAAAAAATTAAAAATAAAAATTAAAAACATTTTTACTACTACTACTATTAATAATATAACTGTTATCCTTAGTCCTATATCATTCGACAATTTACCTTTAAAATCCTTCAATTTTAAGATTTTTACAAACTAGTCACTAATTTACTAATTTGATCATTCAAGTCCTATTTTCCCTTAACAAAATTCATTCCATTCAATAACTAACAAATTCAATCACATTCTGCCAATATTCTATAAAATTCTCTAAAAATTAATATTTCACTCATTAATACTCAAATTTCCCAATATACTCATTTTAGTTCCAATATACTCGTTCTTTCTCAAAAATCATTATAAATAAATCTAATAAACCATAAATTAAACAATAAAAATATTCAAACATAAAAAATCAAACATCAACTTAAAAAATTTAAAAAATCAAGAACTTAAATTAAACAATAATATACATCTACTTGACATACTTACTATATTTTCTTCAAAACTTCCTTTCTTTACTCAATCTCTTCACAAATTTTCTTCTCTTAAGCCACCTATTTAACACAAAAAATTGAAATATAAAAAATTCAAACATCAACTTTAAAATTTAAAAAAAATATAATGATATAAAATTCAAAACTTGAACTAAAATAATAATAAAAATTTGTAGTAACTACAAAAACATACATACATTAAAAACAAAACTATTGAATTGAAATAATATTAAAAAAAATAAACTACATATCTTATATCTACTTATACAATTTCCTCCAAATCTTCTTCTTCTTTACTCTATCTTCTCAAAATTTTCATTACAAAATATACCTATCTTCAACCCCTATTTAACCCTAACTACTTTAAATCTCAACAACCCAACCACCTACTAACCGTCCAATCAATCTTACAAAATTAAATTAAAAAAATAGAACCCTTCTCCCGAGGCATGCATGCAGCTATCTCATTTATGAGGCATGCCATGCATGCCACTGCACCCTGCATCACTGCCACCCTGCACCTTAACACTGTTTGAAGTTGGATGGAGACCACCCCACCTTCCAACAATGTATGCTGCACAGCATGGCTGCCACGTGGACTTCAACATGAATTTTTTAATATTTTTTTGGAAAAATACTGTTTAAAAACGGGTTGAAAGTAATTCGACTTCTAGTTTACTATAGAAAGTGCCATATTGCTAGAATTAAAGTGAGAAGTGCCATATTGTTGAAAAACATTGAAGAACAATATTTTGGTAATTTTTTCTTTTATTTTAAATAATTTATGATTATGCAACGAGTCCTTTAAATTTTAATTTTTTATTAATTAATTTAATAGTATTCAGCAGTAGTGGTGTTCAACGGTGCTCGTCGAGCATGGTAGACTCATCCTAAATTATATTATCCATTAATAGCAATAGCTAATGATTGATAATTAACACTCTAAGAAATCTATAAAATAGTTTTTAAAATAAATATTATTTTATAGGAAAACTTTAAAATTCTAACAATATGGGCCATGTTTGGCAATTAGGAGATAGTTAATAGCTGATAACAGATTACATTAACTGATAGCGGATAGCTGATAGCATTAGCTGATTTGACTAGCGGATTATATTAGCTGATTGTATAAAAGTGTTTGGTAAAATTAATTGATAGCTAATAGCTGTTTGATTATTTGAACAAGCAAAATAACATATAAGAACATGATTATATTTGATACTTGTTTGAATAATTTATTAGTTATTAACATTTTGTATCTATTAATATTAATTAAATTATGAAATTTATTTTTTAATATCATTACTGAACATATATGAGGATGTGCATATTAATTTTTTATTTGTGAAATTATCTTTTAAATAACATATTTTCGGCATATTTTTTTAAAGATAATAATTGTATGATTTTATATATAGGAATCATACAATATAAGACAGAAATATGAGCCTCGTTAAAAACCTCCATAACCTAAATGAAGGAAAAATAGTACGCCATATAAATGTTGATTAAGTATTAAATAGACCATATTATCAAAAAACTACACAGTAGCTACAAAACCATTCAAAGACCCCAAAATGATTAGTTAATTTCTAAGAAAAAAACCAAAGAACATCATTAATAATTTCCACACCAAGCTATGGGAGAGCCACCCCAGATATGATCAACCAAAGCCTGCACAAAGCGCTAACCACGAACCCAAAGAACTAAATTGGAATGATCTCAATAAAATCTAACGATCGCAATATCCCTTTTTTAGCCAAACGATCCGCCAACACACTTGGCTTGGTGAATCAGTCAATGACAACTTTTTAACGATCTCAGAAGCACAAGGAAGCAGAGGAAAGCAACAATGTATGAGAGAGACTCTAAACAGCTATCGAAGTGGACACATTACATTCCCTAGGAACATAGGCAAACTCCCATGAGAACCCCTTGCACATATTCAAACAGGAAAACATGAGAGGCTTAAAAATAACAGGAGACTTTTGGGGTCTCAATAGCCATTCCACGACCATTTTACAATTACTTTCGAAGATATTAGCTATTAAAGAGGCCCTCTCTCTTTTCTCTCAATCTCTTGAGAGAGGGCCTCTTTAATAGCTAATATCTCGGCAGTAGTAGCATCAACGCACCCTATTGATTTAGAAAAAGAAATCATCAATGTAGAAACCTCATTCCTCAAGCAGCCACCGATTCCACCATTACCGAAACTACCAACAACAGCGCCATTCGTATTAAATTTTAGACAGCCAGGTAGCGGGGGATCCATAACGAGTTGTTCTTAACAAAATAGTCGCAGGAGAACAACACAAAATTTCTTAGGCATCTAAGTCTATAATAGAAGGGTCATCACCAGTCTATCTAGCTTTACTCCACCAACTTAATCTCAACAAACACAAGTCAATCAATTGACTAATATCCACATTTGCACCATTAAAAACTTTATTTTTAAACAACCAAATAGACCAGATAAAAGAAAAAAAAACTAAGGTACCAAACCTGGATATGCAGCTCAGTACTGGGGTTCTTGAACCATGACAAAATAAAGTCCCGCAGCGAAGCAGAAACCACAAAAAAACATTCCACACACTGCACCACCTTTGCCAAATTCGCCAGGAAACACTACAATGACGAAGCAAATGAGTGACAGATTCTGGCTCCAATAAACACAACAGACAAAGCATGGATTGTTGGAATGAAGAACATCTCTAAGAGATCTCAACTTTAGTAGATATTCTACCATGTACTGCTTTTCATACGGACGAAGAGACTTTGGGAGGGGCAAGGTTACACCAAACAAACTTTCAGACCACATCCTTATCAAGGTTAAATGGATAGGTGGTCTTGCAATATGATTTAGCACTAAATAACCTGCTAGAATCTGCTTTCCACCGTAAACTATCAGGAATCTCCGGTCGAATACGTCAATTACTTATTAAATTCATGAAAGAGATCCAAACATCAGGCTCCCAATCAAATAATCTTCTACGGAGAACAATTTTCCACCGCCAAGCACCATTAGAAAATTCCTCGAATTCAGCAATAGGACCAAATTTTTTTATTGCAAGAGCATGGATTCTAGGAAATCTTTCTTTCAACATTACATCTCCTAACCAATTTTCCGTCTAGAATTGGATACGCTTCCCATCACCAACAATGAAGTATATATTTTGGAAAATAAGTTCCCTGACACAACTAGCTGCGAAGAAATGCTCCTCCACACCCATGATTTATTAGAAGCATTCAATTTTTTTGGCATCAATGACAAATTATTAGGCTCATAGATCGATGCGATTGTTTTTCGCCACAAACTATTTGGTTCAGTGCCAAATCGCCAAAGCATTTACAAAGTAAAGTTTGATTCTTGGTTTTGAAGTTGAGTAAACCTAAACCACCGAATTCTTTTGGCAAGCACAGAGTTCCCATTTTAACCAGTGGATTTTACGACAATCCAACGAACCCCATAAGAATTTGGAAATTAGCTTAGACAACATAGCACTAATCACAGCAGGCATCAAAAACAATAAAATGTAATAAATAGGCAGATTACACAAAGCAGACTTTATTAGCATTATACGACCCCCAAATGACAGAAGTTTCATCTTCCACCCTGATAGCTTGGCCTTAATTTTGTTTACAATCGGCTCCTAAATCTGAGTTGAATTTTTGGATCTTCCCAAACCAAGAAGTTAGTTTTGAATTACTCTGATTTACCTTAAGGCCCGATGCGAGTTCGAAACCTCTCAACAACCAAATCACGTTCCTAATCTGTGGTAAATTAGCTCCGCAAAAGATGATCAAATCGTCGGCTAACTGTAGGTGAGAGATCTCTATCGAGCTGTTGCCAATTTTAAACCCGAAATAAAAACCAAGAGAGACAGCTTGGAATAGCAAAGAGCTGAGGGCTTCAGCTGTGAGATTAAATAAGAGAGGAGATAACGGGCAACCTTATCGTAATCTCGACCAATCGAGAAAATTTTAGTTGGGAACCATTAACCAAAATAGAGATTTTAGCAGAATAAATGCACCACTTAATCCACGAGCACAATAGTTTGCCGAAACCCTTTTTTTTTCTTCCAAAACTAATAACAAGAAATCCTAGTCCAAAGTGTCATAAGCTTTACGGAAATCGAATTTGAAAACCACACCCTGAAGGCCCCTCATTCTTGTGTACTCAATTATCTCATTTGAAATTAGAGAGTAGTTCAGAATTTGTTTACCAGAACAAAATGCAAATTGGGACTCTCTAATTAGCTCATTTGAAACTCTGCTAAGTCGAACGAATAGAACTTTACCAAGCAGTTTATAAACACACCCAACCAAACTAATAGGTTTGTAATTCGCCATTTATTTTGAATTTTTTATTTTCGGTATGAAGACAATAAAAGAATGGTTTAAAGACCTGCCTTTGATCTCCCCTTTGAAAAATTCTTAGAAAAACTCAAAAATTTTAACCTTCAACGAGGGCCAAAGACGTCTGATGAAACCTAAATTGAAGCCATCTGGCCCCGGGGCCCTAGACCCGTCTAGAGAAGTGTTCCCTCTCCAAAAGTATTGTTTTTAATGCCAATTTTACATTGCTCTTGCTTGTTTTTAGGTACATTTAGTTGCATTAGGTTGTTAGAATCATGCATTTGCATAAAGAGTTTAGTATTTTGTCTATGCCAGTGCGAATGGTTGTTTTGTGGCTATTTTACAGGTTTGGCATAGGATTAGGCGCAGGAAAGCAACACAATAGGGATTGCCAAGGAGAATGCCAAGTGTTGTTGGCACAATCATGCCAAGCACTTGTTGGCAGAGAAGTGCATCCGATGCCATGCCAAGAGGAGGTTGAACCCTGAAAAAATAGGACATGATCAGGATCCTAAAAAATCGTATTTAGATCAATCTTCAAAAAAATTAGGGATAGGTTTGTGCCAAGATTAGATGGCAAGTTCATGCCAAGTTTGGATGCCAAGGCAGTATCGGCATAATGACGTCAACCCTAGTTTGATAAGCTATCACATGATGTTAGCCCTAGCCTGATAAGCTATCATACCGATCGAGTAGGATATGACTCTATCTCTTATCCCTTGAGCTTTGAAATTCAAATGTAGAGCTCATCTCATCTCTCCCCTACTCACCTATTTAAAGACCGCATAAGCAAGCATTTGAAAAAGAGGAACCGACGAAGAGAGAGTGATTGGAGTGAAGGCTTGGAGTGACCGAGGAAGCCGGTTCAACCACTTGGCCGAGAGCATAGATTTGAGGGCTGCATCGAGAGACCCCTCTCGCCATTTCTCTTTGGTTTAAGTTATTTTATTTTATTTTTAATGGAGATGTATTTGAAAATGGTTATTGGTTTGTTGGATAACCCCATCATCATGAACTAATTTCAAAGTTGGTGAGGGATGTTTGGTTTAAACGTTTTTGTTATGCTTTAAGTTTCGATAATAAATCCTGTTTTTGGTAATTGTTTGTCTTCTCGGCATACTTAATTTTTTCCTAAATACTTTGCCAAGCGAGAGCTGGAATAATTGGCTTATTGTTTATCAATATCTTAACAAACTTGGGCTGGCAATGAATGAGTTGTTGATTACTAAAGGGAGAAGCTTCGAGATAAGTCGTTCAAGTAGATGAACTTACTTCGGGAGTGATATCTACCCCTTAGGAGTATAGATTGGTTTCTTTTAATAAATCGGTTTATTTAAAAGCATACACTATAGAGATATAAGGGTTTTTACATGATCGGTTTAGGGAAATGACCATCGAGAGAGGCATTGCTAATGTTGAATCTGCTCGGTAAACCATGCCAAGATAGGTTGGCATCAAGGCTGGCATAGCATGAAACGTTGACACTAGGCATTCCTTGCCAACATTCATCCTTATTAAGAAACCTTTCTTACCAACATCTTACTCTATTTTTATTTCTTTTATTTTAATTATTTTAAAACCAATTTCCAAAACAAACATCTTTTCTTCCAAGACAAGTAACAAGCAAGCAATCGAATTCCAAGTCAATATCTGTGGGATCGATACTCAGCTTAACTGTTGTATTACTTACAGACCGTGTATACTTGCACGCAAAAGACTCTTGGCACTGTTTTACTAATACATACATTTTACCCCTTTTGCCAGCATTCATAACACACTTCTTCTACAGACTCTACAAGAAGCGAGAGCGTAACGAATTTCTTCCATGGAGAAATGGACTTCTATAGAGCTGGCAACTTTACTGGATAAGCTTCGTAAATTACAATTTAAATTCTCAACTGGAACTGTAGAAGAAGAATTGTAAATTCTATAAAGTGATCTTCCACCACTTTCTTGATCTTTTCGAACTCTTGAACAACCTTACTTCCAAAATAGATCTTGTGAATGAAGTTATTACTTTTTTCGAAGAAGCTGTAACATGGAAAAACGTGTATTTCTATAACCCAACAAACACTATTTCAACCTAGATTTTTGAAGCCACTCACATTTTTGGATTGAATACGGCTTCATAATTTCGAGCGAGGTGATAGAAGAGACGAGCGGACAATTGGGTCATTATTACCATTGGCAAAAGCACATTCAAGCTCACTAATCTGCTTTTCCAATTCAGGAATGAAAGTTTTATCTTCAGAGTTCCTTTTAGCCGCCCAACGTTTAGAAGAAAGTTTACACTGTCGTAATACCCTACCAATACCAACCCCAACAAATTTACCACAAGTTTCCTTGATTGCATTCACGCATTTTTTATCATCTGCCCAAAGGTCAAACCATCTAAACGGTTTAGGGCCCCAGTTCAACTTCCTAATGGGCAAGGAGATTGGGTTGTGATCTGAAATATTCTTCAATAAGATTATCTGAACAATTTTTTGCCAAATTAGAACAAACTCAACAAACATAACAAAACGATCTAATCTGTTGAAAGAATGGTTGTCATCTACTCTCTCGTATTAGCCCAAGTATATTTACCTCATAGCAGCCTGTCGAATGTGCTAACGCTTGGCAAAATAGTAGAAAATGTAATGGAAATATGTAAGAATAATGCCAAGTATGACTCTTTTGCGTGCAAGTATACACGGTCAACAAGTAATACAACAGTAAGCCGAGTATCAAATCCACAGGGATTGACCAAGAATTTGACTGCTTCAATTATTACTTGTCTAGGAAAAATGTTGGATTGATTTTGAAGTGGTTTTAGAAAGTGACTTAAAGAAATGGAAGTAAAACAGCTTTGGCAAGAAAAGGTTTCAAATGAGTGATGGCAATGCCCGAAATTATTGCCAAGCAGATTCAAGGATAGCATTGCCTCTGTCGATGGCAATGCCCGAAATTAACCATGTTAAACCCCTATATGTCTATAGTGAAGTTTTTTTATTAATTAATTTGATTAAATTCCAATTTATACTTCTAAGGGGTAGATTCTCTTCAGAAGTAAGCTCATCTACTTGAACATCTTCTTTCGAAGCTTCTCTACTTACTATCTGGCAACTAATCGTTACCCCTCAAGTCTGTTAAGATATTAAGGTGTAATAAGCAAACAATGCCAGCGGTTGCTTGGCAAAGAATTTAGAAAACTGGAGTACATGCCAAATAGAGCAAACAATGCTAGGGCATTTATATTATCAAAAAACAAACATAAAAATAACATTAAACGTAAACATCCTCCAACCAACTGTAAAAGCTTAGTTCACGGTTGAGGGTCCATCCACAAAATATCATCATATCTTAACATCATCATTGAATAAAAATAAATAAAACAAAGAGAATGGGCATGAAAGAGGTCCGTTGATGCAACCCTTTAATGGCTCCAAGCCGTCGTTCTTAAGCTAGTTGAACCATGTCGATCTCGGTTCACCACGGTGCAACCTCTTCTCACTCAAGCCCTCCGATCTCCCTTCAAGTGCTAGCTCGATCTTCTTTAAATAGGCTTGCGTGGGAAACCCGAGGATAAGCCTTTGAGTTTGAAATTTGAATGCGCAAGGGATAAAAAATATGGTCATCTTATCCGCATTTGATTCCTAGGGCTGACGTGTACAAGGTCTAACGGCTACTTGACAGGGCATCAGACTTCACTTCTATGCCAGCTGAGCTTTGGCAATCTCTAGTCTATCTTTGCCAACTACAACTTGGCATTTTATTCGGCATTCTCTGCTTCTGCTCCTACGCTGCTTTTCCAAGCCTGTAATAATGCAAACAAAGCAACCCTTCACACTGGCATAAACACCGCTCCCCAACTCCTTATACAAATGCATGAATTTAACAACTAAATACAACTAAATGTACTTAAAGGGCTAGCAAAGGCTTTGTAAAATAAGCATAAAATCAATACTTTTAATGAGTTAACACCCCTCAAACCTGGCTCATTTCTTATCCTCAAGTAATGCAACTAAAAATATAAAACAGGAAAACAAGAAAAGTACTTCGGCTAAAATTTGGTTGGAATGCCAACAAGTGCTGGTAAGCAGAATCTGGCTCTAGTTCTGTACTCAGATATCCCAGTGTAATAATGCCAAGAAGATAAGCAAATTCAAGTGTAGCAATATAACTCTAGTCTAAGATCATGAAGAGTGCACGAAGTGCGGGCAATATGCATCAAGTTTCCTTTTACTCTATTAGTCAAATTTACTATCTAAACTCAGAATTTTTATTTTTATTTTATTCCTGCCAAGAGTTTTAGCTTGCAATATTTTAAGCTTGCTTCGTAACACTGTTTGACGTGAGAAATAAGATGGAGCATACCACGAACCCCCACGTTAATCTAGACATTACTAGGCTTTACTCTTCAATTCATATCCTAAAGTTTTTTACTTGAGAACTAAGATGGAGCAAACCACGAAGCCCTAAGTTACTTATTATCTCTAAGGTATAGGAGAGTTCTACATTTTTCATTGCCTTGGCAAAACATTGTTGCCCTATTGATTTCTTCTACCCTGGCATCAAAATTTCTTCTTCTCTTTTTTTCCTGAACTTAGTTTAAAAAATTCTAACTTTGTTTGGAAATCTAGATGCATACTACGTGTTAAGTGAAAGTTCAATTCCCTAAACTAGAGATCAATTGCCAAGCAGTCCTGGCATTACTATTCTGTTGGCATAGGCAAACTAAGGATTTCAATTTCATCATTGGACAGAATATTCTAAAACAAACAATACTAAACTAGCAACATGTTAACATTCTTTCAAAATTTGACTAAGGCAAATAAATTTTTTTAGCGATTTGGTATGCATGATTTAATCCTAATCTACATGGCATGTCAATAGAATGCAAACAGAAATCTAAACATGAATGCATGGCATGACATACTAATGTGAGGATGTACACCCCCAAACCAAAGGCGTGTATTGTCCTCAATGCATGAAAACACACATATATACAAATGAAAATAGGAAAATTCATGAACATATGAAATAAAAATGAATGCAAAGAGTTTTAAGAAGATGAGGACTCCCCTTCAGAGGGTTCTTCACGTGTGACGCGAGTCTTTCTTTTGACAAAGCTCCCACGATCAGGAGTCATGCTTTTCATTCCTTTCATGCTTGGCTTTGAGGAGACAGTGGAAGCTCAAAGGTAGCGGATGACTTTCTTAACAATCTACACCGGCTCTGAGGTGGCAGGAGTGGCAACAGATGAGGCAGAGGCAATAGGCTTTGCGATAGTTTTTTCTTGAAATTCTTCCTTAGATTCTGGCAATGTTTCTATTTTAGCAGACTCAACTTGAATTGGCAAGACTAGGACAGTAGCATCAGAGTGCGTCGGGGTATGAACTGAACGAGGACTGGCTGACATGTCATCACTGGAAAGACATTAGTGGGGAACTCAGGAAAGGCTGGCAAAACACCCAGGGACATTCCTTCAAGAATCTTCCTGATAGCATTATCCTTGGTATGAGCATAATGCTAGAGCTTGAGCTTTTGCTTCTCAACTTTCTCTAATTTTTAGAGAATGATCGCTTGGCGATGGTAGATCTGGGAAAGCTTTACCACTGACTAGCTGGCATGAGAGCATCAGGCGTTAACTCTTTTGCCTTTTCCTTGCCTTTGTCCTTTGACTCGGTGGTAGTGAGTTGCCTCTATAGGGTAGCCGTGATTGTTGTTCCCTTGGTTTTTAGGACCTTGTCTGAGTCGATCTTTGGCATACCATGTTTCATGAAAATGTTAGAAATTAACAAGAGGAAAAATAAACTACCATTACCCATTTCAGCAGACTTATAGGCTTCCTCGATGATGAGTCAGCCAACATTGATCTTGCGGCCCATAATAATGGAGTGCAGTAGCACCAACCTCTCTTCTGAGACAGTTTCATTATGGGTAGTTGGCATCAGGTTTGCCTTGAGAAAATGATTCCACCCCATTGGTTGAGATTTTAAGGCCAACCGCTTAACTATCTAGTGTCCCTTCGACGACACAGTCCATGCAGTGCCAGGCTCGCACAAATCTATCAACAGCTTCTTCTTCTTGGCAGCGTTCATGGAGTCAGCAAACTCTTGGAGTCTTGGTGTTCATCTTCTGTACCATCCAACTCAAACGTGGCATTAATGTACCATTCATCAAAATGCACACACGTACCTCGAATCATCAAAAATGGTGAATCTTTGGTGGTGAGATAGGCGTAGAATTCTCGGACGATGTTAGAGTAAACTTCTCCCTTTTGTTGGCATAAAAGCTCACACTTGTGCTTGGTTACCACCGCCATGAACTCCGGGGTGAATCCCAAGTTTGGTTCGTCTTTGATTTCAAAGTTTTTCTCATGGCAAAATGTCCGTAAGGTAAATTTTTCATCATGTTTCTTGCGGATCTCCTCGTTGAAAAAGATCTTGAAAGGTATCGACAATGAATCCATGGAAACAAATTGTGGGCTTGAACGATTGTAAAAGGGACGAGGAAGAAAGTGAATCTTTGGCTTTCTTGCTTGATAAAGAAAATAAAGAGAAAAGTGAAAGGGTTTTACTCCTTGAAACAGCTAAGGTTTAAAGTGGATGAAGGGTAAAAAGTTGAGTGTTTTAAGTGGAGTAATTAATATGGCCGGCTTAAGAGGGGATAATTATGGTTCTTTGCGTGTTTAGGGAAAATAAAAAGGGATGATATGATAAGGGTTTAAGTGATAAGATAGGGCAGCAAAGTGGAGTGATAAGGTGATGTGATTAGGTTGAAATTTAAATTTCAACTTATCACTTGGGCGGCTAGGGTAAATTTCAAAAAAGAATTTTTTACTTTCTTAGGCTAATATCTATCAAGCCTTATGCGGCTAGGGTAAAATTTTATTCACATCTCCACTTGCCCTATACCAAGCCTCTGCCTTGGCATTCTGCCTAGCACAAAAACCTGCACTCACCAAAAAAAAACTTTCAACACAGTAAGGGAAAAATAAAAAAAAAATTAAAAGAAAAATAAATAAATAAATAAAAAATACTGAAAAAAGAAAACATCTATCCTACTATTTACAAAAATCAAACAATGATGATGATGCTCACAAAATTTTTTCTCGGAGGACAACCTCATTGGCATCATTTTGCATACCTTCCAAGTAGTGTTTCAGCATTTAGCCGTTTACCTTAAAGATTGTTCTAGTCTTTAAATCTTTAATATCTACTTCGACCATCTAGACTTGAGCTTCCCTAAAAACAATTTCAGTAAATAATAAAACATGTTGGCCTACCTCAAATTGCCTTGGCAATATCCTTTTGTCATGCCACCGCTTTTTCCTTCCCTTGTAGAGTCTGGCATTCTCATAGGCATATACTTTGAATTCCTCTAACTCATTTAAGTATAGTAACCTTTTTTCTCTAGCAACCCTCCATGCCATATCAAGCGTTTTGATTGCCCTGTAGGCTCGGTGTTCCATCTCCACTAGTAAGTAGCATGCCTTCCCAAAATGTTTGAATGGGGAGGTCCCCAAAGTAGTTTTAAAAGCAGTCCTGCAAGCCCACAATGAGTCATCTAGTCTCAAGGAATAGTCACTCATTGTTGGATTTATATTCTTTTCCAAAATGTTTTTGATCTCCTTGTTGAAATCTCCCCTTGGCCATTCATTTAGGGATGGTATGCCGTGGTAATCCTTTGCTGAATTCCATACCAGCACAAATCTTTAGAAATTAGATTGCATTTAAAATTTGTACCCTCATCATGAATAATAACTCTAGGGGCATCAAATCGAGTAAAAATATGTTTGTACAAGAATTTGGCAACAAACTTGGCATCATTTGTTAGAAAAGCAACAACTTCAACCTATTTTGAAAGATAGTCAATGGCCACAAGAATATATAGGTCATCAAATGATGGGAGAAAGGGACCCACGAAGTCTATTCCCCATACATCAAACAAATCTAATGGCATTATGTTCTAGAGTGGCAATTGGTGTCTGTCGGAGATGTTTCATTTTAGTTGGCATCGATCACATGTCTTGGCAAAGTTATGGGTATCCTTGTATAGTGTGGACCAAAAGAATCCTAACTGCAGCACCTTGGCAGTAGTTTTCATCCTGGCAAAGTAACCTTCATACGGTGCTGCATGGCATAATTGTAATATGTTGTGTTGTTCATCTTCCAGCACACACCGTCTTATCACTTGGTCGACACACTCTTTGAACAATATTGGCTCGTCCCAATAATATTGTCGAACATCTCGCACGAATTGTTTCTTGGCATTATATGCCAAATCCGGTGGTATGATATTACTTGCCAGGTAATTGACTATGTCAGCGTACCATGGCATGACATTGACTGCAAGTAAATACTCATTAGGGAATTCATCTCTTATGATAACAGTTTTACCATTTTCAAGGTGATGCTTTAGGCGTGATAGGTGGTCAGCTACTAAGTTCTCACTACCCTTCTTGTCTCAGATTTCGAGATCAAATTCTTGTAGCAGAAGCGTCCATCAGATTAATCTGTGTTTGGCATCATTCTTCTCCAAGAGGTATTTCAATGTCGAGTGATCTGTAGACACCATAACTTTGTTACCAACTAAATAAGATCTAAATTTATCAAATGCAAATACAACCGCGAGAAATTCTTTCTTGGGAGTGGTGTAATTTATTTGTGCTTCATTCAATGTTCAGCTAGTATAGTAAATGGTATGAAAAACTTTACCAAGCCGATGTCCCAAGACTGCTCCAACGGCATAGTCGTTGGCATCACACATGAGCTCGAATGGTTCATTCCAATCTGGTGCCACGATTATAGGGGAATTAATCAACTTCTCCTTAAGTTTTTGAAATTATCTTAAACAAGAATCATCAAATGCAAAAGTGGCATTTTGTTCTAAAAGCAAGCATAAAGGTTTAGAAATTTTATAAAAATCTTTAATAAAACGAAGGTAGAAACCTGCATGTCACAAAAAAATTCTTATACTTTTTACGCTTGTAGGAGGTGGCAATTCCTTGATTACCTCAACTTTTTCTTTGTCAACCTCTAATCCTCTCTTGGTCACCTTGTGCTCGAGAAAAATGCCCTTCTTCACCATGAAGTGGCATTTTCCCAGTTCAAGACCAGGTTTGTCTCAATGCATCTCCTCAAAACTTGCTCTAAACTCTGAAGACATTCTTCAAATGTTTTTCTAAACACTGAAAAATCATCCATGAACACTTCCAGGTTATGTTCAATCATGTCAGAAAAGATAGACATCATGCAACGTTGAAACGTTACTAGGGCATTACACAACTTGAATGGCATTCTTCTGAAGGCAAATGTCTCATATGGACATGTGAACGTGGGTTTCTCTTGATCTTCTGGAGCTATAGCAATATGATTATATCCTGAATAACCATATAAAAAGCAATAGAATGTCTTACCTGTCAGTTTGTCCAACATTTGATCAATGAAGGGCAATGGAAAATGGTCTTTCTTGGTGGCATTGTTAAGCCTCCTATAATCCATGCACACTCTCCATACAGTAACACTTTTGGAAGAAATTAGCTCATTGTTGCTATTTTGAACCACGGTCTGCCATATTTCTTTGGCACACATTATACTAGGCTGACCCACGAGCTATCAGAAATGGGATAGATTATCCCAGCATCCAGCCACTCTATAATTTATTTTTTAACAACCTCTTTCATGCTTGGGTTCAATCTTCTCTAGCCCTCAATTGTTTTGCCATGATATTCTTCCATAATTATTTTGTGCATGCAAATGGTTGGGATTATTCCTCGAATATCAGCCAAGGTCAATCCCAATGCTTGCTTGTAATTGCTTAAAATTTCCAACAATCTTTCCTCTTAATCATTAGTTAGATCAGTAGCAATGATCACTGGCAAGGTTGAGTGTTTACCTAAGTATGCATACTTGAGATGGTCTAGCAATGATTTTAGTTCCAACTTGGGTGGCTCCTCAATGGATGGTTTAGGTGCCACGATCTCTCTACCAGCCAATTCCAACGGCTCCGGCTGATTGAGATAGCTTACCTATTTTAAAGTTGTTTCTTTAGTGTCCCCACTTATTTCTTCTTCATTGTGTCGCTCGCTGGCATCACCATCTGAGTCTTGGAACAACTGTGCCACATGCACCTTAAAAATGGACTCCACCTTTTCATCAGCTTGGCATTCCTCAGATTCATCTGTACATTTAAGAGCTTGAAACACATTAAATGTAACATGTTGATCATTCATGCGCATAGTTAATTCACCTTTATGAACATCAATCAAAGCTCTACTTGTGGCAAGGAATGGTCTACCCAATATAATTGGGACGTTAACATCTGCCTCATACTTTAAAATGATAAAATCAGTTGGGAATATGAATTTGTCCATCTTTACCAACACATCCTCAATCTTACCCTTGGGATGTGCAAAAGATCGGTCTACCAACTAAAGTGTTACTATGGTGGGCCTTGCTTCTATGCCAAGCTTTCTAAAAACAGACATTGGCATCAAGTTGATGTTAGCTCCCAAGTCATACAATGCCTTACCCATGAATCTGTTGCAATGGTACAGAGAATAGTAAAACTTCCTAGATCTTTTAGCTTTGGTGGAAACCGATTGAGTATTATTGCACTGCATCCCTCAATGAGAGCTACAGTCTCGAAATCACCAGTTTACTCTTCTTGGATAAGATGTCTTTCATGAATTTAACATAGTTCGGCATCTGTTCAAGAGCTTCCACCAATGGTAGATTGATATGCAATTTTTTAAAGACTTCCAAAAAGTGCTTAAATTACTGATCCTACTTGTGACTTTGTAGTCTTTGTGGAAATGGTGGAGGTGGATAAGCATAAGCTGGCTCTATCGGCTTTGCCAAGGGTTTACTAGCATCAGACTGTTGTCTGAAATCAGACTGCATTCTGGCATTACTTACGTCAGCTTTTTTCTTCTCTGCTTCTTTTGGTTCATCCACTGGTTATTTCTTCTCCTCCTAAAAACTATTTGGCTACTTAACAAGTGTCTCAACCTACCATTGTTTGCCACTTCGAAGAGTTTATACCTCCAAGTTTTGCATAGGTGCTGCCAAACTCTGGACAGTTTCATCATTCCTCTCCATGTAATATGTCAAAGTCCCCTGATTGTTCCTTTGCCCTGCATAAAATTGTTTTGTGCCCTCTATGCCATGACATTCTGGTTGACTCCTGGCATGGCATTGTTCTGACGTTGGGCATTGTATTGACGCTGGGCATTGTTGTTCTATTGTTGGGCATTATTTTGACGTTGGGCATTGTATTGGTTACCTCCTTGATTTCCCCAAGGTAAATTTGGGTATTGTCTCTATCCTACATTATAAGTATTGAAAATAGGATTACAATTACGATTCAAATTGCCAACAAAATTACCAACTCAAGATTGGTAGGGCAATCTTCTATGTGATGATCCTCTCCACATATCATACAAAGTGGGTCTAATGCCTTGGCTTCTTGGGTCACATTACTCTTTTGCAAAGTTCTCACTCTGCTAGCAAGATTGGAAATCTCAGCGTGGATGGATGTAAGTTCATCTATCTGTAATTTCTCACCATTTTTAGTTCCGGTCCCAAGTCTGGCAGTAGGATATTCAAAATCATTAATTGAAATCATCTCAACGATGTCAATTGCCTCTGTGTAGTTTTTGTCAAGCAATGAGCCATTTGTCGAAGCATCAACAACTGTTCTGGCTTGTGCATTGAGTCCATTGTAAGAGGTCTCCATCTGGGTCCATTTTGGGAATCCATGCATGAGACACATCCTTAACAGATCTTTATATCTCTCCCAAGCATCATATAGGGTCTCATCATCAGCCTGCCTAAACGTTATGATCTCACTCCTCAGCTTGGCAGTGAGTTTAGGTGGCTGGAATCACAACAAATTTTTTTTTGGCATAGATCTCCCTATGAGGTGACAGAACCAGGTGATAAAGGATTTAGCCACGTTTTTGCTCTATCTCTCAAGGAAAATGTAAACAATTTTAACTTTATTGTATCCTTCTATACTCTAGGCTGTTGAAATAGCTGGCAAACCTCCATGAATTGCTTCAAGTGTTGCATTGGATCTCCAGTAGGTGCTCCATCAAATTATCCTACATTCAAAAGTGTTTGTATCATTATCGGTTTAAGTTTAAAATTTGATGTATTTACCTTGAGACCAATTAGTCATGGCATCAAATTGTCAATGTTTGGTGTTGAGTGCTCTTTAATAGGTCTCTCTTCCTCCAAATTAACGATTGGGGCAATAAGAGCTGGTGGTATCCCTTTTTTATTTGGTGGATTCTCTTCATTGTTTAAGACACCATTTCCTCCATTGCCTTACTGAGCCGTCTCTCGAACTATTTTCTTTAACCTTCGTAGGGTTCTTTCGATTTCCGGATCGTATGGCCAATCTTCCACCACAAGATATTTTCTGGTCATACACCGATCAAAACAAGAAATAAAATAAAAAACAAAAATAGAAGAAAACAAGTAAAAATTTAAAAACAATAAATTTTGTCGCAATCCACGACAATGGCGCCAAAAACTTGGCGACTGTGCTAACTCTTGGCAAAAGAGTAGAAAATGCAATGGAAATATGTAAGCATAGTTTCAAGTACGAGTCTTTTGTGTGCAAGTATACACAGTCAGCAAGTAATACAACAATAAGCTGAGTATCGAATCCACAATGATTAACCAGGAATTTGGCTGCTTCAATTATTACTTGTCTAGGAAAATTTTTGAATTGATTTTGAAGTGGTTTTAGAAAGTGACTTAAAGAAATGGAAGTAAAACAACTTTGGTAAGAAAATGTTTCAAATGAGTGATGAGCGTTGGCAAGGGATGCCTAATTTTTACGCTATACATTCCAGCCTTTAATAATGTCATGCCTTGGAATTATTGTCAAGCAGATTCAAGGATGGCATTGTCTCTATCGATGGAAATGCCCAAAATTAACCATGTTAAACCCCCTATATGTCTATAGTGAAGTTTTTTATTAATTAATTTGAATAAGTTCCAATCTATACTTCTAAGGGGTAGATTCACTTCAGAAGTAAGTTCATCTACTTGAACATCTTCTTTCGAAGCTTTTTTCCTTACTATCTAGCAACTAATCGTTACCCCTCAAGTCTGTTAAGATATTAAGGTGTAATAAGCAAACAATGCAAGCGGTCGCTTAGCAAAGAATTTAGAAAACTGAAGTTCATGCCAAATAAAGCAAACAGTGTCAGGGCATTTGTATTGTTAAAAACCAAACATAAAAATAGCGTTAAACGCAAACATCCCTCAACCAACTATAAGTGCTTAGTTTACGGTTAGGGGATCCATCTACAAAATATCATCGTATCTTAAAATCATAATTGAATAAAAATAAATAAAACAAAGAGAATAGGCATGAAAGAGGTTCGTTGATGCAACCCTTCAATGGCTCCAAGCTGTCGGTTTTAAGCTGGTCTAACTACGTCGATCTCAGTTCACCACGATACAGTCTCTTCTCACTCAAGCCCTCCGATCTCCCTTCAAGTGATAGCTTAATCTTCTTTAAATAGGCTTGCATGGGAAACCCTAGGATAAGCCTTTGAGTTTGAAATTTGAATGCGCAAGGGATAAA
The DNA here is from genome assembly GCA_019671005.1 of Hibiscus mutabilis. Classification (NCBI taxonomy): domain Eukaryota; kingdom Viridiplantae; phylum Streptophyta; class Magnoliopsida; order Malvales; family Malvaceae; genus Hibiscus; species Hibiscus mutabilis. The sequence goes on along the minus strand of CM033730.1, from coordinate 43,614,395 downwards.
GGATATGACCATCTTATCCGCATTTGATTCCTAGGGCTGACGTGTACAAGGTCCAACAGCTACTTGACCGGGCATCAGACTTCATTTCTATGCTAGCCGAGCTTTGGCAATCTCTAGTCCATCTTTGCCAACTACAACTTGGCATTCTCTGCTTCTGCTCTTGCGCTGCTATGTCAAGCCTGTAATAATGGCAACAAAGCAATCCTTCACGCTGGCATAAACACCACTTCTTAACTCCTTATGCAAATGTATAAATTTAACAACTAAGTGCAACTAAATGTACTTAAAGGGCTAGCAAAGGCTTTGTAAAATAAGCATAAAAACAATACTTTTGAGAAGTTAACACAACCGTACATCAATAAGACCAAGAGAATTAATAAAATCATCAAAAACAACCATGGCTCCTTTATGCAAACTCACGCCAATTTTTTCCTCTACAGTTCTAACTATGTTGAAATCACCCACAATCAAAACATGCAGGCTAAAGCTGGAAACCACTGATCAGATTCTGAAAAACCACTAACCTCTTGGCGGATCATTAGGAGCATAAACATTAACCAGAAGACATTTCAAATTAGAAGACTAATACAGAATCTTACCTTCAATCACAATAAAGTTTTCTTGGATAATGGATGACTGAAATTCGAAGAACATAAGATCCCATAAAGCAAAGAACCCACCAGCAGACCCAACAGACAGAGAGTGTAGCCACTGGAAGTTCGAAGCCCTTCCCCCAATTTGCTGAATCACACGGTCAATAACCTGTTGAAGTTTCGATTCCTGGATAAATATAACCCTGGCCTTGCTTTGTAAAATAATTTTCCTGACTGAAGCTCTCTTTTCAAATTGCCCCAATCCTCTGATGTTCCCAGATACGAATAAACTTTGATTCGTTGACTGATTGTATAAAACCACTACCAAATTACACTTCAACAAAGAGACAGATTAATCACCCTTATCTAGCTCCATCTCCACGAACCTATCGCAAATAGCGCTATCACTCGCTTTGAAAGATAAACCATTCAGCTCGCACACTTCGAGACACGCCTTAGCTTCTGAAATTACCTGAGCGGACGGCAAACGACGATCTTCTATACTCATCATGTTGGAAGGGGAAACAGAGCCAAGATTGGCTTTAGGGATTAGCAACGGATTGACACCGCTATTACTAATCTCCTTATTAATTGGTCACCAGACCGACCTAGGGAACAAGCCCGCTGAATGGGTCAGTCCAATTTAGATCTAAACAACCAGGGTGAAAGAAATTTGAAATTCTTATAAAATTTAGGTTTCACTATAAAAAGGCCAGAAACTTTATCAGTAACGGGAGCATTGGGCTCATTGCAGTCCGAAGAATTTTTTGAAGACTTAGAAGCCACAGTGATTGGAAATTCATGAAGCCCGTTGGAGTCAGAGTGCAAAGGGCCAGTTGGGCTACTCAGGACTGAACCCAAACCTGGACCTATCCCATCAGCATTATTCGGAGATAGAAAATAATTCCTTGCTCCAGCGTTCAACACCTCATTATTAATTCCCACTTCCTTAGAACCAGCTGAGAACTTAAGCTCATTAACTGCAGGTGAGACAAAATCGAAGAGACACTGCTCCTTGCCCTCCCCGAGGCTCTCTGAAATCCCATCGTCGATCCAAAAACATTCATCTTCATATTCCACCGTCACGAGGTTAATGGAAAAAATTTTGTCGTTCAACTTGATCAAGGCAACGCGAGGAATATCCGAACTGTGATTAACTCCGACGAGTACACGAGCTATGTCAAAATGGTTCCTATTAAGGGTGTCCTCATCAATCTTAATAACACCACCCCATTGACTAACAACACTTTGAATAACTGTTGGATGTCATGCGTAAAGGGGAAGGCCTTCAATATTCACCCAGACCTTTAGCTTTCTCGATGACAATTTTTTTTTTCCATGGAATCAATATCCACGAACCAGGATTCGATGAGCGACTCTTTTAAATCCCAGAAAATTTGTTTTTGTCCTTCTTCCAAGAATTGAATAATAACGTAAAATCCAGACCAAGGGCAAACTTTCAACTTGAAACCATCTGACAGTAGAACTTGTTGGACAAAGTCTGCTTTATACATCCCTTTAACCTGGCCAACTAAGCAATGGTTCATACACTCTAATTTTGATGAGGGTAGAGAAATTTGGGTAGGTATAAGCCCCTGGCACACATGTTTGCAAGGATCCTGGCCTGAGAGATTCGAACTCCTCAGCTCACTTTCATTCTCAACAGGAAGGGAGCGAACGTTGTGCATGAGAGCATCTTTGTAGGACACTTCATTTCTGACTGAAGAAGAACCAATCTTGACTGGATTAGGGACCGACTCTGTTAAACGATCCTGAGATTTGATAGGATCTGACTGCTTCTTAATCTTCTTATCTAAGAACACTTTGATGACGAAACCATCCATTCTTCCACCATTGCCCTTCTCGACCGCTCTAAGAGCTTCCTCCCTTTTAGCAAATCTGATAAAAACAAAAGTAGACCTGTATTTGGAACATGTTATGTTGTTTTAGGCGATGAACACACTTGTAATCTTACTATACTCAGAAAAAGCTTCTCTTAATGTAGAGTGATGAATCCTCTTACTAACGTAGTTGACAGACACCGAGAGACCATAACTCCCTTCCTTCACTTGGCAGTTACGTTATTGAGGTCAACATTCGATCGAGTCAAGTCAAAAGATTTCGAGTTAGTCAAGTTGACGAGTCATATTTTATAACTCAAACTTCATTTGAAGATTTTTAAGTCAAGTTATTCGAATTTTTATTTAAATTTTAATTGTAAACATTTATAATATTATGTTGCTAATTAGTTTTAATTTAGACGACTTTCTATAACCATATACACTATACATATATTTTTTCTTATTTCTTCATATATGATATATAATATCGGGCTGAATTGAGAAACTTGACTCAAACTTAAAAATCAATCCACTAATTGCTAAAACTTTCGAGTTATTCAAATTTTCATTTTATAACTCACACTTTATTAAAAAAAATTCGGGTCAAGTTTATGAAATTAGAAATTAAGTATTTTTGCCTCAAGTTGAGTTGAATAATTCGAACTTTTTGAGTCAAGCCTAGTTTTGCGTATATTACTTTTATATAGGGGCAATGTTCTATGCATTGGGAGTGAAAAAACTTATTTTCTACAAGTGTATAGTCTTTTTGGGTTTAGAAGTTAGAGTTTAGTATTTGTGGTTAGATTTTAAGGTTTGAGAATAAATTTTATAATTTAAAATTTAGAGTATAAGATTTAAAATTTATGAGATAAAGTTTAAAGCTCCTAAAAATGATACGTAACAATCTTAAAAACCGGAAAAAGAAACCCCTTAATTGAGGTGCTTTAAATAATGGGTAATTATTTGATGCACAGGCGGTGGAAATTAAAAGTTTTCACAAGCGTCTTAGTTTTAGGGTTTAGTAGCTTAGTTTAGGGTGTATGATTTAGGGGTTTAGGTGTATGAGTTTTGAATTTAGGGATCGTGGTTGAAATTTATAATTTAGGGTTTATAGATTAAAACCTAAATCATCACCATATTACCCTACAAACTAAACCCTAACCACTATCCCTGAATTCTAAATCCATATACCTAACCCCCTAAATCTTAAACCCTAAACTAAACCCCTAAATTCTAAAATTAAGGCGCTTGTGGAAACTAAAAGTTTCCACCGCCAGGTATATTTTCCCTTAAATAATTACCTATTTTATGTATCGTTATAGATGTGAAAGCATAACCTAATACTTGTGGTTTTGGTAGATATTGTAGTTCCCAAAATACAAATTTATCACGTTTATTTATAGCTGTTTACGTGCATGACTGGAGGTTAGGGTGGGAAAAGTCAATTAATTCTATCAACAAACACCAAACAAATCTTCCCTTTCTATTAATTATTAACTGCTAATTAATTCCATACTTCAAGAATGGAAAGCCAACGAGACGAGATCCATTTTTTATTTATTTAGTTATGTATTCCCTACATTATTATATAATATTAATTATTCAAATAAAAAAATTTTCAATCCAAAGTTAAATTGGTTAAATCTACTGCTTTTGTTTTAATTAACTAAATCGATCGAACTGAACGGTTCAATTATTTTAAATAATTTCATAATATTATCCATGTATCTAATTTGATAGGAGCTGTGGATATATGAAATGGAAGCAACATTGCCTACGGTATATGGGGCATGTACCAAAAATAGCATACAATATATGATAAAGTAATTTCTCGATGATTGTTATACTTTCACAAATTTTATATTTCAATGACCAGGATGGATCGAGGGGCAGAGCCTGAGAAGCGGTCATTCTCTTAAAATTTAAAATTTATTTATAATTTAAATTATATATTTTTTATTAAAAATTTATTTTTATTTTCTAATATTTTATAAATTCGTTCTTTTAATATAAAATTATATGTCTATCACTGTTCATGATTAACGTAAAAAGCCACCTTTTTGACCATTATTAACGACTTATATGTCATGCGTGCAAATCATTGTATAATTTTCCTCTACAAGAGATTTTAATTCACAGTTAATCTTATTTATTTATTTTTAAAATAAATCAGATTATATTCAAAGTAATAGGATTATAAAGATATTACACCACAAAGATTAAAAATTTAATGCAAAAAATAAATACAATAAAATTCTAAGGGTGTGAAAGACATTAAAATACAAAATATATCACTTACAAAATGACTTAAATAATCTTCTGAATGAAATTCAACAAACAACTACTTTGACCAGAGTGTTATGTGAAGAAAGTAATTCTTCCGTTACTTGTTCTTGGCATATCAATACATCCACAAAAGAGAATCATAAGCATATACAGATCGACCTCATTCGCTGAAAAAAGTGCTCGTTGATGCTCGTCAATCAAACACTAAACTGTCAAAAGACAGACAATTGTCACTCTTATTAAGCGATTTTAATTCACAATCACTCTTATTTATTTATTTATTTATTTATTTTTGAATAGCACTCTTATTTATTTAAATATTGATAAAATACACATAATGTTAAATAAAATCTTTTGGAAAAAAACTATATAGCAAATATATTAAATAATTATCATAGATGAGAATAAACATTGAAATGACTAATAGTATGTTAGCGAGTCAGATTATTTGTCTGCCTAAATAACTTTATCCCACTTGGGTCAATTTTATGATTATTTTAGATATATAAAAATTCAATGCCGTTTTCCATGTTTGAAAAACTAGGTTTTAAAGGGGCTAAGGTTGGCTAACTTAAATTTCCATGGTCCACACCATCCACCATTTTTTCCATAGCTAGGTTAGTCTTTCTCATGGTGGGTGACAACCTTCGGCACCTTCTTGATCTTCATGTTAAGTTTTATTTTCTTCGCTAAACCGAATTAATTTTATTAATAAAATTAAACCCGATGAAGTATCAAAAATGAGGATAAACCTTGAGCCTTGAACTAAAATTTTAAATAGAAAAAAAAAAACATTCAAATATATGTGATTGTATAATATAAATTTTAGACCGTATATATTAAATTATTATTATTATTGTTATTATTATGGAGTGATCATCATCCTTCTGTTTTCGTTTTCTTTTTACTTTTCATTAAGAATGTATAAAAATCTAGTGATATATATATGGGATGAGATCTAGTTACACTATATAAAACTCAACTGGTTTTATATTAATTCATGACCATTAGATGAATGAAATAGATGGATGAAATTAGAAGTAAGATATATGAAGATTATCACTTGAAAAAATAAAGTAAGGAGTCAATCTCATCCATCCATTTCATGCATCTACTGGCTATGAACTAATGTAAAATTAGTTGAGTTTTACATAGTGTAAGTGGATCCTAACCCTATATATAAGGAAAATATACCATGCACTAGCAGTGGAAACTTTTAGTTTCCACAAGCATCTTAATTTTAGGGTTTAAGGACTTAGTTTAGGGTTTAGGTGTATGAATTTAGAATTTAGGGATAGTGGCTAGAATTTAGGGTTTAAAGTTAGAATTTAAAGTTTAGGGGTTAGGGTTTAGTTTGTAAGGTAATATGGTGAGGATTTAGGTTTTAATCTATAAACCCTAAATTGTAAATTTTAACCACAATCCCTAAATTCAAAACTCATACACCTAAACCCCTAAATCATACACCCTAAACTAAGTTCCTAAATCCTAAAACTAAAGCGCTTGTGGAAACTTTTAGTTCCCACCGCTAGTGCATCAAATAATTACCCATATATATATAGAGTTAGGGTTCACTTACATAGTGTAAAACTCAATTACTTTTACACTTTTTTTGGACCGTTGGATGATGATAATTAATGGCTAAGATTGTTTCTTTATCTCTTTTTTTTTCAAGTGATAATCTTCATATTTTTTACTATTAATCTCATCCATCCATTTTACTCATCCAATGGCCATGGATTAGTGTAAAACTAAATGATATATATATATAGTTAGGATCCACTTACACTGTGTAAAACTCAATTACTTTTACACAGTTTTTGGACCATTGGATGAGGGTAATAAATGGCTAAGATTATTTCCTTATCTTTTTTTTCCAAGTGATAATCTTCACATTTTCTACTGTTAATCTCATACATCTATTTCACTCATCCAATGACCATGAATCATTGTAAAACTAAATGAAGTTTACACCATGTAACTGGATCACATCACATCTCATATATATATATATATATATATATATATTAGATTATAGTGCCGGAATAAAGAAAAGTCTTCCAAGTGTTTGGAATTTAATTCTTAAAAGTTAATAGATATCGACAAAAATTAAAAGAATGTCATGAAATATTTTTGGAGTTCAAAAAGTATATACAGAATGAATGTATTAAATATTTTTATACCCTTCGTGATCGAAATATTGTTTATGTCATTTTTAAAAATTTTAAATTTACATCTACTCTTTAAAAATGTAGTGTACCTTATCATCGTAATTAATATATAATCATTCAAACCTCTTCTTAATGGCATGAATATGATTATCGAAAAGGCAATCTAATAAAAAGTAACACGATTATTCAAAGGTTGTACCAAACTAGATTCAAATAAAGCTTTTTGAGGCAGAAAAAGTCAAAGATATGGTGGGAACCCTTTTTCTTCAATAATTGTTCATTTCCTTGGATTAACCAAATAATAAAACAAAAATACATATAATTTGGCTAATAAGTACTCTAAGGATAGTGTTTAAGTTTATTTATATATTTTAATATCTTAATACAATGTATTGGAAATATTGAATAAAGAAAAGGGTGAAATTGAACCCAACAAATGTTCTAGTGGAAAAGCGGATGATGTTCATCCTACGAGACACGGATTCGAATTACTCTAGCTACAAAGTGTATGTACATCATTAAATGTTTAAGAATGTGTATGAACAAATATTATTTCTTAATCACCTTAAGACTATTAAAAAAAAGGTGAAACTAAGAATATTTTTGTTGGGATTGATGTAAAAGAAAAATCAAATTGGAAAAGGGCCAAAAATGAATTTTACCCCCTTTTTTTATTAAAGCGAGACACTTGTTTAGTATGTAGGAGTCAAACCATTACATTTGAATATTTTCACAAAGTAATTGTTTTTATTAATTAAAGGGTTTAATTTTGATACACAGATTAAGTAAAATAAATTTTACACAAGCATACATTTTTATATTATAAACCTAAATCCTAAATTATTAAACTTAAACCCTAAAAATTCAACCCCAAACTCTAAATCCTAAAAAATAAACCCTAAACTCTAAACCCTAGGTTCTAAATACTAACCTTAAATTATAAACACTACAACACAAACCCCTAAACTATAAACCCTAAAAAATTAAACCCCAAACTCTAGACCCTAAATTTTAAATATTAACCTTAAACTATAAACACTACAACACAAACCTCTAAACTATAAACCTAAACTAAACTCCTAACCCGTAAAACTAAAAACCTTGTATAAATTATAATTTACACAACATGTGTATTAAAGTTTTTCTCTTAATTAAAAGACTAACCGAAACAATAGGTAAAGCCCGAAAAGAAATCCATGTACCCTTTACACATTTAGAATTCAATAATATTATTGTATTTAATACAGTAATATTATTATAAATAATGCATTTATTAATTTTAAAATGATTAAAATATACTACAAGTCCTTGTACTCTTTACACATTTAGAATTCAATCCTCCTCATTTTCAAGAATTTAGTTTATATACTTTTCAAAATACAATGACTAAATTCCTAAATATAAAAGTAGAGAAATTAAATTTCAAATTTGTTAAAAATGTCATGAAACATATTTTTAACCTTTAAAAAAGTGTAGTGAATGTTGTGGTATATATTCTCCATCATGTTTCCATGCACATAAAGACCAAGAAAATGCACCAAATAGCAAGGAAATATTTGAAGTAAAACTAAGTTGTAAACTTCCGCAAGTTATCTATCTATCTAATAAGTGTGTGCTAGTATTTATGCAATATATTAATTATTAAAAAATAGAACCCAACAACGACTATATTTCAAAGATATGAAAAATTATTATGCGTGAAAGAGGAAAAATATTTTCGAGTTTACGATATCGTGCTAGTGAAGATTGTGCATACGGTTCAAAACATAAGAAATTAGGGAGTTGATCAACCTACTTAACTTGCCCTTCTTAACTTCCTAATTTGACTAAGTGTATGGAAGAAAGACGAAACAATTTTTTATTATTAAATATAGATAATTACATTTCCAGGTAAATGTCAGAATTCAAATCTATATAAAATATGACAAAGCGAGTATTCTTGACGACTCGATTAATTAATAGATCTCAATATATTGTCTATAATATTTAGACTTGTTCTTATCCTCAAATAGAAAGATATTTAGTATATCAATATATTGTACCAATTAGGGATGTTAATGGGGCGGGTTTTGCGGGGATTAGCCCTACTTCGCATTCAATTGGGCAAGGATGATTATAAATTTTGCGGGTTGTGGGGCCGGGATAAAGATAAAAATTAGATTCGTCGTGGGTGGTGAAGGCGTGAATATGTCTTTGTACCCGCCCCATCCCCACCCGCCCCGCATCGTCCCCACCCGCCCCAACAGATCTTATAAAATGTTATTATAAATGCTATTAAAAATACAATACCGCTTTGGATCATAGTCAAATTTAAGATAATTTATTGACTTTTTTTTATATTAATGAAAAATTCAATATATATATATTATATATATATAATTGAGTTTGAAATTAATCATATCAAATTTTTAAATATTTTTTAATATATCAATTTGAGTCAGAGTCAAATTTAAAATAATTTACATTGGCTTATCTTGAAATATATATATATATATAGGGTTAGGATCCACTTATATGGTATAAAACTCAATTACTTTTAAACTTTTTTTGGACCGTTGGATGATGGTAATTAATGGCTAAGATTGTTTCCTTATTTTTTTTCCAAGTGATAATCTTCACATTTTTTACTGTTAATCTCATCCTTTCATTTTACTCATCCAATGGTCATGAATTAGTGTAAAACTAAATGAGTTTTACACTATGTAACTGGATCTCATCCCATATATATAACATTTATTATTTTTATTATTTTATTTTTTATTATTGTCTGTCGTTATGCCTTCTTTTTAAGTTTTTTTTGTCTCTTTAGTCCTCACCATATATATGTTATTCTTCTACTTTTTTAATTTTATTTTTCTAATATTGTATACTATTTAGATTCTATCGGTATTTGTTCTTATTTTTTAAGGTTGTTTTTTAATTGTTATGTTTTTAGTTCTTTCTGTAATGTTTATTTGTTAAGCAATTGAAATATTATTTTACATGTTATTTGTGTTATTTTCGATCCTTTACAATAGACTTTAGTATCTTTTTAGTCCAAACTTTTTTGTTGTACAATTTAAATTTCGTATATTTGTTATTTTTAAAAAAAATTATGACAATTAGAATAATTTTACTATGTTGTGGGAGTCCAAATGACGGGTATTTTATACTTTTCTCATAACAAATTTGATTTATATTTTTAACTAATAGTTATAAAAATATTATATAAAAGAGTTACAGGGTGGGTAAAGAGGGAATTAAGTGGGTCCCAGGACCAACATGGGTAATGGGGCGGGGATAGTTTTAGTCTTGCGGGTTGTGGGGCAGAGATAGTTTTAGATTTTGTATTTGTAACGAGTCGTGGGGTGGAAATAGAGATAAAAATTCTTGACGAAAATAGATGTGAAAAGAGTATCCTTTGTATCTCCCGCCCAATTGACACCCCTAGTACCAATAGAGATACAACCGAGTTAAACTAGAATGATAAAAACAAAACAAATTATTTGGGACCGGAATGGGTTTATTCTACTTTTCATTTTCAAGTATTATTAAAATTGATTTTAGGTAACCTGGAGTCGAGGTTGAGATGGGTTAATAATGAAGGGGTTGTTGGCTTGTTGCCCTTCCTTTCGCTTTGTAGATGACCCATCTTTGTGACACATATATGTGAATATTGGTAGGGATCGACCGAGGGAGCAAGGTAGTTAATTTAAAATTTGTATATGATTTAAAAAATATTATTAAAAATATATTTTTACCTCTTAAAATTTTATATATTCGTCCCTAAAACTTTATAAATTTATCTCCTCTAATGTAAAATCATACGTTCATCCCTAATCTCGGCATCAATCACTCAATGGAAGTAAATAAAATAAAGCAACTATACACTTTGGGTAAAGTACACAAGTAGTGACTAAACTATCCCTACAAATATAAAAAGGTCATCAAACTTTCAAAAGATACATAATGATCATTAAACTTTAGTTTTTGTTAAAAATGGTCATTGAGCACTTAACTGCCGTTAAGCGGGTGGAGTGGCAATTGCGAAAAATTTGTATAATAGCATATTTAAGCTTTCATATTTACATATTCAATCAATTTAGACATCAATAGTGATGGTTAAATTAGGACTAAATCGATTGAATGTGTAAATATGAAGGATTAAAAGTGTTGCAATTCAAATTTTTGTAACTGTCACATCACCTAGTTAACGGCTCAATGACTATTTTATAACAAAAACTAAAGTTTAATGGTCATTATGTAACTTTTAAAAGTTTAGTGACTATTTTATATTTTTGGGGATAATTTAATGACCATTTGTGTACTTTACCCTTTTCTTTACTCGGCAATGTTAGTTTTATTAACAAGGAGAATAAAACTCCACACAAAAAAAAAAAACAAGGTCCCTGGGACAAATCTAATGCCAAACCAAGGGGCACAAACCCGTACTTTACCATTTTATTTGTACATATAAATAACTAGTATTATTGAAAATTATTAATTTACATTCTAAAGTTTAAGTCAAATTGAGAAGCCAAGAAATAACATCACTTTAGTCTTGGTTAATATTAAGTTTCGGGTTCGATCTTAGACAACTCTTCTTTCTAAAAAATTAAATTATTTTTACAATATATTTAAAAAAATTAATTTTTTAAAAAATATTTCTCACTCACATAATAACCCTGATAAATTATAATTTATATTATGTTTTTTTTTCATTTAAACTAAAACCAATATTCACTCCAACCTCATTATAATCAATTTATACTTTGTAGTTCGATTTCGAGTATGAGTATCAAATATGATATATATTTGGTTATATTACAAAAATAATTTGCTATTACAAAAATAATTTTTTAACATTTTTAAAGAAGTGTATCTTATATTCGTATGAACATATATATTATATACAAGTATCATATATATTTTTAAAAATTCAATAACCAACAAAATATTAGGTTTTGCCACTCATTCTGTGAATGAAAGAAAAGATTTTACATAAAAAATTATTTTAAAAAAACAATTGTATTGATATTTTGTTTAGAGATAAAGAATTAACATATATGTTATATTGAATATAAGTTTGATCTTTAAATGAGTTATTTTAATTATTTTATTTAAAAATAATAAAATTATGAGGAAAAAGACAAAAGAGCCACTATAATATCCTTATTTTTTGATCAACTATAATATCTTATTAATATTTAAAAAGTAATTTTAATATATTTCGATTGAGATAAGTCTACCGCACTCGATAAACACCGATGAACACCACTAATTTCAAAAATCGCTAAACACCATTAAATTAATTAATAAATATTAAAAATCTTAAGGACTCAATATATAATTATAAATTATTTAAAAAAATCAATTAAATTATTTTCTATATATATTATATTTTTTAAATAATTGGATTAAATACCAACTTTAGTCAATTTAAAAAATCCCAAAATCCAAAACTCTAAACCCTAAATATAAAACCCTAAACTTAAATCCCTAACCCTAAACATGAAACCATAAACCCTAAATTGTAGGCCTTAAACCCTAAAGCCTAAACTCAATATTTAAATTTAGGGTTTCATGTTTTAAATTTAGGGTTTTAGGTTTATGGTTTTGGGTTTAGAGTTTTAGGTTTGGGTATAGGATTTTTTATTTTTTAAATTGACTAAGATTGATATTTGATTAAATTATTTAAAAAAATTAAAAAATATAATATATATAAAAAATAATTTAATTGAAATTTCATTTTAAATAATTTATAATTATATATTGAGTCCTTAAAATTTATAATCTTTATTAATTAAATTATTTATAAATAGTTTCTTTATTGTTTTTTATTTTATTAATTTCCTCTTTAATTTTTAACCTTTGGTAATATTCAGACTGATAATAGATTGTGGGTAGCTGCGTTTCTTTGGATTTTGGCTAAATTTGAAATTCATTTCATTTTCTCTCAGCATTTCTCATCATTCTCTCTGCAGATACGATTCTGATATCTTTCATAATAATAATTCCTTCTGCGAACCCATTAAATTACTTTTGTCATTTCTCCAATATTTTATTTGATTTATCTTTTTAAATTTTGCTATTCACTGCTTCACATGTCGACTTTGTCGCGATTAATTTTGTACTTTTAATTTCAGTGGATAAAATTTTCAGCTGTAACTTTTTTTTATATAAAATCTCGAATTTGAAATATATTTTAGAGATATAAAGCTGCTTATTATTTTAATTAAGATCTAATATCTTAAGTCAGCTTAATAGAATTATAGGTAAAATATACAAATGGTCACTAAATTATCTCAAAAAATATAAAATAATCACCAAAATTTTAAAAGTTACATAATGAGTATTAAATTTTAGTTTTTGTTACAAAATAGTCACTGAGTCGTTAATTGTCATTAGGTGAATGGCGTAATAATTACGAAAATTTGAATAATAACACATTTAATCATCCATATTTACACATTCAATCAATTTAGTCCTAATTTAACCCTCATTATTGATGTCTAAATTGATTGAATGTGTAAATATTGAGGATTAAATGTGTTGTTATACAAAATTTTTTTAACTGCAATGTCACACGGTCAACAACAATTAACGGCTCAGTAACCATTTTGTAACAAAAAGTAAAATTTAATGACCATTATGTAACTTTTAAAAATTTGCTAATCATTTTGTATTTTTTGAGATAGTTTAGTGATCATTTGTATATTTTATCTTAGAATTATTTAACAAATGAAATATATATCAATGATTATACAAAATAATTTATTTTTTCATTATTTCGAGTCTATAATAACGATATTAATTAAACCAATGCTCATTAGACGAAGAATTACAATTTGAAAACATTAAATTTATGTCAATGTCCACATTATCACGAAGTCTTTTAGATGGAGATTCGTCGATGTGATGTGTTATATGATAGACAACATAATCTGTTTAATAAATTATGTCAAATTTAAAACTGAATGAAATAAATGTATTTTATATAATATAAATGATTATATTATATTTTTATAATTAAATGTCTAAAATAGAAAGATTAATTATATAATTTACCCCAAAACTAAATAGGATAAGGACATTTAGAAATTCATATACTCCTTCATTTCAAAAAAGAAAAAAAGAAAAAAAGAAACTCAAATACTCCTGTTTAAACATTGGATAATTATTTGATAACTTAGCAGTAAAAAAATTTAGTTTCTATAAGCGCCTAAATTTAATTTAAGGTGTATAGTTTAGAGGTTTAAGTTTAGTAGTTTATAATTTAAGGATTGTGCATAGAATTTAGGGTTCCCGATTATAATTTAAGATTTATAGGTTAAAACATAAATTCTCAACATATTACCTTAAAACTTAAACTCTAATCTCTAAACCCTAAATCACAATCTTAACCATTAAATTCTAACCATTACCCTTAAATTCTAAACGCCTACACATAAACCCCTAAATCCTACACCTTAAATTGAGTCCCCAAACCCTAAAACTAAGACACCTAGTATCCATCGTTTACGGTTAGGACTACTGGGGTATCTAATCTCATTCGCTCCCTTAGCTTTCGTCTCTCAGTGTCAGTATCGGCCCAATAGAGTGCTTTCGCGTTGGTGTTCTTTTCGATCTCTACGCATTTCACCGCACCACCCAAAATCCTTCTGCCCCTATTGTACTCCAGCTTGGCAGTTTTCCTGTTCAAGGTTGAGCCTTGAGATTTAACGGCGGACTTAAAAAACCGTCAGTGTATTAGATATAAATACTTTAATATTTTGTTATCTTTAATTGTATATAAAACTTAAATATTATTTAAAATTTAAAATGTTTATAATTTATAGTATAATATAATTTAAAACATTATGTATTGCAATATTTTTATATTATATTTTATATAATATCCTAACTAACCCTAAAAACGGAGGCATCATCAAGGATAAGTCTACGAGAAAAAATCCTTTTATGTCCCAATTCGAGTCCTTTTCTAGGAAAAATAAAATATATGTAGAGAGAAAATAAATAAAATAAGATAAAATAATATTTCATGGGACTTTTTTGTGATCATGACGACGTTGGCAGTATATAAGAATATATATATATATATATATAATTTCTATATTTGTATGAGAAAATATTGCTGGTAATTCTGCATATATTCAGATAGAGTGAAAACAAAGGTCAAAGTAAGGCAGTTGGATAGAGGGGGTAATGATTTAAGGGAAGACAGATCAGAAATCTCGTGATGGAATTTTCATTTTTTTCTTAATTTTAGAAGAAGAAGAAGAAGAAAATCAAACTTGGGTTTCAATTTTTAATCTTTAAAAAATCTGCAGTAAGTTGGAGCTTCATCTCTTCCTTTCTCTCGTGATCTTTATTTTTTCTCACCATTTTTGTTGCTTTGAAACCTAGACAAAATCTCAAAAGAACCAGACAAGGTGGGTGTTTTCTCTTTGTTTATTACAAGAGATCGATCGTGTTAGAGATTGAGGATGGGTCGTTTCGGGAGGAACAATGGTGCAGCAGTGAGGCAATATGTAAGATCAAAGGAGCCTCGTTTAAGATGGACTCCTCAGCTCCACCACTGTTTTGTTCACGCCATTGAAAAACTTGGTGGTCAACACAGTAAGTGTTTTCTTTTCTTTGTCTTCTTCAACTGTTATGATTTTAACGAAAACAATGATGTTTTTGATTTTTGGTTATGGTAGAAGCTACGCCAAAACTTGTTCTTCAGATGATGAATGTGAAAGGACTTTCCATTTCACATGTCAAAAGCCATCTCCAGGTTTTGATTTCAATTCTTTTACTTCTTCGAAATTGTTTATAGATTTTACATGTTCTTATGTTTTTGTTTTCCTTTCTAACCAGATGTACCGAAGCATGAGAGTTGATTATTGCAGACAAGGTATTCACTAAACCCAGAATTTCTAGGATGTTTTTTTCCTGGAATATTTTTTGTATTTTACTCGTCTGAATCAAATCAAAGCAAGAAAATACCGACATGCATAATGTCATGAACCGCCATAACCTAACAGGAACAAGCTTTTGTTGACTTTCTGGTTCTGGTACGTGTTTGGTTTGCCTGCTGGGTTTCTTTTTTTCAAATGACAGATAAGAATCCAGCTTCAACCCATCAAAGAGATGAGAACCATGATTCTGATGATCAAGTAAACCACCTGGATGCTGGTTTGATCTGGACTCATCCATTTCCTTCTAAAAGGTGATCTGCTTATAGCCTTTCAAATTTCAGACAAAATAGTTGAAACTGAAATGCAAGAAAAAACCAAACAAACAGACAGAAAGATTATAGTTTTTCGTTTTTTGATGTCTGATATTCGTAATCTGGCATGCAGAACGAGGGAAAGCAAGGGCGTATGGGATCAAAAAACAATCAACGAATCTGATTTCCTTAAGGTACACTGGAAAATAACACTTCCCTCTCTCTTTATTTTACCAACTTTTCTTTATGAGGTGGATTTCATATATTTTATAAAATATAAATTTTAGATACATCAATGATTCGTATTGTATAAATACTGAAAATATATATTTGGGTCGTATTTATATTATTATCCGGTGATTTCAAGCTCTTTAAAATTCCAACTAGTTTCTTAACATATTTATCTGCAATATACAAACTTAGAGGGTTCAAATAGATAAAAATGAGATGACAGAATTTTAATGATTTGAAAATTGAGCATTTAAATAGATAAAAAAAAATTGAGAGGATTTAAATCCTAACCCCTGATTGAATATCATTATTAGCATGTTTTTTAGTTAGAAATTAACATTGATAGAGGTGTTGTATAGGGTACCCCTTCTTATGGAAATTCAAACTCGACCTTTATTGCATTGCCTCTTTAGAGCCTATGGTCTTTACTTATTAAGGAGGTGGTGGGACTGCCACTTTATTGAGTTTCTTAATACTTTCCTTTTTAAGTTGTTTTGAATTTTTTTATTAATGAAGAAAAAAATTTGTCTGAAATTATATTCAAGATCTAAGGTAAACAAAGACTAAAAATCACACACATATATATTTCACACTTCACGTTCGATAGTGTTATTTCTTGTATCATAATTATACTTAACTTATTATGTATTTGTATAAATTTTAATATATTTGGATTGCATTCCCATTTTTTTATTTTTTTCATGTTTTAATTCATTTATCTCTTGTCCAAAAGTTTCTTTTAATTATGGAGTATAATTCAAGTCGAACTTCTTTCCTTATTTGGGATTTGTTGTCTTATCGTATTGGATCAACTAATTGTTAGTTAAATATAAATATATATTCAAAAACCATGTTTGAATATATATTTCACACAGATATTTTGTTCAATAAACAATATACTCCTATATAGTTTTGGGTTACATGAAATTGCGTACGTGTAGCAGTGATTAAACCAGAACTTTCCTTGTCTCAGGCAGCCGAGGCAGAAGTAGAAGATCAGAAACACACGCACGAGAAACACGGTCAGCATGTCGAACACAATATAACGACACACATAGAAGACAGTGGTAACGGCGGCGGCAGTGGCTGCGATTTATCGTTGTCACTATCTTTGCAACATCGTAACAGTATTCCATCTTCCACGAGCGAAATCAACGGCAGCGAGGCATTCTCTTCATACTTCAGGTCGAATTATATAGATGGTCCGGGCTGCTCGTCATCTTCATCGTCTTCTTCCTCAATCACACAACGTGGTACAGTAAACTTAGATCTGACCATTGCTCTTTGTGGCAGCTAATGTTTAAGATAATAGGTAAATTATTAAGGTTTTGGCTTTAGAATGTATGACTTGAGTTCACATAAATTATACTTACTACTTATATATGCAATCGGGGAGTTTTGTTTGATTACTTCTTATTATTTTATTTTAGAGGTGATGTTTAGTACAATATAATTCACATAAATTATTAACGTTTGTCACTTTTCTATACTCTTTGTACATCTCAGTAATGATTTTATATCACACGTATTATTAATGAAATATAATCAATCAATAAAACAGTAAAAATAATAAATACATGTGATATAAAATTATTAGTAAGACATATAAAGGTCACAGAAAATGAACATTCGAATTTTATTTAATTTGTAAGTTTAAGTTTATATAAATCCAAGTATTGCACCGAATTTATCTTATTTCCAGGCTATAAATGACACCTTTTATTTGCATATATAAACTTATGAGAGATGTGTGCCGAATTATTTCAAATGTTTTGAGAAATGTGGGGAATAACCGATGAGTTTAGCATTCGAGTATCATATAATTTCTTGTAATCTTTACGTGTATTTCTTTCCTTCTTAGACGTAGACAACATAACCTAAATGATACTTTCTTTGGTTATAATTGATTTAACTAATTCATATTCGTTTGTTATTATTGTACTTAAACTTTTGTTGGAGCTGCAACGATTGTTTTTAAAATTTAAAAAATTTAACTGTTAATAAATGACAGTTTAAACTTTAAAAATAATAAGCAAATATCCATTCATAAGTCAACCGTTGACTATTTGACAAAAAAATGCTAGACATATGCCCCTTTAAGTTGCTGAATGCAACAAAAGTCAATGCCTAAATTAATTTTCGTTGGATTTGTTTTGTGTTCAGATAATTGGTTGTCTTCGGTTTTCTATTATTAAAATTCATAATAGAACCAACCGGTTTAATATATATATATATATATATATATATATATATATTATTGATTAATTTTAAATATATTATTAAATATAATATAAGGGTAGACTCCGTTGAACAAATATAAAATTATTCATACACGTTTTTAAGATTATTAAATGAATAAAAATAGATGGTTGAGATTAAACAATATGAAATGAAAAAAAAAATTACAGGAAATTTTAATCTCAAGTATTGAATTCAACTAATTAAACAATAATTAAAATGTATAAAATCAAATAGCTTCACATTATTAGATCCATTAATTGAGTTAAGGATATTCATGTTGTCTCATATTATGTGAATTTGAATCTAAACATTTACTTTTAGAATATAAAAAACCTTTTTAACTTCACATTGTGTAAGTAAATTATAACCCTCAACGGAACAATAAAACAAAGAAATAGCACCTTGAAGCACAAATTAGTGAAAGTATACAACAGACAAGAACAATAAAACAAAAAACGGGTAAAATACCTGAATCATCACTCAACTTTACTCTCTAACCTATTTTAGTTATTGAACTTTAAAAATGACTAATTTACTGATTTATTTTGATCACTCATTAATGATATAGATTATTTTATTATTATTTTTATCTTGACATGTTATTTTTATTAATATTAAATGTCAAATATAATTTTAAAAAATAAAAAATAAAAAATAAAATTCAAACACATGAATTCATCTTTAATAAAAAAAATTAAACCCCAAATACACACGACTCGATCTTTCTATCTTTTTGTGATTTAAAATTAGGGTTTAATACCTTTGACGGCGCCGGTCGTCAGCGACTCTAATAATGATCATAATAGTCATATTTCCCGGCCAAAAACACACAAAACAAAGAGTTTCATAACAACCTTTCCGAGGAGAGAGAATCAAAGCCATGAGTATACGAAATCCTGGGAGAGGCAGGTGTTGTTATCAATGGAGTCCACCCAAATTGCCTCACTCTTGTTCCCTCTAATTCCATCAAGGAAGACGACGAGTTTGTAAAAGGCAAAAGGTGTGACGAATGGTTGGAAGGAAGAGAAGTTCAGAAATTCTTTTAGGGGAAATATTATCATGGGAGAGTGATCCAATTTGACAAGAAATCCGGATGGTACAGGGTAGAGTATGAAGATGGAGATTCCGAGGATTTTGATTGGGTTGAAATGGAACAGGTGCTTTTGCCTATAGATATTGGATTTCTTTTGAACGGTGGCATTGAAGGTGTTGAACAAGAATTAGAAAGATGGGGAATTGATGTTTCCAGGGTCTGAAATTCACAGGGAAAGAAGGGATTAAACCCTAATTTCAGATTACACGAAGATGGGAAGGTCGGGTCTTGTGTGTATCTGGGTGTTTAGGTTTTTTATTGAAGAAGATGAATTTAATTTGGAGTTTGGGTGTTTCATGTATTTAAGTTTTATTTCTTATTTTTTAATCACATTTGACATTTAATATTAATAAAAATGACATGTAAAGATAAAAATAATAATTAAATAATCTATATCATTAAAGAGTGACCACAATATATCAATGTATAAAATTTAGTGAGTAAATTAATTATTTTTAAAGTACAATGATCTAAACAAAAAACAAAGTTTAGTGATGATTTAAATATTTTAGCCTTAAAAGAAATGGAGATTGAAAGTTTTCTTATTCACTTTCTAACTTTCCAGTCATGCACTAGAGAATCTAAGTTCAACTGGTAGGGCCCCCCAAAAAACATATGAAGAATCATCCCCCCCACATTCAACCAGGCTTTAAATACAACAGAACAAAACTTAATGTCCCTACATCTACAATGAAAATTCCAATATTATCTTACTTGATCAGAGGGTGATGATGCAAGTAGTTTATCTGATCATCTCTCTCTCTCCACTGCTCACGAAAGCATGACACCGAGCTTCTTTTCAAAGTCATCGCCATCTTCACCGTCTTCCTCCTCTATGTATTCCTCTTCGGGGTCCACAGTTTCACCCTCGTAGTTATATTCCCCTTCATCACCCTGCTCATAATAATAGTCCCCATCCCCCTGGTCATCTGCCTCGTGCTCGTGATTTTCCATTGTCACATCCCTGGTTATCCCGTCCTCGGTCTCATGCTCACATGTATTCAGTTGAGAAGATTCACCACGAGCAACTTCCACGGTCCCAGTATCTCCAGATGTGGACTTGGATTCTTCCTTTCCGTTGGCCTCCTCCGGTGTCAATGAAACTACTGTGTTAGTGGAGCTACCATTCAAGTTTTCTTCGCTTTGTTTCTGGTTAGCATCTTTATGTACCGCTGCTATACCATTTCCAGAAGGTGTAGGTTCAGATTGCCTCTTTCTCTTCAGAATCTCACTAAGAGGCTTTGGCCCTTCAAATGAAATACCACCTTCGGTTTGTTGACGATCCTCTATGCTCTTTCGCTTTCCAAGAGAAAGGCGCTCCTTATTATCAGTATTCTTACGAACTTTCAGCTCAGCCAGGCTTTTTGGACCAGCAAAATCAGCATTCCTCTCATTCATTATTTCTCTTCTTATTCTTGAACCCCCAAACTTTCGACCATCTTTATTGTTGTATTCCCCTTCCACCCTTGCTTTTATTCTGTCACGGAGTCTCCCCTGGTGGGAAGTGGTTTGTGGCTTTCCTGGTGAGAGCCGACCCCAATTTCTCCCCCTTTCTATCTCTCTTTCAGAATGCGAGTCAGTCCCATTAACTAGAGATCTTCCAGGAAGCTTTATTCTACCCTGAAGACGACTACTAAGGGAACTCTCATGAGGAGGTAAATGGTGAGAGTCTCTAAGAGAACCACTGTAATTTCGCTCCCCTTCATGGTTTTCTAGGGCATGATCCTGACTGACAACGGACCTCATGCCATTGACCCGCTTATGCTTAGATAATTGATGCCGTAGGTCTGACTCCTCAACAAGATCAGGACTATGAGCTCTAGGGTAGCCTCTTCTTTCATGGGCGGAAGGTCCCAGAGATATCCTCTCGGATGAAGCCCTCCGCTGGTCCCATCCGTAGTTCCCTCGCACATGGTCAAACAAATCATAGCCATGCCCATCATGAAACATTTCTCGGTCAATGTCAACCATGGCATCATAATTAGCAGCGTGACCAATGTCATATTCATTCACATTCCTTCCCTCAGGTCCTCTTGCACCTCCATATCTATCTTCACTGTGGTAGAAATCAGAATCTCCATGCTCATCATCCACAAGGACATCAAAACCAGGAGAAGACTCCCTCAAAAACTCGTCAGTTTCCTTACCAGCATGAAAACCCGGTTCATTGGAAATGTGGAGTTGATGTAAGCAATTGGAACGACTCATAGAGCTACCATTTACAACAGAAGTAGTATACGTTCCTTTATGTTGAGGAAGTTCCTCATCCATGCCAGCCGGATGTGGCACACTTCTCTTAATAGCAGTACCACTCCTAGCCGAAGCAGCTTCAACTTTTGGGGCAGGTTTACCTTCAGGAGGTACTCCAACTGTCTTTGAAACATTAGTTGGGGGAAACTTCTTCAACTGAGATGATTCAGCAGCACCAAAACTTTTCTTAAAAGAATTAGGCTTGGTAGCAGTGATACTCGAAGCTGGTTGTGGGGCTTTATTACTCGTACTTGGACCATGCAAAAAAGCGCACCAGTCACCTTTTAAGCAAAGCCCCTTTTGGAAGAAAACACACGGCACTGCTTGTGTTCTGGGATTGTAAGGAACACCCTGGTTATAACTAGCCGGTGTTGGTGTCACAGCGACATGCGATGAAGGCACAGAAGAACCAGCCGGAGCTGCTACTTGGGTTCCAAGCAAATCATCAAGGGGCTGAAAAGACATCATAAAAAGAAACTATTAAAACTAGCACATAACACTATTCGATACTGTTGGAGAAGGAGAAGACAAGAAACTCACAGGATGCCGAAATCCGCATTTCTGGTTCATGCAATTACCATTCAGCCAGTAATAACAATCCCTTGGGTTAATCCGAGCATATTCACTATGGCGATACTCGCATTCACTTCCCTATTGACACAGAAAAAGAGAATGAATCTAACAGAATCCGACGACCATTGCAATACAACTTTACACTATCTAAAATTAATTGTTTCTTATGAGCAAAACAATGCAGAAAATAAGATATTTACGCGCGCGCATTTAATGGCATAAATTTTGTAACAAAAGCAATGATTTCCATAAATCTAAAAGGCACATATGGGAAAGATTCACAACATTTCCAGATGAAATTCACTTTTTTTTTTACTCAAGATCTAACCTAAAAACCTCTAAAGAAACAAATTTCACTTTCCACTTAAAATTAACATATAATTTTTCACCCCAGAGTTAAATAAACAACTAAACAAAGAGCCAATAAAATAAAGAAAAGTAGAGGGATAAATCTGAAACCCTAATTAAATCATAAAAGCAAGATCCCCAAAACAGAAACAAGATCTTATATGAAACCCTAAAACCCTTTACAAAAAATTTCGAACCTTTTTGCAGGTTAAAGGTGAGGCAAGAAAGTAAACGCAGTCCGTGTTCCTCTTCAAGGCCTCTTCTTCGGCCGATGTTTTTGTAGCCCCCGCCACCGCCGTCGCTGCAACAGCCTGTTTCTGCTGTTGTTGCGTAGCCGCTATCATGGCGGATTCTTTAAAAAAATATGACAAAATCGCGATATCAAAAAAAGAGAAAAAAAAATCCTCCCTTTGTTAGATTGAAACCTTAATTGAAAGAGAAAAAAAAAGCATGAGATTGTGATTTGAAAAAGGAAATAAAAAGGGGCTAAGCTAAAGCTTTTTATTCATATTCAAAAGGAAATTAAAATAAAGTTGGAGTTTGGAAAGTAATGGGAAGGGAAGAGAGAGGGTATTGTACGAAGAGTGGCGGTGTTTGTTCACTAATTTCATCCAACGTCTTCAAATTTTAGATTTAAAATACTTTAATTTTTGAAATATTGGAATTTTAATCATTAATGATTTATAACACCGTTAGTGATTTGGACTTATTCTCCACGCTATTAACGGTAATAGAGTAAAAAATGGTACATATGAATTATAAGGATTAAATCACAAATTTGGGTGATAGTGTAAGGACTAATCACAAATTTTGTAATAGTATAAAGACTAATCACAAATTTAATACTTATAATATTTTATAAGATAACAGAGTAATATAGGATCTTCTAAATTTAATTCCTAAGTTGTACATAGGGATGACAATTTTTCGAACCCCGACGGGTCCTGACAAGGTTAGAGTCGGGTTTTATATTTTTAATCGGAGATCGGGTGGACCGGGACTAACTTTTTTTTGTTTGTTGAAATTTTGGAGTCGGATTCAGGTGAGATATGCTCGTCCAGTCTGGATATATTTATCAAAATATTATTTTATTATTATTTTAATATATTATATTTAATGAAAATATTAATTTCTGTGACGGAACGGATTTGCTATGATTTTTTATTAAAATTTTAAGGCCATATAGAAATCAAACTGTATTTTTATTATATTGGGTTGAGATGGAATCGAGTTAAATAATAATAAAATTAATATTGGGTTGGGATCAAATTAAAGTTTTTAAATTTTAGATTTTAGATCAAGATCGAAACGGCCAAAAATCCACACCACCCGTTGCCATCTCTAGTTTTATAGTAACCAATAAACGTAAAATCAAACTATTTTATTATGATCCTGATAAAATAATAAAATTCGACAACCAATTCAAATAGCAAATATTAAGTTAAATCAATACACATACCAAAATGACTTTAAAAAAATTCAGACTGATTTGAGAGAAAAATTCAAATAGCAATTTTTGAAATGTCACCCAATTCAAATAGCAATTGAAGTTAATAATACTGTTAAAATTCTAAAAGTCAAAATAACCAAACCAAACCAAAATAGACTAATATAAATTACTTGTAATTAATTAAAGATGGAGAATAAAAACCCCTTACAAGCTAACCGAACCAAACAAAAGTGACAAACACGAGACATAAAAAGATGAGGGAAAATAGCAGCAGTTCATAAAAAGTGAGACTAATATAAATCATTGATTCAAACACCCAGTTCATTTAACACTTCCAAAACCACTGTATATTCTTATAGGAAAAACTTCAATGTCTATACAAACTACTCTATATAAATCAGGATTCAAACCTCTTTTTCTTCTCTCTTTTGAATAAATATAAAGAATCAATATCAAGAAAAAAAACAAATGGTTCAAAAAAAAATTATAAATAGCAATGCAAATGCGGATGCAAACATATGTGCTCATCAAAGAAAAGACGAGCAGCAGCTTCAAATCGGAAAATGGAATGGTGCTGAAATCCATCGAGCACGAACAAAGACCTATATCTTGACTCAATACAGGAACATTACAAGTTCTCTAGAATCATTCGTGTCTCAACCCACCCGTACAGAAAAAATCATAAAACTAAGAGAACTGTTAAGAATGAACATGTACAGGTATTTCGGATCTTACCTCTCAGCCAAAAAATAGGGATAAACCATTTTCGTTGATAAATAAATATTTAGAACTCAAGGGATCGGATATCAGCTTTTCGGGACAAACGCAGCAAGGGCATTAGCATGTGCAGGTGGAAGGTTGCTTAGTAAGGGTTGCATCTCTTGTCCGTAAAGCGAAAATAGGTGAGAAAATGCCCCTCCAACTTGAGCTTTAACTTCCGAAGTTTCAGCTGGAGACACCAGAACTTGAGCAAAAACATTTACTAATTCAGGTACATGAGAGAGTATCTGCATCACGTATACAAATGGCAAATCAAAATCAACACAAAGATAAGTCACTTTTGATGCTTCTCTGAAATTGCAGTCATGGTAAAATCTGGGTTTGTTTCACCATCAGAGACACCAAGTGCACAAACTCTCTAGAAATAGAGCTATAAGGAAGGTAACCACGAATCTTACAGCGAGTTCAATACTGGCTTAGGATGGACAATAAAGGCATGCTTAAGAGATGCATGTCAGATGGGAAGTGGTGTTGTCGGTTAAAAACTTTAACATTGACATGATTATTAGTTTTACTAAGTTTTCCGTCATGGTAAGGAAGTAAACAAATACCTGGGGGTTAGATGACAGAACAAGCATAGAGACACAATTATAAACAGCCATGGACTCCTCATGATCTTCTTTTAACGGAAGCACTCTCAGAAAAACAGGAAGAACCTGAAATATGTAACCAAGAAACGAAGGAAACATGAGATGGTGTTGTAGAAATAAACAAGTTGGAAACAGATGCCGAACAAAAAACAAGAAATTGGACACAAACAGGATTAACCTGGTTCAAAGGGATGGATTGTGGATGCACCACTATCATCCTTGCAACAGCACCAGCTGCATTATCCCTGACAGCATCATCTGGCTCGGATTCCCCAAATAATGGGTAAAGCCCACGCAATATATCATTGTAATATCTATTATTGATGAATGGAAAAAGCTACAGAAAGGCATGAAAAATGAAGAGAATATGTAAGACAATGACATAACTGGTAGTGAGTTTTTATATTGATCATAGCTTATAGACAATAATGTAAAAAAAAAATCGGCTCAAAACATGGAAATAATGGAAGAGAAGTGAGAAAGAAAGGCATTTGCAGGAAAAGGATACTTCAAAGCTGTCTCCCCTCCATTTTTGGCCAGCTCCCCAGCACAAAATGCAGCATTCCTTCTATTTGTTGCTGATGATGATGCCAACTCTTTAAGCACCAAGGGCATCAGTCTCTGAAACATGGAAAATGTTTCAGTAAACTGCAGCATATGTTGGAAACCAACATAGATATCAAATACTTTTCAAGTAAATTTTATAACAAAATCCCCTATTTCTTTACAGATCAATATCTTTAAATTGACATTGCATTTTGTTTGTTTTTAATATTTGATGCAACAACAAGCACACATAATAAAAGGGATAACCAAATAAAGCCTAAATACTTGAAATTATAATTAAATTACATCGACATAGCCTGCAATTGGATCACCCATGTCCTGTGCAACTTCAGCAAGACAAGCAACCACCATAGTTCGGTCTTGTGGAGGGCGTGAAGCTTTCTGCAGTTGCCAACAAACAAATATAAGAATCTAATTCTAGAAATCACATCTTCATACAAAAAAATAATACTCACCACAAATTTCATCAGAGGTTCAAATAGTTTTGCAAATATAGGAGCAAAGTGACAACCCATTGACTTAGCAAATGCAGGTAAAAGGTCAGAAACTGCATCCATAAGAATTTCATCATGTTCGGTATCATCCTCATCATCTATATCACTCCCATTCTCTAATTGCTGACAATCTGATTCCTCTCGAAGCAATGTCAAAGTTGCATCCACAAGCCGAGGCATATCTGAAAACCAGATAAAATGGAAATGAATTTGACAATATATATTTTATCTTCATCTGAAAGATTATAGCACCAAAGATTCTCAACAGGGAGCAGCCAACTACTTACAAGGCTCGAGAGCCACATAACCATAATCTTTGATGATATCAGCTATGCTCATACAAGCATTGGCAACAACTTCCTTGTCATCATCTTCAGTCATGGTCTTGATATATATATTCATCACCATATCTACAAAATCAACAAGCTTAATCGGAACTCTATTACCAATTGCCATCTAGGGAAAGCAGACATAAAAAATTCTAAGTTAGTACCAAGCACTTCTCTTGCCTTCATTGACCCATCCTGCACAGTAAAAAATATTAAACTCATATTAGCAGGGTACGTGGTCACTGGTCTCTGTGTGTCCATGCACAATACATGCTTATATACATATCTATGTGCATGAGCAACTATCTAACTCCCTGTAGTATGTCATTGTCAGTTTAGGCACACACTATTCAATGCACATGTGCATGCTTGTGCATGTGAGGTTCCTCAAACTAACTAGCCTGGAAAACAAATTTATTAACCTAACAGAGGAACTTCATTAACTAAAAGCTTCAGTGAAGGGCCGGTGGGTGTATTTAGTAAAAAAAATATTTGTGCTCAAACACGGCCAAGTTTACCATACAATTTGATTTTGAACTGCATCAGAATAGATAAATATCCAGCACAAAATCAAACCCAATATAATGGTCAGATCACATGAAAGTAAAATTATTGCTTCAGATTCCATAAACATTAATCATTTTGATGAAAACTTGACAACCAGAACCCTTACCCACCCCTAAGCTCTAACCCCTTTTTCCTGTATTCTAGAGGGGGAAAACTAGAGAAGAGTCCACCAGAGATGTCAATGAAAAAAAGAGTGAAGGAAAAGGGAAGGAGCTAATATAACTCACATTTTGGCACTGAAAGATTGCATATGCTGCTGTCAAAATATCTGCAATTTCAATCAGCAACAAAAGTTAACAGTGGGATTTGGATAAGATGAATACACGAAAGTAAGAGACAAGTGCTATTCAACTCATCAAGCTAGTCAACTTGTAAAAGATTGCAATGCAGTGAGATTGAATCTCACAGACAATGGAAATAAGAGTGAGATTCAACAGAAGCAAGAAACTAAACGGCATTAGCATCCTACTCCAATTTTGAACTTAATCAATAACTTCTGTAGACATGCAAAAGCACTACATCAAACACAATGGCACTCATTTTTAGGTAAAAGAGTGTCTATCAAGGACAAAACAATCAATTTTTGCCATCTATAATGACTAAAAATGTCAATAATATATGT
Organism: Hibiscus mutabilis; assembly: GCA_019671005.1. Classification (NCBI taxonomy): domain Eukaryota; kingdom Viridiplantae; phylum Streptophyta; class Magnoliopsida; order Malvales; family Malvaceae; genus Hibiscus; species Hibiscus mutabilis. The sequence goes on along the minus strand of CM033730.1, from coordinate 43,586,176 downwards.
TGGGAGTTGCGTAAAGCATATAGTTGGCACTCACGTTTCAAAGAAATAATTGCTTGAAGCCTAACATCTTCATGAAAATACCCAGAATGTCTCTCCAAAATCTTCAATGATTCCTCCAAATAGCTTAAAACAATTAAAGATCTCAGTAGAGAGGAAACTACAGTTTTTATTGCCATTAACATTTGCACTTAGGACTGAAAAAACCTAAAACATATTTCGGATCTAAATCATTCTTAAAATGTTGCATGGTCCAAATTTCAAAGTCAAACTTTAAATATGATTCTTTTCCTGGAAGTAAATCATGATAAAAGATAATAACCAACATGTTATCAGATTAAAAGAACCTATAATGCCGGGAAAATTAGTTAATCAATCAATAAATAAAATGATATAAGGATACGGAGCAAAAGAGCTTTTTGTATGCTGGGCAAATAAGCCAAGAGCTTGAGTTGCAGCTGCCTTTTCGTCCAATACCCCAGTTCTTATACTGATATTTCTAACCCTTGGTTCATCATGTGCTTCATCGTCCGATGAGACTTCACCAAAACCATTAATATTCTCATCATCAGATTCATCAATGTCTACTGCAGACCCATCATCCAGGTTGCAGGATGAAAATGCCAGGGGTACAACATGAGGAAGATACTGCTCACGAAATAAAACTAACATGAATATACCCCAGCAAAGGACAACAAAAGTTAACTGAAACCAATGCACACCTTCACAAAGCCATCATCCATAATTTCTGCAACATTGCTGAAGAACCCATGAGTGTACTCACGCAGCTCACTGAATTCTAATCCAAAACCCTGAGGTGATAGAAAACATATTCAACAAATCTAGGATATCAAATTCGTCTTAAAATGCCTAGAATAAAATGACAGTGTAATTACAGATATAGCAGCTTCTACAAAAGCAGGTAAAATTGGCTCTATCCTTGATCTTCCAACAGACATTGCAACAATTCCAACAAGCTCAGTGGCTCTTGCTCGGGCACGCAAGTCCTCATCATTAGTAAGAACCATGAATACTTTCATCAACTCCAGAACCCTTTCAGCATATGGAATGAAAGCTTGCTCTGCAGCAGCTGCAACGGAACCTATTGCAGACTGCACCAAGTATCAACAAATAAATATATATTACAGAATTAAGTTCTGCTTCTGCATTTATATCAAATAAGCTATTCAAAATTTGAAGAGTCGAATTATATAGGCGGCATTCTCTCATATCATCATATCTCCATTTGACCAGTGAACATACCTCCACTTGTATGTGCAAGTTTTTTTCCCCATCAGTTCAAAGAAAGAATAGAGTACATTTTCTTACCATGCATGTCTCTTGCAAATTACGTGAACTACTTTGGAGGGCAACCAGTAGCTTTCCCATTAAAGGATCAAGAAAAGGTAGGATTTCCATGCCCATATCTTCACAAAAAGCTGCCAAAGCATAATATGACTTTTCCTGCATAGAGAAGCAAGTAGTGCTTATAAATATTACAGAAAATCTTAAATATAAATAACAAACATCAAGATGTTAGCAACTTAGCATGCAACTATGCAAGTAAAATCAACTAAAAACTAATTTATACCAAAATTTAAAACTTTCTTTTTATGTACCTTCACTTCATCAGAGACATCCTCCAAAGCATTGAGAATGCAGGGAAGAACACTGGCATAATGAGATATAATTTCCGGATGCAAATGTTCTGCAAATTGGCCCAATGCAAAAGAAGCAGCCCCTCTAACCATTTGCTCAGGGTCCCTCAATGCTCCTATAACAATCTGAAGAACAGGCTCCAACTTGTCCTTCATCGGTTCTGCACAACCCTCTGAAACAACACCTAAAGCTGTGACAGAAGCCTCCCTAAACTTCGGATTCGCATTCTGACTGCTTACAGAAGCAAACTCAAACACAAGAGGAAAGACATGCTTAGAGAGATTCAAGGCCATTGTGTCAATAACTTCTGCAGCAGCTCTATCAGGAGCAAGATCATCATCTTCATCATCATTGGATGATTCTGCTAGCAAAGGGCACATTACTTGCAGAATAGATGTAACCAGTTTCTGCTTTTTTAGGGAATTAGCTTTGTACTTAGCCAGCCATGAAATTATTTGAATAGCCTGACAAATTGAAAAAATGTAAAGACCCGGTGCATGAAACCAAAAACAAAGGCATCAGAATACTTGTATGATTAAAAGTAAAAAAGAGAAGAAAGGAACCATGTTTTGGACCTGGTAACGAGTGTTAGATTCCAAATTCTGGCTTGAGCTAACTTCAAGAGAGAACTGAACAATGGATTTAACAGAATCCCCAAGAAGAGGAGCTGGAGACTCGATAAGCTCATCAAAAATTTCAAAAGCAATAATAGCAACATCCTCCTCACCAGCAGCAAGGCATTGTCTTGATACATTTAAAATGCTTGGAATGAATTCTCGAAACTTAACCTGCATGGTACAATAATTAGCCACAAATGTAATGCTAATAGCTTGAGCTTGTTCAGTATTTATTAGAACATGTATAAAAACTGTTAAAGCATCAAAAAAATGCCAAGGAACAATATATACCTTAGAGTTAGACTACTGGAAGAAAAAAATGCAAATGGTGTAACCAGTTAAAATGGAACCAACCACCAGGTGCGACTTTTATCAAATTCAGTGCTTTATTACAAAATATTCCAAACAAAGTACAAGAATCATCCACGCTTAATTTAGCTTTTGCTTTCACCTCATGGGTGACTTTAATCAAATTCGGTGCTTTATAATCAGTTCAAGAATTGTAATCTTTCGTCAATCAAAGTTGCGCAAAAGGAATAAGATAAACTTGAGTTCATCAATTGAATCTCTTATCTGAAGTATATGATTCAAGTTTCATACAGTGCCATTTAGAAACTTAATTCCCACAGAAGATTACAATTAGCTAATATCCTTTCTGAAAAAAAAAGTCCTTTTGCAACCCTAATTCTATCTTGGAAAAGCAAAGCAACACATGCTCAAAAACTCCACATAGCAGTGGAAACAAACACTTCAAACAGACTGCACAATCAAGCGATACGAATGTGTTTAGCTGTAAAATAGTATGAAGTGGACAAAACTTATAGTATAGTAAAAAGTATCGAAACTCACCACTTCATCCCCGTCATTTGTGAATTCAAGAAACGACCCCACTGCCCTGGAGAAAATAAAAAATGTGCAACTCTTGTAAACAAACCCCAAAAAGTTATTTCCTAAGTCTAACTACCAACAAAAACAGCAAAAAATTATCAAGGAAAAAATATTACTTTAGAGCAGCAACTCTGACACGATTGCTTGTCTCATCCTGCAAGCACTTGAGCAAAAGTGCTTGCAGCTCTGCAAAATGTGGTCTAAAAGTGCTCCCAATTGTTTCAGTCAAAGAACTGAAAAGGATCAATGCGACCTAAGATCACCAGAAGCAGAAAGATTATCTGTTAGTCCATAAAACAGAAATTGAATGAACTGGAGGACACGAGAAATGGGATCTGCTATCTACAGAAAAGATGATTACTATGTAAGGTCCAATAAAAATGACGCACAGGAAGATCATGTGATTGAATACAACAGCATGTGAGTGCAGGTGTCCATTCAGGGAAGTTAATATACACTACATTATAAACTAGATTAAGATGATATACAAAGCTTCACATCACAGGAAGTTGCATGTCATTCAATTTAAGCTTCAACTTAAGATTACAAGCATTAGCGATTTGATATTTCTATTTACTATGCATAAAACTTACATTTTGACTCTTTTTCTACTATGAAGTACAAAAGGCAAATAATATATTTTATTATAGTTTCTATTGACCTATTATTTATTAACTAAGATTGCATTTCTTCGTTGGATTTTGAAAAAAAGGGCCTCCAAAATTCATGGATTTTTTTATCCTATTTAATGGTGAATCAGTTAGCAATGCAACAGAGTCAACTTTCCCAAAAACTTACTTCTCTATGATCTTCCTGCGGACTCTGACTACACTGAAACAAAAATGGCAGCAGATCAGACCACTCTCCAGCTGGAACAGCATATTTCGCAACTATACTCACTACATTCGCGCTGGCTCGCCTCACAGGTGGACTGCCAAAACAATCAAACCGAATTCAGTTCCAATATAAGATCAAAAACAATAAAAGAAGAAGCAAAACTGAAATTCAATAATAAACCTATGTTCCATTGTGATGCTTTCAATGAGGGACTGCTTGACAAGTTGCTTAACCTGAGGCGCAAGCTTAGCCCAGTGTCCAGTGATCTTCTTCCTTAGGAGTACCGCGGCGAGCTGACGGACGTTGGGAGTCTTGGCAGTGCGAAGGTGCTGAACGAGAGCCGGGACGACTTGCGGATCCTTTGCCAACCTCTTAATCTGATCCTCCGCTTGCCTCCTTGCATCGTTGTCTGGCATTAAGAATTGAATCAACAACAACTCTAGGGATTGCGCCATGGTTGACTGGCTTGAGATGGAATCGGAGATGTAGGAATCGGAGATGTAGGAAGTGAGAGTAAAAACCCTACTGCGGAGGCTGCCTCTGGAAATGGCAAAAGGGTTTTTGCTTCCCTTCTAAGTTCATATACTTTGATGGGCTGAGCTGTATTTGGGTGTGCACATATAGGAGGGAAAGTGTGCTGATTTGGCTACTTGTGTTGTGTGAATATTCCTTCTTTTTTTTTCGGATCCAGTTGTTTGGAATTCAATTAATATTCGGATTTAAAGATTCTAATTATTAATTATAGAGATGATAATATTGATTTTTAAATATTGAAATAACTTTTGTTTTTAAAAATAACATATTTGAATATCTGATGTAAATATTAGATTTAATATTCGATATTTGAATTTTTATTATTATTATACTCTTTAAAAGTTTTTTCTATTAAAAAGTTTATATAATTGAAACCAAAAACTTTAGCTGCTCATTAATCTTTTTCTCTTAATTATGATGTCGCTCACTTTTGTTACTCTTTTTCTTTAAACACTGGCGACGATACTAATTTTAATATTGGTCGCCGACCTCCGGGATCTATCGTTTTGTTTATATTATTTTTTAATTTTTAATAATATTCTGCTCTTATGGCACAATTTTACTTTACCTTTTGATACGTTTTTCTCTATCTTTTAGCACGTTTTTTTTTGTTTCAAATTTTCTATTAGGATTGGATCTGACGATGCCACGATTGATTATGATGGCGCTCCTTTCATTATGCTGCTGATTTTCTTGTCTCTGACTCTTGAACTGGATTTCGATATTTGAATTTATTATTATTATACTTTTTAAAAGTTTTTTTATTGTTGATTTTGAATATTTAACAAATTCTATGATTAGTAGATATTTTTTTAATTGTACCATATGTCCCCAAACTATTACCTTTATTTTAAACTAGTTCGCATAGTTTTAAGCATTTCAATCTCACCCTTAAACTATGGCCTTCGTTCTAAATTAGTTCTCAAACTATTAAGCATTCTAATTTTATCCTCAAACTACGACTCACATTTTAAATTGGTCCTCGAACTCTTTGAACACTCTAATTTCATCCTCAAATTATCAGTATGTGCTAATCATATCTTATGTTAATAAAACCGTTATAAAAATTGTCAATTGTCATGAAACAGTTATGTATATTATGTAATAATATGATGTGGTAGAAACGACAATTTGAGGGTGAAATTGGAACAATAAAAAGTTTGTGGACCAATTTAGAATGAGGGTCGTAGTTCGGGGATGAAATTGGAACATTCAAAAAATTAGAGACTAATTTAGAATGAGAACCGTAATTCGGGGATGAAATTGAAACATTTAAAAGTTTAGAGATTACTTTTGAATAAGGATCGTAGTTTGGGACATGTTGTGCAATTAACCTCAATGATACTCAAATTTAATTTAACTACTAAAGTTTTAATTTCCTTTCGGGTAAACTATACCACATACTACTCAACTATGATCGTTGACTTGAAAATACCACCAAACTTTAAAAAAGTTCAAAACTAACACTAAACTTTAGTTTGTGACTCGAAAATACCACTTCGTCGTTAACTCTTAACACATCGTTAAGTCAAAACGACATCGTTTTGCTAGAAGAAAAATATAAAAACCATGCACTTAGAGGGGTTTGAACCCAAGACCTTCAAATATAAAGGCTAAGCCTTAATCACTAAACCAACATGATACTATAATGTTTTACCAGAAATATTATATATCCAAAACTACTTGAGATCAATTCAAATTATTTTATAAAATGAAAAATACTGTAAATGATATTAATATATAAAAATATAAAATATATTTCTTTTATATTTTTATATATTATTAATAATATAAATTATTGTTTTCAAATGCCCCAAAATATTCATAAAAAATATTAATAATATATAAAAATCCTTAAACCCTAAATAATTAAACCACAAACTCTTGACCCTCAAACTTAAACTCTAAATTTTAGTGTTAGGATTTAGGGTTTAAGAGTTTTTTATATATTAATGTTATGAATATTTTGGTTTTTTTAATAATATATTTATATTATAAAGAATATATAAAAATAATATATTTTTATTTAAAGTATATAAACTTATAGTTTGAGGATTAGGATTTATGATTTTTTATATATTATTTATAATATAAATATATTATTTTAAAATATTTATTAAAATAATATATTTATATTATAAATAATATATAAAAACCATAAAACCTAAACCTCAAACCATAAGACTTATGGTTTGAGGTTTGAGCTTTGTAGTTTAAGGTTTAGGATTTAGGGTTCAGAGTTTTTTTTATATCATTTATAATATAAATATATTATTTTTATAAATATTTTGATTTTTTTAAATAATATATATATTATAAAATATTATATAAAAAATAAAAACAATACACTTTTATTTATATATATTGATACATATACAATAGTGTTATTTATTTCATAAAATAATTTGAATTAATCTCAAGTAGTTTGAGATATATAATATTTTTGGTAAAATATTATATAATATTATGTGGTTTAGTGGTTAAGGCTTAGCCCTTATATTTGAAGGTCTCGGATTTAAACCCCTCTAAGCTCATGGTTTTCATAGTTTTCCTTTAGCAAAACGACGTCATTATGGGCTAAATTAAACTTCAAAACAACCACACCAAAACGATGTCGTTTTAACTTAACGAGGGTGTTAAGAGTTAACAGCATAATGGTATTTTCGAGTCACAAACTAAAATTCAGTATTAGTTTTAATTTTTTTTTTAAATTTAGTAGCATTTTCGAGTCAACGACCATAGTTGAGCGGTATGTGGTGTAGTTTACCCTTTCTTTTTTTTTTTAACAGAAGTTTTAAATTCAAATAATATTTGGATTTGAAAATTCTAATTATTAACTGGGTAAACTAACTCCAAGGTCACTAAATTATTGGTCTCGTTCTATTTTGATTATTGAACTAGGAATTTTGTCAATTAAACTACTAAACTATTAAAATGATTTCAATCAAGCCAATGACAGGTAAAAATTGTTAACATAACTGTTAAGATTTGAATCAGAGGCAACTAACTGAAGCCTAATGTTTAATTCAGCAGCAATCAGAGCATAGATTGTGGAAAATAATCTCACTCCATATCCACATCAAATGCAAATAAGCTACAATCAAGTCTCATTTCAACCATAAAACCCTCAATCATTTTATTCAAACAATAGGATTCGTGGGAAGAATCAAACGCAGTGAACTCATGAATTGCACCATTGATTTCTATCCAGCTGCATCCTGGTGTCTTTTTAACACCTCTCTCTTTCATAAGCTTTCTTATTTCAGCTGCTGAATCCCATTTTCGGCACCTTGAATACAAGGTTGCCAAAAGGGCGTATCTCCCACTGCGTTCCGGTTGCAGTTTGATTAAATGCTTCCCTATATATTCACCTAGATCATATGCCTTGTGAATCATACAAGCCCCGAACAGAGGTGCCCACACTCGAGCTGTAGGCTCTATCGGCATATCTTCGATCATCTCCCTTGCTTCTTCCAAGTGCCCGGCTCGACCAAGCATGTCAACCATGCAGCTGTAATGATCTAAACCAGGTTCCAAGCGATACCTTTTCTTCATCATTTCAAAGATTTTGCGTCCCTCGTCAACAAGACCTCCATGAGAACATGCGTCAAGAACACCGAGGAAAGTTACTTCATTCGGACGGACACCACTACTTAGCATCTCATTTAACAGATTTAAAGAGCCTATTGCATCACCATGCATAGCAAACCCATTAATCATGGCAGTCCAAGCATAGACGTCTTTTCCACCAAGCTTATTGAAAACCATGAATGCCTCATTCAAACACCCACACTTTGCATACATATTTATCAACGCCGTCCCAACGGCCGAATTCGTATCCAATTTGAATTTACTTATATGTCCATGAACCCACCTTCCATGGATCAAAGCCCCTATTCCAGCACAAGCAGTAAGAACACTAGTAAATGTAAATTCACTTGGCCGAACCTTCTCCATCAGCATGTCTTGAAAGAAGACAATTGCTTCATTATATCTCTTACCTTGCAAATAACCAACAATCAAAGCTGTCCATGAAGCCACATTTCGAATTGGCATTTGATTAAAATATTTTCGAGCATCATCAAAAAAGCCACATTTTGAATACATATCAACAATGGCACTACCAACAAAAACATCCCATTCAATCCTCCCTGTTTCTATGTAAAATCCATGAATACTCTTCCCAAACCAAACATTACCCATTTTCCCTGCAGCACCGAGGACACTAACAACACTCATTCCACAAACTTCTACACCCTTTAACCTCATTTCATTGAAGCATTCAAACCCTTCAACAAAATAGCCACTTTTCATATACCCATTAATTAAAGCAGTCCAAGAAACCACATCCGGTTGCGTACTTTCATCGAACACTCGGCGAGCGAGTTCCACGTCCAGGGAGGTAAAAAGCGCGGAAATCAACGAATTCCTCACGAAAGGGTCGGAATCCATTCCGAACTTAAAAATGTGAGACAAAAGCTGAAATGGGTTTCGTTTGGACTTGGAAAAGGATTTGAGAAGGGAAGGGAAAGTGTGCTTACTGGGAATCACACCGTTTCTACGCATTATAATGTAGGAAATGAGGGACTTCTCGGGCTGGGAACTTGAAGAAATGTCTCTGATTATGATATCCCATTGATGAACGCTGGGTCGATCGATTTGATCAAAAAGAAGAGATATGGAAGCGATCTCATTTGGGGAAGCCAACAGCTTGTTGTAGAAAAGCGAGTCATGGGAGAAGGAACGAGCTAATGAGAATGAAGTGAATCCGCTTGCGATCAGTGAGATGGTTCGAGTTAATGGCGACGAATGAGTGATTGCAGACATGGAAAGCATGCACTGTCAGCTTGCCGATGATTGTCCACGGTCTGTGCAATGGAGCATTAAGGGATTACGATTTACGGGTGAAATTCGACGCTCTGTTTTATAAAGATGAGAGATTAAGGACTTAAATCAGTATTTTCCGCTTCTAATGGGGCTATTAACACAGTATGGGAAGATGTGTTAAAAACAGTATAGGAAAATGCAGTTTGAGTTTTTTTTTTATTAAAAAAAAATATTGCCACTAACCTCGTTAAAAAAATCTCTTAAGTTTAAATGGAGGGAATATTTAGGATAGGTAAATTTTGACTCAATTGGAAAAAAATCAAATTTTTTTATTCAATTTGATGTGAAAAAATTCGACTAGACTCGACTCATAATTTTATAAACTCAATTCGGAAAGTTTTTGAAATAAAGTTTGAGCTATAACTTATAAAATGAAAATTTGAATAACTCACAATTTTTAATAATTAGTGAATCGATTTTTAAGTTCAATTTGAGTCCCTCAATTTTGTCTGATATGTATATACATATATGTGAAGAAAGAAATATGTGTGTACTGCATATGATTATATAAATCGTTTAAATTGAAACTAATTAATACCATAGCATTATAAATATTTACAATTAATGTGAACATAAACTCGAACAACTCAACTCGACTCAAATTTCCTAAACTCAACTCGATTCGAAAAATTTTCAAACTAAGTTTGAATATATGACTCATAAACTCGGCTAACTTGAAATTTCGTAACTCAACTTGATAGAATGCTCACCTAATACCATTTTAGATATTTTTAGTTTAAATATTACTCGAATAAGGTTTTTGTCCATTCTAATTTTTAAATTTAAAGACATAATAAGCTCTTAGACTCTTCCGATATTTAATTTGAACTCTTAATCTTTACTTCAAGAGGGTTTAGGTTGATTCCCTTCTCTCGCACCAATGTTTTGTTTTTTTGTTGGTACTAACTTTTTAGGCTTAACAGTTAAAAAGGTGGCTAACACATACATTTTTTCCAGTTTTGTGCCTAACATTTTTCGGGTCATTTTGGTGCATAACGTTTCATTCCGTAACTCAAATCAAGTTTTTCCGTGACAGATGTTAAAAAATTCTATTATCCAATAAAAACACAACATATGGCATATTTCTGGTATTTTCTTTAATTTTAATATTTTAAAAATTAGAAAATCTTTAATTTTATATAAAAAACCTTAAAATCTTTAATTTCTCTAAACTCCAAACCCTAAATCCCTAAATTTCTCCCCTCCCACAACCAATTCAACCACCACCGACCACCCTTGCCTTCGTCGCCCCCCACGACTGAAAACCTCATCATTCTATCGTCGAAAATCGACGAATGAACCGTCGATTGCTCCATCGACGAACATCCAACAATGAAGAAAAAGAGACCGATTGGACTTCTGTAAAACCTATATTTGATTTTGATATAACAAGAAATTTCAAGGACTATTTTGTAAAAAAGGATAAATTTTTACGTATTAAAAAAGACTCACTTGACAAGGATTCGAACTTAAAATTATTTTTAAAGTCAAAACCTTAAACCCTAATTTTTGTCTAAGTGTTTTGGTGCTCGAAGTAGCCAAATTGAACCAGGAGTATCGATACGTCCTTGGCCGTATCGATACGGTTTTTCGCTGCTTGAATTTCTTTTTAGACTTAATGGCTATAGGGTATCGATACGCGTGTAGCCGTATCGGTACACCATTCAACCTAGGAACCAATTTAGCCTTTGAGTATCGGTACGACCTTATGCGTACCGATACGGGGTGTTAAGATTTTACAAATCTTTTGTAATAAATATTCAATAGTTTCCTTGTCAGTTTATTGGAATCACAACTTTGAAAATTAGCTATAGCGTACCGATACCCATGTAGGCATATTGATACGATTTTTTATCCGCAACTTATCAAGATTCCAGTGAGCAAAATCGGTATCGATACGACCTTTACCATACCGATACCCTTTGCAAATATGCACTTCACGTATCGATACGGCTTCCCGCATATCGATACCCCTTTGTACTATGGCTCTTTCTTCTTATAGTAGGTACCGATACTGAAGCCCGAGTACCGATACTCTGTGTTGGTAGAATGCATTTATTACAGAAAAAATGAAGCCCAACGGCTATAATTATGATCTCAGCTACCAAAACGGTTGAAGATCAATGAGGAGGTATATAAACAAGTCTCCAAAGCTTCAACAACAACTATTCATCAAGTCTAAAGCATTCAAGAACACATCCAACAATCTTTGAGCATTTTAGAATTAAATCTTGTAACCCACTTGAGAGAGTTTAATTGTAATCTTTTGATTTAAGTTTTGGGGTTTGAGTGAACTTTGTATTAGGCAAACGTTTTACCTTTGAGAGGATTTTTCAATTTGCTTTATTTGTATTCTCTTTGTGAGGAATTCTTAAGACTTTGGGGTATAAGTCTTAAGGGAGTGTAAGGTTATCTCATTTGGCCTCAAAAGGAAAACAAATTTAGTGGATTTGAGAAAATCCTTAGTGTGGATAACTAAGATAGTGGAGTTAGAAGGTTGAACCACTATAACTCATTGTGTCCCAATCTTTTTACTTTCTTATTTTCTTCCACCAATTTTTCAAATTGCTAATTCACCCCTATTGGCCTTTCACCATTGATTGATCATTCCAACAATTGGTATCAGAGTTACACTCATTGGAAGGTTTAACAACCTCTTAAGTCGATCTTAAAGTGATTCAATCAATCCTCAATCAAGCCATGGCCTCTACTTCTGGCACCAACCTCTATGAGTCACAATCCATCTCCAAACCACCTTTCTTTACTAGGGATAACTACCCCTACTAGAAGAATAGGATGAGGCTCTTCATCAAATCCAATGACTACCTCTTTTGGGATGTTGTAGAAGATGAACTGGCTATTCCGGTGAGCAGAGAATGAGAACGACTTATTCCCAAGTCCAAGCAAGAGATGACCAATAAAGATCAGAGAAAGTTACAAATCAACAACAAAGCAATGCACATGATCTTTTGTGCTATTGGACCGGATGAGTATGCGAAGATGTCTTCTTGCATAAGTGCAAATGAGATATAAGACAAGCTTGAAGTTACATATGAGGGCACCAACGATGTCAAGGAGCCCAATATTGGACTTCTCAACTTAAGTTATGAGAACTTCAAGATGAAACTGGATAGGATATCACCAAGATGTTTGATGGATTCACTTTTGTCTCATGGCACTAGAAGATGATCCTAAGGTAACCTCAAACTCATCCAATTTTGATTTTACATTTGATGAGCTTTAAGAAGCTTATGATGAGTTGCAAAAGGTTTATGATGAGTTTATAGAGAAGTATATGGAATCACTTTTGAAAAACAAGAAAATAATTTCAAATTTGAAAAACCAAAATGATTCCTTATCTAAAGCCAACTTGGAACTTGAGAAGAAAGTTTTGAATTTACAAACAAAACAAAATGATTTTGAAAAGAAAAATAAAGATTTGCATAACCTTCTCTCTAAGTTCATGATGATCACTAAAAGGAAGTAGGTGATCTCAAAGCTTCTTTGAACAAAGTTGAGAATTCTCATTTTGAAAAAGGAACATCTTCAAAACCCAGTTATGTAAAAAGAAACTTTGGAGGGTACAAATAAAGAGGCTTCCAAAGGCCCTCACATGGTAAGAAGGTTAGAAGTGTTTAGGTTCCTAAGGAACTAGTTACTTCTAACAATTTTGATGCTATTGCTTCTTAGATTCCCAAGGGAACCAAGATTTCTGGAGCTAATACTCATGGACCCAAAAGAATTTGGGTTCCAAAAATCAAGACTTAATTCTTTGTTTGTAGGGGGAGCATTGCTACAAGGACAAAGCTTCAAGTGCAAATTCATGGTACCTTGATAATGGATGCTCGAGACACATGACCGGTGACAAGAGTCGATTCTTGGAACTAAAACTAAAGAGTGGGGAGTAATGATGTTTGGTGACAACTCCAAAGGCCACATTAAAGGAATTGGTTCCATCGGTAATCACTCTTCCATACTTATTGACAATGTTTTGTATGTCAATGGTCTTAAGCATAATCTTTTGAGCATAAGCCAATTATGCGATAAAGGTTTCGATGTCCTTTTTGATTTAAATGGTTGCAAAATTAGTGACATTAAAACTAACAAAATTGTGCTTATTGGTCATCACATAGGAAACATGTACATGGTGCATTTAGATGACATTCATATTTCAAATGCATGTTTTGTTGCAAAAGATGAGCATGACTCATGGTTATGACATAGAAAACTAGGGCATGCAAGCATGAGTATTTTAGAAAAATTGATTTCAAATGATCTTGTAAGAGGTTTGCCAAAAATAAAGTTTTCATATGACAAAATTTGTGATGCTTGTGCAAAAGACAAACACAAGAGTTTCTTTTAAACCTATTAATGATGTTTCTACAAGTAGAGTTTTACAATTGATCCACATGGATCTTTTTCGCCTTATTAGAATAATGAGTTTGGGTGAAAAATCATATGCATTTATCTTAGTCGATGGCTACTCTAGATTTACTTGGGGTTCTATTTTTAAGTACCAAGGACGAGGCTTTAGAAAAATTCATCACATTTTCAAAAACAAATCAAAACGATGTTGGTTACTCCATTTCTCATATTAGGAGTGACCATGGAATCGAATTTCAAAATCTAGGTTTTGAATAGAGTTTTGTAACTCAAATGGTATAAGCCACAATTTTTCTACTCCTCGCACACCTCAAAAAAATGAGGTTGCTGGGAGGAAAAATCAAATTTGAGAAGAAATGGCTAGAACCATGCTTTGTGAAAACAATTTACCTAAGTAATTTTGGGCAGATGCCACTAATATGGCTTGTTACATTATCAACCGAGTAATGATTAGGTCTATTTTAAAGAAAACACCTTATGAGCTTTTCAAAAATAAAAAGCCTAACGTTAACTATTTTCATCTTTTTGAATGCAAATGTTTTGTTTTAAACAATGGAAAAGACAATTTACGCAAATTTGTTGCAAAAAGTGATGAAGCTATTTTTCTAGGTTACTCTTTAAACTCTAAAGCCTATCGTGTATTTAACAAAAGAACTTTAGTAGTTTAAGAGTCTATTCATGTGACTTTTGATGATAAACCCCTTTCGAGGAAGGATACTTGTGAAGATAATGATGTAGGAATTTTTGATGCCAATGATGGTGAAGGATAATCATCAAAGGTAGATGAAGTTCCATTAAAAGAATAACCATAAGATCCACCTCTAGAAGCCTTGAAGGACATGACTCTAGAGGAAAATGAGGTCACCTACCCAAGGGAGTTCAACTATGTCAAATGTGGTGAGATTTTGAGTGATCCATCCAAAATGGTAACAATTAGATCCTCTCTTAGAAATACATGTAATTATGTTGCATTTATCTCATGTATTGAGCCTAAAAATACTAAAAAAACATTAAATGATGATTATTGGATATTGGCCATGCATAAAGAGTTAAATCAATTTGAGAGGAGTAAAGTTTAGACATTAGTTGATATGCCTAGTAATAAATCTACCATAAGAACTAAATAAGTTTTTAGAAACAAACTAGATGAGAGTGGTAACATAATAGAAACAAAGCTAGACTTGTTGCTAAAGGTTACACTCAAGAAGAAGGAATCGATTTTGATGAAACATGTGCACCCGTAGCTAGAATGGAAGCTATTAGAATGTTGCTTGCATTTGTATGTTATCATGAATTCAAGCCTTTTCAAATGGATGTTAAAAGTGCTGTTTTAAATGGTTTTATAAATGAAAAAGTGTATGTAGAACAACCACCTGGTTTTGAAGATCCAAAATATCCAAACCATGTTTTTAAAATTTCAATAGCTTTATATGGTTTAAAACAAGCTCCTAGTGCTTGGTATGAACGTTTGTCAAACTTTTTGATTGAAAAAGGTGTTAATAAATGAAAGGTGGATACTACACTTTTTATAAAAAAGAAAAGGCAAAGACATCTTAGTAGTACAAATTTATGTTGATGGTGTCATTTTTGGTTCTACTAATGAGTTGCGTTGCCAAGAATTTGCTAAGTTAATGCAAGGTGAATTTGAAATGAGCATGATAGGGGAACTCTCATTTTTCTTGGGACTCCAAATCAAACAAAGGAAAGAGGGCATCGTCATCAATCAAGCAAAGTACATTAAATACATGCTCAAGAAGTTTGGCTTGAAGAATGTGGAACCTCAAGCCACACCAATGAGCATTTTTACAAAACTTGACAAAGATGATGGGGTAAGTGTGTTGATCTTAAGCTATATAGATCCATGATAGGATCTTTGCTTTATCTTACTGCATGCAGACCGAATATTATGTTTAGTGTTTTCTTGTGTGCTAGATTTCAAGCTAGTCCTAGAGAATCACACCTACAAGCCGTTAAGAGAATCTTTATATACCTTAGAGATTCTCATTGTTTAGGCCTTTGGTATCCTAGAGGCTCTTCTTTTAGTTTGCATGCTTATTCGAATGTGGATTATGGAGGTTGTAAGATAGATAGAAAGAGTTCTTCAATACTTGTCAATTCCTAGGTAACATGCTTATCTCTTAGTTTTCTAAGAAGCAAAATAGCGCAGCGCTATCTACCATCGAGGTGGAATATATTTTGGATGGTATTTTTTGTGCTCAAATCCTTTGGATAAAGCAACAACTCTTAGATTAAAGAATTGATGTAGGTACCATCCCCTTAAAGTGTGACAAAACAAGTGTCATTTGTCTCACTAATAATCCTATACAACATTTTAGAACCAAACACATAGAGATAAGACATCATTTCATTAGAGATCATGTCTTAAAAAATGATGTTGTTCTAGAATATGTAGACACCTTGAACCAATTAGCGGATATCTTTACCAAAGCTTTAGACAAAGAGCGTTTTTGGTCTCTTAGGAGAAAGTTAGGGCTTACTAGCCTTTCTTGAACCTTATAGCCTTGTTTTGTACTTAAATTTGTTTGAATTTGGTTGATTTACATGTTTGTGTGATTTTGCTCCTATATGTATCTATTCATGTTGATAGGGGGAATATGTATATGTTTTGTGCCCATTCATGATGATCTCATATCATTTTCATGAATATCAATTCAATTAAGTTCGAATTTTTCAGTCCCTTGCAACCAGTTCTGGCATTTTTTGGTTCATGGGTATTGATACAGGTCATAGCGTATCGATACGGGTATCAAGAGAAACGTTTCGGTATAGGTTAGCCTGTACCTGTACAGGTCAAGGATCGGTACATGGTATCTCTGTACCGGTACACAGTGTCGATATACACTTTAACGTATCGGTACGCGTGGCCGCTTGAACTTTAAATGGGGTTTTAAAAATGGTTTTCTCAATTTAAATCAAACCCTAACTTTTCCTAAAAACCCTAGGTCAAAAATCCTCTATAAAAACCTCTTAAATCTCTTATTTTTCATCACAAATCATCAAAACTCTTTGGGGGCTTTTCTTTCTCAACATCAAACCCAAGTTATTATCATCAAGCTTTGTGCAAATCATCCCTTCATTCATCCATTCACCCATACTCAAGGTATAAACTCTATTTTCTTTAAATTTCATTTTCTTTTATTTTTGTATATTGTTTATGCTTAAAAATTATATACTTAGGATGTTGTAAAACCTATATTTGATTTTGATATAACAAAGTGTTTAAGGACCAATTTGTAAAATTGGATAAATTTTTAAGTATTAAAAAAGTCTCACAAAATGACAAGGAATCGAACTTAAGATGTTTCTAAGTCAAAAACTTAAACACTAAAAAATTTTCTAAGTATTTTCATACCCAATTAACCAAAACCCCCCATGCGTATCGATACACCCTTGAGTGTTTCGATACGACTTTTGGCTACTGGAATTTTAATTGAAAAATTGGTTCGATACGTCATTGCCCATTTCAATACAACCTTCATATGGGTTTATGTTCTTGGTTACGAGTATCTATACGTGCCTCTCCATTCTGATATAGGGTGTAAGATTTTTTAAATCTTTTGCATTTATTAATATGACCGTTACCTTATCAATTTTTGGAATCACCAAACTTTAAAAAGTTGTTACACCATATCGATATGCCCCTAGGCATGCCGATACAATTTTTCTTAGACTTTTACCTCAGGTTCCAGTGAGCAAAAATCGTATTGATACGGCTATACTGTTTTGATACATATATGTTTTTACACTATACTCGTTTCGATACGCCTTCAAGCGTATTGATACTCCTTTGTAAAATGACTATTTCTTCTTGTGATAGGTACCGATATGGTTGCTCGTGTATCGATATGGTAGGTTACCAGACAACATTTATTGCAAGAAGAAAGTAGCTCAACGACTCTATTGATGATCCCAATCACCCAAACGGTTAGAAATCAATGAGGGGATATAAAATCAAGTCTCCAAAGCTGCAACAACGACCATTGAACATCCATTGAACAAGTGTAAAGCAATCAAGCACAAATTCAACACATTTGAGCCTATTAGAGTCATATCTTGTAACCCACTTGAGTGATTTTCATTGTATTGATTTTTATTCAAGTTTGGGGTTTTGAGTGTACTTTTATTGGGCAAATTATTCACCTTTGAGAGGTCTTTCTACATTTGTCATTCTTTCTTGTAAAGAGAGTAAACTTGATCAAGCTTTGGGTAGAAAGCTTCGATCGATTGTAACGGTTGCATCCTTAGCCTAAAAAAGGGGAAAATTCTTAGTGAATTGTTTAAAATCCTTAGTGGGGAGCTAAGGTAGTGGATGTAGAGCTTGTTAGAAGCTTGAACCACTGTAAATCTTTGTTTCTTCAATTTTTTATTTTCCAATTGCTTCCCTTCAAATTTTTATTTGCCAATTCACCCCCTCGGCCTTCCACAACCGATTGATTATCTCAACAATTGGTATTAGAGCTACACTCATTGGAAGGATTAACATCCTCTTAAGTTGATCCGCAGAAGATACATAAATCCACGATCGAGGTCATGACATTTACATCCGGCAACAACTTGTACAAGTCTCAATCGACCACTAAACTGCCTTTCTTCAATAGGGACAACTATCCTTATTGGAATAATTGAATAATGTTATTCATCAAATCCAACGATTACCTCATTTGGGATGTAATTGAAGACAGACCATCTATCCGATGAAGCGAGAAAGAGAAAGGCAAGGTCCCAAGTCCAAGAAAGAAATGACCGATGAAGAAAGGAGGAAGTTGCAAATAAACGACAAGGCATCGCACATGCTCTTTTGTGCACTTGGACCGAATGAGTATTTGTAGTTGTCTTCTTGTACGTATGCAAAGAATGTATAAGACAAGCTCGAGACCACCTATGAAGGCACCAACAGTGTAAAGGAGACCAACATTAAACTCCTTAATTTGAGCTACGAGAATTTCAAGATGAAACCGGATGAGAGCATCACCAAGATGTTCGATCGGTTCTCCATCATAGTTAACGGTCTCAAGGGTTTGAAGAAGTCATCCCCGAAGACAAGCTTGTCCAGAAGCTCATTTACTCCCTTTCCGAGTCATGGGATAGAAAGAGAACTGCCATTATCGAGGTAAAGGATTTCAAAACCTTGAAGCTCGATGCTCTTATGGGTTCTCTCCTTACTCATGATATCATGAAGAAAGGTAGAGAAGACAAGAAGAAGAGAGAAATAAAGAAGGTTGAGAAGAAGAAATTAGAAATGAAGAAAATAATAATTGCTCTCAAAGCTTCACAAGAAGAGAGCAATTTGAGTAAGGAGGAAGATGAAGAAATGGCTATGCTAGCCAAATGGTTCACTCAGTTCATGAAATCCAACCAGGGAAGAAAGTTCCATCGAAAAGGGGATTTCAAGAATAAGAACAAGGAGGAAGAGAATGATCAACTTATTTGCTTTGAATGCAAGAAGCAGGGGCACATAAGAACCGAATGCCCCTAACTCAAAAGGAAGAGCTTTGAGAAGAAGAATAAGCTTAAGGAAAACGTTGCTACTTGGAGTGATGAGGAATCATTCGATGAAGAGGAGCAACAAGTTGCCAACCTTTGCCTCATGGCTCTTGATGAGGATCCTAAGGTAACCTCTAACTCATCTGCATTTGATTTCACTTTCGATGAGCTTCAAGAAGCTTATGATGAGTTACAAGAGATTTTTGACGAGTTGGTAGAAAATTTAAGGAATCAATTTTGAAAAAAAAGAAAATGATTTCTGATTTGAAAAACCAAAATAATTTCCTATCCAAAACCAACTCCGAACTTGAAAACAAGGTTTTTGATTTACAACAAAAACAAAATGATTTTGAAAAGAAAAATCATGATTTAATCAACCTTCTTTCCAAGGTTTATGATGATCACCAAAGGGAGGTTGGTGATCTCAAAGCTTCTCTACGCAAAGTTGGGAAATTAAGTTTTGAAAAAGCAAGTTCTTGAAAACCCGAATATGTACAGAGAAACTTTGGTGGCTACAAACAAAGAGACTTCCAAAGGCCCTCTAAAGGTAAAAAGATTATGAGTGTTTGGGTTCCTAAGGAACTAATCATTTCTAATGATGTTAGTTCTATTGCTTCTTGGATTCCCAAGGGAACCAAGATTTTGGGAGCTAATAGTCTTGGACACAAAATGATTTGGGTACCAAAAATCAAGACTTAATCTTTGTTTGTAGGGGGAGCATTGTTATAAGGCTAAAATTACATGCGCAAATTCGTGGTACCTTGATAGTGGATGCTCGAGACACATGATCGGTGACAAGAGTCGGTTCTTGGAGCTAAAAGCAAGAAGTGGAGGAGTAGTGACTTTTGATGACAACTCCAAAGGCCACATTGAAAGAATTGGTTCCATTGGTAATCACTCTTCCATACTTATTGACAATGTTTGGTATGTCAACGATCTAAAACATAATCTTTTAAGCATAAGCCAACTTTGTGATAAATGTTTCAATGTGCTTTTTGATTTAAATGGTTGCAAAATTATTTACATTGAAACTAACAAAATTGTGCTTATTGGTCATCGCATAGGAAACATATACATGATGCATTTAGATGACTTTCATATTTCAAATGCATGTTTTGTTGCAAGAGATGAACTTGTCTCATGGTTATGGCATAGAAAACTAGGGCATGCAAGCATGAGTGTTTTAAAAAAATGGTTGCAAATGATCTTGTAAGAGGTTTGCCAAAAATAAAGTTTTCTTTTGATAAAATTTGTGAAGCTTGTGCAAAAGGCAATCATAAAAGAGTTTATTTTAAACCTATTAATGATGTTTCTACAAGTAGAGTTTTACAATCGATCCACATGGATCTTTTTGGCCCTATTAGAACTATGAGCTTGGGCGAAAAATCATATGCATTTGTTTTAGTTGATGATTACTCTATATTTAATTGGGTTCTATTTTTAAGTACCAAGGATGAGACTTTAGAAAAATTCAGCATATTTTAAAAAATTACTCAAAATGATATTAGTCATTCTATTTCTCACATTATAAGTAACCATGGAACTGAATTTCAAAATTTAGGTTTTGAGGATTTTTGTAACTCAAATAGTATAAGCCATAATTTTTTCGCTCCTCGTGTAACGCCCTCTTCCCGGCCTGGTAGGAAATCGGGTCAGAGAGTGCTATCGGAGACGAATTTAGAGTTCAGAGACTTTGACCGAAGTTCGAAATCTTATTCAGCATGTCTCATTAATCTCTTTAAGACTAATCGAACTAACGTATTAATAGCTTATTCAGTTTGGAGTCAATTTTAAACTTTTTCGAACTTAGGGACTAAATTGTAAATTTTACAACATTAGGGGATTAATCGAAATTTTATTTTTTTACCAATCTTCAGTTAAACTTACCAATTTACCCTGTGAAGTTTCGTTACTATCAGAGATCGTTTACCTGTCCAATTAGACTATACAAGTTTTAGTGACCATTTTATAAACTTCTTAAAACTGTGTTTTAAGCCTTTTAACAGAATTAACTAACTCCGTACCGATACTCTTAGGGCCGTATCAGTACACTAAGACAAATTTTCATTTTTTAGATTCAAGGATAACAAGTCGGTATCGATACCCCTAAACTTGTATCGATACGTGTTGACCGTTTCGATACACCTTAAAGATCGTACCGATGCAATTTATTTTTCAAACCTTAATGCCAAGGTCCGTATCGATACATCTTGACATGTATCGATACACTCTATTTTCCTAGGTCCAATTATGCACGGCCGTACCGATACAGCTTGACCCATATCGATACGCCTGTCCTATAATGACAGATTTTATCTGGTCTTCTTTCGAATTAACCTGTTGAACGATGTCCAAATTTTACTAAATTTTATCTGCAAGTCTAATATTCATATTCTTAATAGCATACAAAATTTTAGAGCGTTTCGAATCCATTTACCTAGTTTTCCCCTTTGGTGATTTTAAGCTCATTTTAGCTAGTTAAACCATTCCAAAACATGTCAATGTCCACATACAACACTTAGGCACTATTAGGCTATTACACACATATAAAAAAGCACAAACATAACATGCTTAGACCATATGCCACCTTACTAGGAGTTCAAAGCAAAAGTTAAGCATACATGAGGTCGATGAGAGTGACTTGCGACCGCAATACACGAGCAAGGCTCAGATTCTTTCAAGGTCCTGAAAATGCACGAGACACTAAGACGTTAGGATTATTTAGCCTAGTGAGGTAGTCATAACAAATGTACAAAATTTCTATCAATTACATGAATGTCGTATAAGCATGCTCGGTTAACAATTTACATAACATCAATCGTAGCAAATCATATTCATAGTCTTTAGTCATGATTCCATATAACAAGCATAAATCAAATAAGCATATCATTTCCTTAGACATGGTAACCAATGGATACGCGGATTCCCCTATACACCACACATATCGAAAATAGGCCATAGCCTTGAGCTGTAGCTCCAGATAATCCCTTACACAATCCATCCTTATTTCACCACACATATAGGCCGTAGCCCCGGACCTTAGTCCAATCCCTTAGTTGGTGAGCTCGAATAACCCTATGGCATGCCAATTGTATCCAATGTCCATGAATGTCCAAGTCTCATATTTCATCAAAGTTCTTACCTTTCAGTTCATATCATATCGGATAACACATCGAGCCTTAGCTCTATATTTCATATTATAACATATCCATATCAAAATATACATATAGAATGATTCATATATCATATTTCACATATCACATAAGAACTTATAACATATCGAATAACATTGGGGGACTTACCGTGCTTGCCATTAGCATCCACACAAGTTTGCTCTATGTGAGCCCTTAAACAAAAATGCAATTGTAACATAAACGAATGCAACATGATGGCTCCTTACCTATCCCTTGACATGACTACACTCACCTAGTATTCGGAGACTTCAAGGTTCTCGGATTTCAATTCCTTTGTTCTTATGCTTGATTGGAGATGACGGATTGGTTTCTTCCAATTTTCGAGCTAGGAAGAAACATATGGAATCGTTATAATTACAATATCGATATGGTACTCATTTCAAAGATTAGGCTTAGAATTTCGATTTGAAATTAAACTTCAATCATCTATGGATTTTGAAAATTGATTGAGGGCTTTAACTTACAGAAGTACAAGCTTCTGAACACTATATCGAAATCAAACAAAAGTTAAGGATTGAATCGAGGTGTTTTCTTAGCTCGAGGTTGAAGACAACAATAGTGGTGCTTGCTTGTTGAAAGACAAGGGTGGGGTTTAGTTTTGGGAGGTTTAAATGAGGAAGAGAGCTTTTGTTTCTCATTTTAAAACCATTTTTCCTCTTTAAACATCCCCCCAACAACATAGGGACCAATAAGAAGCTTTCCTATCCTTGAAGGTTTGCTAAACCCAATTCAATCATCTTTCCCTTCTTTCTTTCAATTGTCAATTGGATGACAATTAGTCACCTTTTCTAAGGTGTTTTACGTGGGAGGGGCAGGTTAGGTGGTGACTCATCACCGTAACCCCTTTGTCTTTTAATTTAGTATTCAAAACAGATTTCTACAAAGGTCCGTATCGATACACCTTATGGTCGTATCGATACGCCTAGCTAAAATGGGTAAGTTCGTTATGGCAATTAGGCCATACCGATACATGTCTAACTGTATAAAAACACCTAGCCAAAACCGTACTGATACTCCTAACTTGAAAGCAACATTTCCAACTTTGAATTTCTTACAAAAAGGTCCATAGATCAATTTAATACCCCATAACTTCCATTGATTACAAAATTGGGTACAAGGATCATGAAATTATACTTTCGAGTATGTTCAATACAGAATTTCCGATCATCAGAGCCTTATTTTGACTGGGCCAGTTTTCGGGATGTGACAACTCTCCCCCTTCAGAAAATTCATCCTCGAATTATCACTCTAGTTGAACAAATGAGGGTACTATTTCTGCATCGTCTCTTCAGGTTCCCACGTGGCTTCTTCCACCGAATGACTTCTCCATAGGACTTTCACTAAGGGCACAGACTTATTACGAAGTCTCTTGACTTCTCTTGCGATAATCTGCATAGGTTCTTCCTCGTACGTCAGATTAGACTGAATTTCCATAGTCTCTGGCTCGATTACATGAGAAGGGCCCGACCGATACTTCTGCAGCATAAACATATAGAAGACATTATGGATTCGACTTAACTCTTCAGGGATTGCCAGTTGGTAAGCAACAGGTCTAACTCTTTCGATCACTTCGAATGGGCCAATGAAACGAGGACTTAGCTTCCCCTTCATGCCAAATCGAATGATCTTCTTCCACGGAGATACTTTAAGGAATGCTTTTTCACCAACTTCGTACTGAATGTCCCTCATTCTCAAATCAGCATAGGCTTTCTGTCGGTTAAACACAGCTTTGAGCCGATCACGGATGATGGTTACCCTTTTTTGATTTCCTAAAGTAAGTCAGGGCCTAACACCTTGCCTTCTCCAAGCTCGATCCAACAGAGATAGGTCCTACATCTCCTCCCGTAAAGGGCCTCATAGGGTGCCATCTAAATCGAGGCTTGGTAGCTATTGTTGTAAGCAAATTTCACCAAAGGAAGGGATTTCTCCCACGTATTTGTATGGACTTTACACAGGCTCGGAGCATATCTTCTAGAATCCGAATAACCTTTTTGGATTGGCCATCAGTCTGAGGATGGAAAGTAGTTCTTAGATGCACTCGAGTTCCCAAAGCCTCTTGTAGGGTTCTCTAAAATCGTGATGCAAAACGCAGATCACGATTGAAAGTGATAGACTTTGAAACTCTTTGTAAACGGATAACTTCCCTGATGTATAACTCAGCTCGCTTAGGCAAACTGAAGTCCATTCTCATTGGAATGAAAAGAAAAGATTTGGTAAATCGGTCTACTATAACCTAAATAGTGTCGTGCTTCTTCGGTGTCAGTGGTAAGCCACTTACAAAGTCTATCGTAATACGTTTCCATTTCTATTGTAAAAGTTTAATGGGTTGCAAAAGACCAATAGGCACATTGTGCTCGGCTTTAACCCGTTGGCAAGTCAAGCACCTAGCCACAAAGTCTGTGATCTCCTTTTTCATGCTGAACCATCAGTACAACTCCTTTAGGTCTTTATACATCTTAATAGCTCCCTGATGAACAGAGAACGGACTCGAATGAGCTTCATTTAGGATTTGATCCTGAAGATCATCATTATCAAGGACGCAGACACGATTCTGAAAATACATCAAACCTTTAGAATTTATAGCAAAATCAGGATCCGGCTTATCCTTGATCTTTTTAATAAGAGTACACAACTCCTCATCAGATTCTTGAAGTACTTTGATTCAAGACACAATGGTCGATTGAACTCTTAATCCAGCCAATAGCTTGCCATGCTTCTGGAGTCAGAAATGAGCATTCAAACACTTTAGAGATGAAGTAGGTTTCTGACTAAGAGCATCAACTACGACGTTGGCTTTACCGGGGTTGTAGTCAATAACCAAGTCATAGTCCTTTAGAAGCTCCATCCACCGGCGTTGATGGAGATTCAACTCTTTCTGAGTCAAAAGGTATTTCAGGCTTTTGTGATCTATGTATAAATAACATTTCTCGCCATAAAGGTAATGCCTCTAAATCTTCAAGGCAAACACAACGATGACCAACTCAAGATCATGTGTCAGATAGTTCAGCTCGTGTGGTTTGAGCTGACGTGAGGCATAGGCAATGACCTTTTATTCTTGCATAAGTACATAGCCTAACCCTAAGTGGGATGCACCACTGTATACGGTGAAGTCCTTGCTTGACTAAGGTTGCACCAAGACAGGAGCATGGGTCAGAACTTGCTTAAGCTGGTCAAAACTTATTTGTTGTTCCACCGTCTACACAAAGGGAGTTTCTTTATGGAGAAGCTTCGTCAAGGGTGCAGTAATCATCGAGAATCCCTTATCGAATCTACGGTAGTAGCCTATAAGGCCCAAAAAGCTATGAACTTCTCCAACATTCTTCGGAGGAATCCAATTAAGAACTGCTTGGATCTTCTTTGGGTCAACTTGAATTCCCGCAAAAGAGATCATATGTCCTAGAAAGGATACTTCAGATAGTCAGAACTCGCATTTGTTGAATTTGGCATACAATTGTTTTTCTTGGAGAGTCTGAAACACAATGCAAAGATGTTCTTCGTGAGTGGCTGTGCCTTTGGAGTAGATCAAGATGTCGTCTATGAACACGACCATAAATCTATCTAGATAGGGCTAGAACACACAGTTCATCAAGTCCATGAAGGCTACAGATGCGTTAGTAAGCCCAAAAGGCATTACCAAGAACTCATAGTGGCCGTATCTAGTTCGGAAGACAGTTTTTGGAATGTCAGACTCATTCACTTGCATTTGATAGTATTCAGATCGCAAGTCTATCTTAGAGAAAAAAGAAACATCTTTAATTGGTCAAAGAGATCATTGATCCTTGGTAACAGATACTTGTTCTTAATGGTCACTCTATTCAACTAACGATAGTCAATGCACAGACACATCAACCCATCATTTTTTTGATAAACAAAACCGATGCTCCTCAAGGTGAAGAACTCAGTCGTATGAATCCCTTATCCAAAAGGTATTGGATTTGGGCCTTTAACTCCTTCAACTCAACTGGAGCCATTCGGTACGGGGCAATAGAGACTGGGGTAGTCCCCGATTACACTTTAATTTTGAATTCTACTTTTCGGGTTGAAAGGAGTCCCGAAAGTTCATCGGGAAACACATCAGGGAATTATTTTACAATTGCCACAACTTCAAGCTTCAACTCTTCCTTAGACTCCATAGCACTCATAAGGATCTTTTTAAGCTCGAGTTTGGATTTCATCAAGGTTATGCTCTCCTTACCGAGTCCACGAAGGTACAACTTCTTCTTCGAGCAATCTACCCAGGCTTGATGCTCAGTTAGCCAATCGAGGCCTAGGATAAGATCGAACTCACGGAAGGGTAAGGCCATCAAATTGGCTGGAAATGGGATCCCTTAGATCCTCAGAGGACAAACTTTACAGATCCATCGGGTAACCACACTATCTCTTAGTGGGTTAGAAACAACAATTTTAGAAGTAACTGGTTCAGATTCTAGAGCATACTTTGCAATCAACAGTTTACTAATAAAGGAATGCGTCAAACCTGGATCTACCAAAGCATAGACAAGGTCAGAACATAATTTCACCATACCTACTATCAAATCAGGATCATCCTCTTGCTCTCGACCTCGAACATGATACATTTGGGCTGAAGTATGTGGGTCACATCCAACGGAGGGAGTGTTAGTGTTGCGAGGACTCCCCGCTGATCCAGACGACACTTGCTTTGTTCCTCGTCCCTTGTTTGGATTATTCTGAAAAGCCACTGTGGTAAGAGCATTTGAATTCTGCGGACACTGCCTGATGAAGTGACCAGATTTACCACAGAGGTAATCGGATCCAAACTGTCTACGACACTGCCCAGGGTGTCTCTTTTGACAAAAGTTACAGAAATGAAGCTGTGGACCTCTTCCGGAACCACCCGTACTATCAACTGAAGTCGTACGAGCAAAAAATATCCTTAGAGATTAAGAATGGGGCACGTATCCCAACCTTGGTAGTTGCGGATAGGTGGCAGACTTCTAATCCCACTGTCTTCCTTTCTTCTAAGGCACAAGAGGCTTGGAATCATCTCGAAACCTTTTATCAGATTGGGCTTAATTCATATTTCTTCTTTCATAAGCCTTATGGGAGGCTTTAATAGCAATGGCTCGGTTGACTAGGGTTTAGAAATCCTCTATCTCTAAAGTAGTGAAGAGAGTACGTAATTCATTATAGAGACCACCAATAAACATTTTGCATTTCTCTTTTTCCGTGCATATGGTCTTAGCACCATACCTCACATACTTGCAGAAATCGTGGATGTACTGCTTTACCGGTCCTCCTCCTTGTCTCAAGTGGAGGAACTTCTTACGTCTTTCGGCAATGTAGTGCTCACTAATGTATTTCTTACGAAACTCCTAAAGGAAAAAGTCCCATATGACTTTATGCTCGGGTACCGTGAGCGTCACAGTGTCCCACCAGCTCTGAACTTCTTCAGAGATCAACGCCAGAGCGCATTCCAGTTTGTATTCCTCGGGGCACTTCATTGGTTTATTCAGAGCTTTAAGAGTATTCTCCAGCCAATACTCTGCTATCTCTGGATTATCCAAGTCTTTTCCAGTGAAGGTGTAACTGGATACTGACGGAGCTCACTAACGGGAGCCTTTAAGAAATAGAAGAAGATGCTTTAACAGGCTGAGGTAGTGGTTCTTGCCTAAGAGACACGACCACATATTTGATCATTTCAGCCATAGACATTAAATACTCTTGCTGAGCGGGTGACATCGGAAGATGATGATGTGGGTCATTCTGTCCCAGTTGCTCGGGTCTAACTTTGGCTCCCAAATTGTCTCCCTGAGTTAAGGAAGAGCCAGGGTGTGGTTCATTTACAACACGCCTATCAGTGGGTGCGGACATTTTTAGATTTATTCATACAGAAAATGTTTAATTGTGTAAGTTGCAAGTCACAGTTAACATATACAAATAAACTCCTAGGTGGCATATGCAGATATAGATTCACAATAGACTTCGGTTTAGTCCTAGAACTGACTAAACCTAGGCTCTAATACCACAATTGTAACACCCTCTTCCCGGCCTGGTAGGAAACCGAGTCGGAGAGTGCTACCAGAGATAGATCCAGAGTTTAGAGACTTTGGCCAAATTTCAGAATCTTATTCAACATGTCTCATTAATCTCTTTAAGACTTATCGAACTAACTTATTAATACCTTATTCAGTTTAGAGTCAATTTTAAACTTTTTTGAACTTAGGGACTAAATTGTAAATTTCATAGATCCAGGGGCTTAATCGGAATTTATTTTTTACCAATATTCAATTAAACTTACCAATTATTACCCTATGAAGTATCGTTACTATCGAAGATCGTTCATCTCTCCAATTAGACTATACAAGTTTTAGTGACCATTTTATAAACTTCTTAAAACTGTGTTTTAAGCCTTTTAAGAGAATTAACTAACTCCGTACCGATACTATTAGGGCCGTATCGGTACACTAAGACAAATTTTCATTTTTCAGATTCAAGGATAACAAGTCGGTATCGATACCCCTAAACCTGTATCGATACGTGTTGACTTAGGTTGACTGTTTCGATACACCTTAAATATCGTACCGATGCAATTTATTTTTCAAACCTTATTTCCAAGGTCCATATCGATACATCTTGACATGTATTGATACACTCTATTTTCCTGGGTCCAATTATGCAAGGCCGTACCGATACTGCTTGACCCATATCGATATGCCTGTCCTATAATGACAGATTTTATCTGGTTTTCTTTCAAATTAACCTATTGAACGATGTCCAAATCATACCTAATTTTATATTCAAGTCTAATATCCATATTCTTAATAGCATACAAAATTTTAGAGTATTTCGGATCCATTTACCTAGTTTTCCCCTTTGGTGATTTTAAGCTCATTTTAGCTAGTTAAACCATTCCAAAACATGTCAATGTCCACATACAACACTTAGGCACTATTAGTATATTACACACATCAAAAAGCACAAACATAACATGCTTAGACCATATGCCACCTTATTAGGAGTTCAAAGCAAAAGTTAAGCATACATGAGGTCGATGAGAGTGACTTGCGACCGCAACACACGATAGTGTCTCATGCATTTTCAAGGTCCTGAAAATGCATGAGACACTAAGACGTTAGGCTTATTTAGCCTAGTGAGGTAGTCATAACAAATGTACAAAATTTCTATCAATTACATGAATGTCGTATAAGCATGCCCGGTTAACAATTTACATAACATCAATCGTAGCAAATCATATTCATAATCTTCAGTCATGATTCCATATAACAAGCATAAATCAAATAAGCATATCATTTCATTGGAGATGGTAACCAATGGATACGCGGATTCCCCTATACACCACACATATCGGAAATAGGCTGTAGCCTTGAGCCATAGCTCCAGATAATGTCCCTTACACAATCTATCCTTATTTCACCACACATATAGGCTGTAGCCCCGAACCTTAGTCCAATCCCTTAGTTGGTGAGCTCGAATAACCCTATGGCATGCCAATTGTATCCAATGTCCACGAATATCCAATTCACATATTTTATCACAGTTATTACCTTTCGGTTCACATCATATCGGATAGCACATCGAGCCTTAGCTCTATATTTCTTATTATAACACATCCATATCAAAATATACATATAGCATAATTCACATATCATATTTCACATATCACATAGGAATTTATAACATATCGAATAACATTGGGGACTTACCATGCTTGCCATTAGCACCCACACAAGTTTGCTCTATGTGAGCCCTTAAACAAAAATGCAATTGTAACATAAACGAATGCAACGGGATGGCTCCTTGCCTATCCCTTGACACGACTACACTCACCTAGTATTCAGAGACTTCAAGGTTTTTGGATTTCGATTCATTTGCTCCTAGGCTTGCTTGGAGATGACAGATTGGTGTTCCAATTTTTGAGCTAGGATGAAACACATGGAATCGTTATAATCACAATATCGATATGGTACTTATTTCAAAGATTAGGCTTAGAATTTTGATTCGAAATTAAACTCCAATCATCCATGGATTTTGAAAATTGATTGAGGGCATTAACTTACCGAAGTACAAGTTTCTGAACGCTATATCAAAATCAAACAAAAGTTAAGGGATTGTTGAAAGACAAGGGTGAGGATTAGTTTTCGGGAGGTTTAAATGAGGAAGAGAGCTTTTGTTTCTCATTTTAAAACCATTTTCCTCTTTAATCATTCCCCCACCAACATAGGGACCTATAAGAAGCTTTCCTATCCTTGAGGGTTTGCTAAACCCAATTCAATCATCTTTCCCTCATTTCTTTCAATTGTCATTTGGATGACAATTATTCACCTTTTTTGAGGTGTTTCACATGGGAGGGGCAGGCTAGGTGGTTAGTCATCACCCTAACCCCTTTTTCTTTCAATTTAGTATTCAAAATAGATTTCTGCAGAGGTCCATATCGATACGCCTAGCTAAAATGGGTAAGTTCATTATGGCAGTTAGGTCATACCGATACATGTCTTACTGTATCAAAACGCCTAGCCAAAACCGTACCGATACTCCTAGCTTGAAAACAACATTTCCAACTTTGAATTTCTTACAAAAAGGTCCATAGATCAATTTAATACCCCACAACTTCCATTGATTACAAAATTGGGTACAAGGATCATGAAATTACACTTTCGAGCATGTCCGATACAAAATTTTTGATCACCGGAGCCTTATTTTGATTGGGCCAGTTTTTGGGATGTGACACCTCGTACTCTTCAACAAAATAGGATTGTTGAGAGGAAAAATCGTACTTTACAAGAAATGGCTATAACCATGCTTTGTGAAAACAATTTGCTAAAGTATTTTTTGGCGGAAGCCACTAATACGGCTTGCTATATTGTCAACTGAGTAATGATTAGGACAATTTTAAAGAAAACACCTTATGAGATTTTAAAATCCCAAAATCCTAACATTAGCTATTTTCATCCTTCTGGATGTATATGTTTTGTTTTAAATAATAGAAAAAACAATTTTGGCAAATTTGATGCTAAAAGTGATGAAGCTATTTTCTTAGGTTATTCTGTAAACTCTAAACCCTGTCGAGTATTTAATAAGAGAACTTTGGTAGTTGGAGAGTCTATTCTGTGGTTTTCGATGATAACCTCCTTCCGAGAAAGGATTCTTGTGATGATAATGATGTAGGAATTTTTAAAGCCAATGATGATGGGAAATCATCAAAGGTAGATGAAGTTCCTTCCAAAGAAGAAGAAGCACAAGATCCACCTTTAGAAGCATTGAAGGACATGACTCTAGAGGAAAAGGAAGTGAGCTACCTAAGGGAGTTCAACTATGTCAAAGGTGGTGACATTTTGTGTGATCTATCCAAAGGGGTAACCAATAGATCTTTTCTTAAGAATATTTGTAATGTTGCATTTATCTCATGCAAAGAGCCTAAAAATATCAAAGAAGCATTAAATGATGATTATTGGATATTGGCTATGCTAGAAGAGTTAAATCAATTTGAGAGAAGTCAAGTATGAACATAGTTGATACACTTAGTAATAAGTCTACCATAGGAACTAAATGGGTTTTTAGAAGCAAACTAGATGAGAGTGGTAACATAGTGAGAAACAAGGCTAGACTTGTTGCACAAGGTTACACTCAAGAAGAATGAATCGGTTTTGATGAAACCTATGCACACGTAGCTAGAATGAAAGATATTAGGATGCTTCTTACATTTTGCATGTTATCATGAATTTAAGCTTTTTCAAATGGATGTTAAAAGTACTTCTCTAAATGGTTTTATTAATGAAGAAGTGTATTTAGAACAACCACCCAGTTTTGAAGATCCAAAATGCCCAAACCATGTTTTTAAATTTTCAAAAGCTTTATATGGTTTGAAACAAGCTCCTAGCGTTTTGTATGAAAGATTATCAAACTTTTTAATTGAAAAAGGTTTTAATAAAGGAAATGTGGATACTACATTCTTCATTAAAAGAAAAGGCAAAGACATCTTACTAGTTCAAATTTATGTTGATGATATGATTTTTGGTTCTACTAATGAATTGTTTTGCCAAGAATTTGCCAAGTTGATGCAATGTGAGTTTGAGATGAGCATGATGAGGGAGCTCTCATTCTTTTTGGGACTCCAAATCAAACAAATGAAGGATGACATCTTCATCAATCAAGCTAAGTACATCAAGGGCATGCTCAAGAAGTTTGGCTTGGAGAATGTGAAACCTCAAGCCACACCAATGAGCTCTTCTACAAAGCTTGACAAAGATGAAGTAGGTAAATGTGTTGATTTAAAGATTTATAGATCAATGATAGGATCTTTGCTTTATCTTACCGTAAGTAGACTGGATATCATGTTTAGTGTTTGCTTGTGTGCTAGATTTCAAGCTAGTCCTAGAGAATCACACCTTATACCTGTTAAGAGAATCTTTAGATACCTTAGAGACACCTTGTTTAGGCCTTTGGTATCCTAAAGATTCCTCCTTTGATTTCTATATTCAGATGCGGATTATGGAGGTTGTAAGATAGATAGAAAGTGTACCTCCATACTTGTCAATTCCTAGATAGTATGCTCATATCATGGTTTTCAAAGAAACAAAATAGTGTAGCATTATCTACCACCAAAGCGGAATACATATCGGTCGAAAGTTGGTGTGCTCAAATCCTTTGGATGAAGTAACAACTTTTAGATTATGGAATTGATGTATGTACCATCCCTCTTAAGGGTGCAACACTAGTGCCATATGTCTCAGTAAGAATCTCATCCAACATTCTAAAGTCAAACACATAGAGATAAGACATCATTTCATTAGAGATCATGTCTTGAAAAACGATGTTGTTCTAGAATATGTAGACACATTGAACCAATTAGCAGACATCTTCGTCAAACCTTTAGACAAAGAGCGTTTTTGGTCTCTTAGGAGAAAGTTAGGTTTGACAAGCCTACCTTGAACCTTAGAGCCTTTTGGTGTTAAAACTTGCTTGAATTTTGGTTGATTTCATTGCTTATGTGTTTTTGCTCCTATATGCATCTATGCTTATTGCTCGGGGGAGTATGCATATGTTTGCTCATACAAAATGTTCTCATATCATTTACATGTATTTCAATTCAAGTAAAATCAAATTTTTGAGCACCTTGAGGTCAAAAATGACATTTTTGGCTTAGGGGTACCGATACGGGATAACGTATATTGGTACAGGTATCTTGAGACAGCTTCGGTGCAGGTTGTCCCGTACCGATACGGGATCAAGTATCAAAATGACTAAAAACCGTTTTGGTACGGTGTTTCGATACGCCACGTGTGCGTATCCGTGTGCATAGCCGTTGGTCTTTAAATGAGTCATTAAAGAGAGTTTTCCAACTTTAAATCAAACATTAACTTTTCCTAAAAACCTTAGGTCAAAAGTCCCATATATAAACCCATCAAACCCTTTGATTTTCAAACAATTCATCAAAATATTTTTAGGGCTTTTGGTTTTCTCATCAAACCCTACCAAAATCATCAAGTTTTGTGCATCATCATCTCCTCATTCATCTTCAATCCTAATTCAAGGTATAAACTCTATTTTCTTTATTTGTCAATTTCGTTCTTATTTATATATTGTTTATGTTTCAAAATTATATATTTAGTATGTATATAACATAGTTTTCAAATATTTTACAAAAATTCTTTCAAAACTGAAATTTTTTGGTTCAAATATAAAATT
This sequence comes from Hibiscus mutabilis, assembly GCA_019671005.1. Lineage (NCBI taxonomy): Eukaryota > Viridiplantae > Streptophyta > Magnoliopsida > Malvales > Malvaceae > Hibiscus > Hibiscus mutabilis. Next base: position 43,552,008 of record CM033730.1, on the reverse strand, counting down.
ATACTCGTATATTTTTCAACACTATTTTTCAGTTTTTATTTTACCAAATATTCTTTTATACTTGTATTTTGAAGAATGTCAAACCCGTATCGATACAGCTGGTCCAGTATCGATACGCATTGACCGCGTTGACTTCGTACCGATATGCTCTATGATCGTATCGATACCTTTTACCCATCCAGATTCCAGTGACCAAAATCCATACCTATACGCCCTAGCAGTATTTATACGCCCTGTTTTTCTAGCCAAATTATGCTTGATCGTATCGATACACCATCACCCGTATCGATACGCCTAGACCTGTAATAACAAAATCTTACTGGTTTTTATTTGAATTACACAACCAAACATTATTCAAATTTTATCAAACTTAACCAGCAATCTTAAAGACAGTATTTCTAATCGCATGTAAATTTTAGAGCATTTTGAATCCATTTACTAAGGTTTTACCCATTAGTGCATTTAAGCTAGGTTACCAACCCCAAAATATACCATATTACACATACATCACTTAGGCCATTTTAGGCTTATACAAACATATCAAAATAAGTCATTTCAACACATCTAGACCTTATTCCACTTCACTAGGAGTTTGAAAACGCAAGTAAACATACATATGGTAACGGAGGTGACTTGCAACCGTAGATTACACGATCGGAGCTCGGAATGCTTCAAGGTCCTGAAATGCACGAGACACACACATATGTTAGGCTTATTTAGCCTAGTGAGGTAGTCATAACAAGCATAATAGGATAACATGACATGCATAGCAATCTATCATCATGAATGGCATGGCAACATAATTAGGCATCATGATAACATCTTCAATTTCATAAGCATCATGCTTGGAATCATTTATCATATATAAATGTAGCATAATTTAAACACATATTAATCCCCTTGGACAATGTAACAAATGGATACACAGATTCTCCTTTACACCAACACATATATCGGAAAATAGACCGTAGCCTTGAGCTGTAGCTACGGATAAGTCATTTATACAATCCATCCTTATTTGCCCCATATATAGGGCGTAGCCCAGGACCGTAGTCCAACCCTTACTTATACGAGCTCAAATAATCCTATGGCATGCCAATTGTATCCAAAACTCACAAATGTCCAAGGTTCACATATATCAATTTATTTTCTTACCTTTGTGCCCGTAGGCCATAATATATCAAAAACGAAAGTGAGCCGTAGCTCCATAACATATCATCATACATGTGTACATCGAATCATCACATAGCCATATCAATTTCACATAATATAACATATTTATTCATATTTCAACATATCATTTTCATAATTCATTTATATCGGATCATATGTCACATGTATACCCATAACCATATCAAATTAACACAAGGACTTACCCAACCTTACCATTCAAATTTATAGCTGATTGCTCTACTTGAGCTTTGACACAATGCATAGCAAACCACAATAATGCAACGAGATGGCACCGAGCTTATCCCTTGACACAACTACACTCACTTTGATTATGAGGCTCTCGAATCGAAATTTTGATGTGCCTAGCTTCCTTCGGGGATGACAATGAGTTTTTCTCCAAAACTTAAGTGAGCTATGAGCTTTCAAACGGGGTATTGAAGTTGAACGATGATTAAGGATTGCACCAAGGTGCTAGCTTAGCTAGAGGTTGAAGACAACAATGGAGGAGCTTGCTTAATTTGGTAACAAAGTTTGGGTTTAGTTTACCGGGGTTTAAAGATAGAAAGATGAGATAATGAAAGCTTCTCTCTTTATTATTCATATAAAAACCACATTAATTCTTTTAATGGTTGCCCACCAAAGTTTAGACCAATGAAAGTATTTCCCTTGGGCAAGGGTTTGCTCAATTTAAGGTCATCATCTAATCACTTCTTTTCACCTGATATAAATCATTTTTTCGATGATTTCACATGGGAATGGTCAAGCAAGGAGGTGAGTAAGCACCTAACTTACTTTCCTTTCAATTTTGACTTCGAACATATTCAAAATAGGGGAATTGTATCGATACGCTCGTGACTATACTTATACGCTCATGACCAAACAAATAAGTTAGTTATTGACAATTGGGTCGTATCGATACTAGCTTGACCGTATCGATACACCTAGCTCAGAATTTGCATCTTGGCTTTGAATTTCGTACAAAGAAGTTCATCCACTCAAATAGGACCAAATTGTGATTCATTACAAAAGAGGGGGTAAAAAAGTTAACTATTACAAACGTGTAACACATCGGATTAAAATTTTCTGATCACCGGAACCTACTTTTGACTAGGCCGAATTTTAGGATGTAACAACTTTCCCCTTAAGAAAAATCGTCCTTGAATTTTCACATTAAGCAAAGAGGTGAGGATACTGCTTTTGCATGGTTTCTTCAGGTTCCCACGTTGCCTCTTCAACAAAATGACTTCTCTATAGAACTTTCACCAAGGGCACAGACTTGTTACGAAGCCGTTTGACTTCTCGAGCAAGGATCAATACAGGTTCTTCTTTGTACGTCAGATTGGACTGAATCTCCACAAACTCTGGCTCGATCACGTGGGAGGGATCTAATCGGTACTTGTGTAACATAGATACGTGGAAGACATTGTGAATTCGACTTAACTCCTTGAGTAGAGCTAATCGGTATGCTATAGGTCCAACTCTTTCAGTCACTTCGAATGGGCCAATGAAACGGGGGCTTAGCTTCCCCTTTTTGCTGAAACGAAGGATCTTTTTCCATGAAGATACTTTGAGGAAGGCCTTCTCACCAACCTCATACTAGATATCTCTTCTTTTCAAATCAGCATATGATTTTTGTCGATCGAAGGCAACCTTAAGCCGATCACGGATAATGGTTGTCCTTTATTCAGTTTTTTGAAGTAAGTCAGGACCTAGCATCTTGCCTTCACTGAATTCGGTCCAGCAAAGAGTTTTACATCTCCTTCCATACAAAGCTTCTTAAGGGGCCATTTGAATTGAGGCTTGATAACTGTTGTTGTATGCAAACTCGACTAAAGGTAGGTATTTCTCCCATGTATTCCCGAAGTCGATGATACAAGCTAGGAGTATATCTTTCAGAATCTACAAGGAAGAACCGAGATTGACACAAACATTTAGACACACAATTTAGAGGATGATTTAGAGTTACTTGAATAACTCTCTCGGATTGGCCATCGGTTTGAGGATGGAAAGCAGTGCTAAGGTGTACTCGCGTTCCTAAGGCCTTGTGTAAGGTCCTTTAAAACTGAGTTGCAAATCGGGGGTCGCGATCAAAGATAATAGACACAAGGACTTTGTGTAACCGAATAACTTCATGGATATACAACTCCACGACCTTAGGCAAACTAAAATCCATTCTCACCGGAATGAAATGAGCAGACTTAGTAAATTGTTCTACAATGACCCAAACAACATCATTATTCTTCGGTGTTATAAGTAGGCCACTTACAAAGTCCATTGTAATACACTCTCATTTCCACTATGGAAGCTCGATAAGCTGCAGAAGACCAGTAGGCACTTTGTGCTCGGCTTTGACTCGTTGGCAAGTCAAGCACCTAGTCACAAAGTTCGTGATCTCATTCTTCATTCTAGACCACCAATATAGCTCCTTTAGATCTTTGTACATTTTAATAGCTCCCGGGTGAACAGAGAAAGGGCTATAATGAGCTTCACTCAGAATCTGATTCCGAAGATCATCATCATCGGGCACACAGATACGGTTGTGGAAACATAACAAGCCTTCAGAATTCATAGTAAAGTTAGGATATGTGTTATCCTTGACCTTAGAAATGAGAGGCTGCAACTCATCATCATTTTCTTGGAGTGCTTTGATTCGAGATACAATGGTCGACTGTACTCTCAATTTAGCCAACAGATTGCCACGCTTCTTGAGCCAAAAATGAGCATTCGAACATCTCGAATAAGGAGTAGGCTTCCAGCTAAAAGCATCAGCCACAATATTGGCTTTACCGGGATAGTAATCAATGACCAGATCATAGTCTTTCAAAAGCTCCATCCACCGGCATTGATGAAGGTTCAACTTCTTCTGAGTTAGTAGGTATTTTAGGCTCTTATGATCGGTGTATAGGTAGCATTTCTCACCATACAGATAGTGTCGCCAAATCTCAAAGTAAATACAATGGCGGCTAACTCTAGATCATGAGTCGGATAGTTTAGCTCATGTGGCTTGAGTTGACGTGAAGCATAAGCTATGACTTTGCCTTCTTGCATCATAACACAACCTAATCCCAAATAGGATGCATTGCTGTAAACGGTGAAATCTTTGCCCAACTCGGGTTGCACCAAGATAGGGGCATGAGTAAGGACTTGCTTGAGCTGATCGAAACTCCTTTGCTGATCCATAGTCCATACAAAAGGAGTGTTCTTGCGGAGGAGCTTTGTCAATGAAGCAAAAATTAGTGAGAATCCCTTAACGAATTTATGGTAGTAGCCTGCAAGGCCTAGAAAACTATGAACTTCTCACACATTCTTTAGAAGAATCCAGTCAAGGATGGCTTGAATCTTTTTTGGGTCGACTTGAATTTCGGTAGAAGATATCACATGGCCTAATATGAGATTGAACTCTCAAAAAGGTAAGACCATCAAATTAGCCGGGAAAAGGATCCCTTGGATCCTTAGGGGGTAAGCTTTACAAACCCATCGAATGATCACACTATCTCCTAACAGATTAGAGACAATGATCTTGAAAGTGACCGGTTCTGATTCTAGGGCATACTTTACAATCAAAGGTTCGCTAACAAAAGAATACGTAGAGCCTGGATCTACCAAAGCATAAACAAGATCAGAACATAATTCCACCATACATGCAATCACATCAGGATCATCCTTCTACTCACGACCCTGAACATGGTATATATGGGCTGAAGTCTGAGGGTCACGACTAGTTAGAGGGGCATTGGTGTCGCGATGTCTCCCCACTAATCCAGTTTGCACTTGCTTTGCTCCTCTTCCCTTGCTAGGGTTGTTTTGAGAAGCTACAAAGGTAGGGGTATGTGGATTTTGTGGACACTACCTGATGAAGTGGCTAGATTCACCGCAAAGATAACACAATCTAGATCCTCTACGGCACTGCCCGAGGTGCCTCTTCTAGCAGAAATTACACAAAAGAATCTAAGAACCTTTCATAGAACCACTTGTACTACCTACTGAAGCTGTGCGAGCAACATATGTTCCTGCAGACTGGAACAATGATATATAACCAAATCGTGGTAGCTGTTGAAAGGTAACAGACTTCTGGTCCTATTGTCTACCCTTCTTCTGAGATGTGGGTGGCTTGGAATCATCCTAGAACCTCTTATCAGATTGGTCCTGGTTCTCTTTTCTTCTTTCAGAAGCCTTCTAGGAGGCTTTAACAGAAATGGCTCAATTAACCAAAGTTTGGAAGTCTTATAACTCCAAAATAGTGAAAAGACGATGCAGTTCTTCATAGAGGCGATCAACGAACATCTGGCCTTTTTCTTTCTCCGTACGTATAATCTTAGCACCATATCTTGCATACTTGCAGAAATCCTGGATATACTATTCTACGGGTCTTCCTCCTTGCCTCAAATGAAGGAACTTCTTACACCTCTCAGCGATGTAATGGTCACTAATATACTTCTTGCAGAACTCCTAAAGGAAGAAACCCCACGTAATTCTGTGTTCAGGCACGGTGAGTGTCACGGTATCCCACCAACTCTGGGCCTCCTCAGCAATCAAGGCTAAGGTGCACTCGAGTTTATGTTCTTTGGGGCACTTTATTTGCTTATTTAGCACTTTTAGAGTGTTCTTCAGGGCACTTCAGGGTTGTCCAGGTCCTGGCCGGTAAAGGTGCAAATTGTGTATTGTTCAAGCTTGTCAATAAGCACCCTCGAAACAGTCGGGGGTGGATGCAGCAGGCTAAAAGGGTGGTTCTTGTCGGGGGGACACAACCACTTGCTTAATCATGTCGGCCATGGACATTAGATATTCCTGCTAAGTGGACGACACCGATGGAGGATGAGGCTTATCATTTTGCCCTACTTGTTCGAGCCTAACTTTTGCCCTCAGATTATCCCCTTGCGAAGAGGATGAGCCAGGATTTGGTTCATCATTAGTGCATCTATCAGTAGGCGCAGACAAATTCAGATCTAATCATATAGAAAGATAGAATCGTGTAAGTTGCAAGTCACAGATAACATATACAAATAACTCCTAGGTGCCATAAGTACATACAGACTTGTAACGAGCTTCAGTTTAGTCCTAGAATCGACTAAACCTAGGCTCTGATACCACAACTGTAACACCCCCTTCCCAGTCTGGTAAAGAATCGGGTTAGAAAGTGTTATCGACGACTTATTCGGAGGTCAGAAGACGAAATTAGAATTCAGAACTTGTTCGAAATATTTTACTAGTCATTCACAGGGCTTATCAAACCTATTTATTACTAGTCATATTAGAATCGAGGTCAATTCTAACATTTTTCAACTTAAAGACTAAATCGTAAATTTTACAAATTAGCAACCCTAATCCGGGTTCTTTATTACCCACTTATAATTAAACTTACCAATTATTACTCTGTGAAGTTTCAATACTAACAAATATCGTTAACCTGATTAATTAGACCGTATAGTTATTAGTGACCAAATTGCAAACTGCTTAAAACTTCTTTTTATTCTTTATAACAGAATTAACTAACACTGTATCGATACCCTAAGGGCCGTATCGAAACACTAAGCCTAATTTCAGATTTCCAGATTCGAAGGATTTCAAACCCGTACCGATACAGCTAGTCCAGTATCGATACGCGTTGACCGCCTTGACTCTGTACCGATACGCTCTATGACCGTATCGATACCTTTTTCCCATCCAGATTCTAGTGACCAAAATCTGTACCGATACGCCCTGTTTTCTTCTAGCCAAATTATGCTTGATCGTATTGATACGCCATCACCCATATCGATACACCTAGACCTGTAATGACAGAATCTTACTGGTTTTTATTTGAATTACCTAACCAAACATTATTCAAATTTTATCAAACTTTACCAACAATCTTAAAGATAGTATTTCTAATCACATGTCAAATTTTAGAGCATTTCAAATCCATTTACTAAGATTTTACCCATTAGTACATTTAAACTCATTTTAGCTAGGTTACCAACCGCAAAATATACCATATTACACATACATCACTTAGGCCATTTTAGGCTTATACAAACATATCAAAATAAGTCATTTCAACACGTCTAGACCTTATTCCACCTCACTAGGAGTTTGTAAACGAAAGTAAACATACATATGGTAACAGAGGTGACTTGCAACCGTAGATTACACGATCAGAGCTCAGAATGCTTCAAGGTCCTGAAATGCATGAGACACATACATATGTTAGGCTTATTTAACCTAGTGAGGTAGTCATAACAAGCATAATAGGATAACATGACATGCATAGCAATCTATCATCATGAATGGCATGGCAACATAATTAGGCATCATGATAACATCTTCAATTTCATAAGCATCATGCTTGGAATCATTTATCATATATAAATGTAGCATAATATTTAAACACATATTACTCCCCTTGGACAATATAACAAATGGATACACGAATTCCCTTTTACACCAACACATATATCAAAAAATAAGATGTAGCCTGGAGCCGTAGCTCCGAATAAGTCTTTTACACAATCCATCCTTATTTCCCCCACATATAGGGCGTAGCCCCGAACCATAGTCCAACCCTTACTTATACGAGCTCAAATAATCCTATGGCATGCCAATTGTATCCAAAACTCACAAATGTCCAAGGTTCACATATATCAATTTATTTTCTTACCTTTGTGCCCGTAGGCCATAACATATCGAAAATGAAAGTAAGTTGTAGCTCCATAACATATCATCGTACATGTGTACATCGAATCATCACATAGCCATATCAATTTCACATAATATAACAAATTTGTTCATATTTCAACATATTATTTTTATAGTTTATTTATATCGGATCATATGTCACATGTATACCCATAGCCATATCAAATTAACATAAGGGCTTACCCAACCTTACCATTCAAATTTATAGCCGATTGCTCTACTTGAGATTTGACACAATGCATAGCAAACCACAATAATGCAACAGGATGGCACCGAGCCTATCCCTTGACACAACTACACTCACCTTGATTATAAGGCTCTCAAATCTAAATTCTAATATGCCTAGCTTCCTTCGGGGATGACAAGGAGTCTTTCTCCAACACTTGAGCGAGCTATGAGCTTTCAAACGGGGTATTGAAGTTGAACGATGATCGAGGATTACACCAAGGTGCTAGCTTAGCTAGAGGTTGAAGACAACAATGGAGGAGCTTGCTTAATTTGGTAAGAAAGTTTGGGTTTAGTTTACCGGGGGGTTTAAAGATAGAAAAATGAGATAATGAAAGCTTCTCCCTTTTTTATTCATATAAAAACCATATTAATTCTTTTAATGATTGCCCACCAAAGTTTGGACCAATGAAAGCATTTCCCTTGGGCAAGGGTTTGCTCAATTCAAGGTCATCATCTAATCACTTCTTTTCACCTGATATAAATCACTTTTCTAATGATTTCACATGGGAATGGTCAAGCAAGGAGGTGAGTAAGCACCTAGCTTACTTTCTTTTCAATTTTGACTTTGAACAGATTTAAAATAGGGGAACCGTATCGATACGCTCGTGACTGTACCGATACGCTCATGCCCAAATAGATAAGTTAGTTATTGATAGTTGGGCCGTATCGATACTGGCTTGACCGTATCGATACGCCTAGCTCAGAATTTGCATTTTGGCTTTGAATTTTGTACACAAAAGTTTATTCACTCAAATAGGACCAAATTGTGATTCATTACAAAAGAGGGGTACAAAAGTCAACTATTACAAACATGTAACACATTGGATTCAAAATTTCTGATCACCGAAACCTACTTCTGACTAGGCCGGTTTTTGGGATGTGACAGCAGAAGTAAGGCCCGAACAAGTAGGGCAAAACAACCCGCCTCATTTTCTTCGGATGCCTCCCGCTTAGCTGAAGTATCTGATGTGTATGGATAAAATGATCAAACATGTGGTTGTGTCTCTCAAGCAAGAACCACCACCTCAGCCTACTAAAGCGTCTTCTTCTATTTTGAAGGCATGACCTATTAGTGAGCACCGTCAATATCCAGTTTACACCTTCACTGGACAGAACATGGATAATTCGGAGAGAGCATAGTATTGGTTGGAGAATACTCTTAAAGCTCTAAATAAGTAAATAAAGTGCCCCGAGGAACACAAGCTGGAGTGCGCTCTGGTGCTGATCTCTGAAGAAGCTTAGAGCTGGTGAGTACTATAACACTCACAGTGCCCGAACACAAAGTTACGTGGGACTTTTTTCTTCAAGAGTCCCACAAGAAATACATTAATGAGCACTAGATTAGCGAAAGACGTAAGAAGTTCCTCCACCTAAGACAAGGAGGAAGGCATGTGGAACAGTACATCCATAATTTCTACAAGTATGCGAGGTATGGTGCTGAGATCATACACACGGAAAAGGAGAAATACAAAATTTTCATTGACGGCCTCTACAATGAACTACGTCAACTTTTTACTGCTTTAGAGATAGAGGATTTCCAAACCTTGGTTAATCGACCTGTTGCCACTGAAGCCTCTTAAAAGGCCCATGAAAGAAGAAATGGGAACTAATCCCGATCCTACAAGAGATTTTGAGACGACTTTAGACTTTATGTGCCTCAGAAGAAGGGCATACAATGGGATCAGAAGTCTGCCACCTATCAGCAGCTACCAAGGTCGGGATATGTGCCACATTCCTAATCTCCAAGGACATCTGTTGCTCGTACAGCTTCAGTTGGTAGTACGAACGGTTTCAGAAGATGTTCACAGCTTTCTTTGTGTAACTTTTGTTAGAAGAGGCACCTTGGGCTATGCCGCAGATAGTCTGGATCATGTTATCTCTGTGGCGAGTTTGGTCACTTCATCAGGCAATGTCCGCAGAATCCAAATGCCCCTACCACTGTGGCTTCTCAGAATAGTCCAGACAAGGGAAGATGAGCAAAACAAGTTCAGTCTGGATCAGCGGGGAGACCTCACAATATTAACACTCCTTCAGTTGGACGTGATCCACAGACATCAGCTTAGATGTACCACGTTCGAGGCCGAGAACAAGAAGATAACCCTGATGTGATAGCAGGTATGGTGGAATTATGTACCGAACTTATTTATGCTTTGGTAGATCCAGTCTCTAAGCATTCTTTCATTAGTGAACCGTTGATTGAAAAGTATGCTCTAGAATCTGAAATATTTACTTATGAGATTATTGTCTCTAACCCACTAGGAGATAGTGTGGTTATTCGGTCGATCTACAAAGCTTTTCCTTTGAGGATCCAAGGGATCCCATTTTTGGCTAATTTGATGGCATTGCCATTCTGTGAGTTCGATCTTATCCTAGGCCTTGATTGGTTAGTTGAACATCAAGCCTGGGTAGACTGCTCAAATAAGAAGTTGTACCTTCGTGGACTCGGTAAAAAAGTATAACCTTGATAAAAGCTGAATTCGAGCCTAGTAAGACTACCCTATGTGCCATAGAGTCCAAAGAAGATCCAAAGTTTAAAAATGTACCAGTTGTGAAAGAATTTCCAGATGTGTTTCCTGATGAACTTCCAAGACTCCCTCCAATCCGAGAAGTGGAATTTGGAATTGAAATGCAACTGGGGACTACACCATTCTCCATTGCTCTATACCGAATGGCTCCAGTTGAATTAAAAGAGTTGAAGGTCCAATTCAAGATCTCTTGGACAAGGGATTCATCCGGCCAAGTTCCTCACCCTAGGGAGCACCAGTTTTGTTTGTCAAAAAGAATGATGGGTTGATGCGTCTATGCATTGACTATCATCCGTTAAATAGAGTGACCATTAAGAATAAGTATCCATTGCTGAGGATCGATGATCTCTTCGATCAGTTGAAGGATGCTTTTGTATTTTCTAAGATAGACCTACGAGTCAGATACTATGAAATGCAAGTGAAGGAGTCTGATGTTCCAAAGACTACATTCCGAACTAGATACGGCCACTATGAGTTCTTGGTAATGCCTTTTGGGCTTACCAATGCACTTGCAGCTTTTATGGACTTGATGAACCGTATGTTCCGGCCCTATCTAGATAGATTCGTGGTAGTGTTCATAGATGACATCTTGATCTATTCCAAAGACGCTGCCACTAATGAAGAACATCTCCGGATTATGCTACAGACTCTTTGGGATAAACAGCTATACGCTAAGTTTAGCAAATACGAGTTCTGGCTATCTGAAGTATCCTTTTTGGGATATGTGATTTCTTTTACGGGAATTCAAGTTGACCCAAAGAAGATTCAAGCAGTTCTTGACTGGATTCCTCCAAAGAATGTTGGAGAAGTTCGTAGCTTTTTGGGCCTTATAGGCTACTATCATAGATTCATTAAGGGATTCTCAATGATTTCTACACCCTTGACAAAGCTTCTCCGTAAGGAAACCCCTTTTGTATGGACCACAGAACAACAAAGAAGTTTTGATCACCTTAAGCAAGTCATAACCCATGCTCTTGTCTTGGTACAACCCGAGTCAGGCAAGGACTTCACCATATACAGTGATGCATCCCACCTGGGATTAGGCTGTGTACTGATGCAAGAAAGAAAATTCATAGCCTATGCTTCACACCAGCTCAAACCACACGAGCTGAACTATCTGATACATGATTTGGAGTTGGCCGCCGTTGTGTTTTCCTTAAAGATTTAGAGGCACTATCTATACGGTGAAAAGTGTTACTTGTACACTGATCATAAGATTCTGAAGCATCTTCTGACTCAGAAAGAGTTGAATCTCCATCAACGTTGGTGGATGGAGCTTTTGAAGGACTACAACTTGGTTATTGATTACCACCCCGGTAAAGCCAATGTCGTAGTTGATGCTCTGAGTCTAAAACCTACTCCCTCTTTGAGATGTTTGAATGCTCACTTCCGGCTCAAGAAGCATGGTAAATTATTGGCTAAATTGAGAGTTCAATCAACTATTGTGTCTCAAATCAAAGCCCTCCAAGAGTCTAATGAAGAGTTGCAAACTCTTATCGAAAAGAACAAGGATAAGCCAGATCCTGATTTTGCTATGAATTTTGATGGTTTGTTGTGTTTTCGAAACCGTATCTGTGTCCTCAATAATGATGATCTTCGGGATCAAATCCTAAATGAAGCTCATTCGAGCCCTTTTTCTATCCATCATGGAGCTATCAAGATGTATAAGGATCTAAAAAAGTTGTACTAGTGGTCCAGTATGAAAAGATAGATCACAGACTTTGTGGCTAGGTGCTTGACTTTCCAACGAGTAAAAGCCAAGCACAAGGTGCCTACTGGTCTTTTGTAACCCATTGAACTTCCACAATAGAAATAGGAACGTATTACAATGGACTTCGTAAGTGGCTTGCCAGTGACACTGAAGAAGAATGATGCCATTTGGATCATTATAGACCGATTCACCAAATCTACTCATTTCATTCTGGTGAGAATGGACTTCAGTTTGCCTAAGCTTGTTGAGTTGTACATTCAAGAAGTCATCCGTTTACGCAGAGTTCCTATGTCCATTATTTTTGATCGTGATCCACGATTTGCTTCCCGATTTTGGAGGACCCTTCAAGAGGCCTTAGGAACCCGAGTGCACCTAAGCAGTGCTTTCCATCCTCAGACCGATGGTCAATCCGAAAGGGTTATTCAAGTAACCTTATACCTCTATTCGATTCGTGTGTATAAGTAATCCATATGAATTTCAATTTTTCCTTGTAGATTTTGGAAGATATGCTTCAAGCATGTGTTATTAACTTCGAGAATACGTAGGAGAAATCCCTGCCTTCGGTAGAATTTGCTTACAACAATAACTACCAATCCTCGATTCAAATGGCACCCTACGAAGCCCTTTACGAGAGGAGATATAGAACCCCTCTCTATTGGACTGAGCTTGGTGAAGGCAAAGTGTCAGGTCCTGACCTACTTCGGGAAACTGAAGAAAGGGTGTCTATTATCCGAGATCAGCTCAAAGCTGCATTTGACCATAGAAAGCTTATGCTGATCTAAAAATAAGAGACATTTAATATGCGATTGGCGAGAAAGCCTTCCTTAAAGTATCTCCGTGGAAGAAGATCATTTGTTTTGGCAAAAAGGGGAAACCAAGTCCTCGTTTCATTGGACCGTTCGAAGTGATTGAGAAAATTTGACCTGTTACGTACCAATTAGCTCTTCCTGAAGAGTTAAGTCAAATTCATAATGTTTTCCACATGTCTATGCTATAGACGTACCGGTCAGATCCTTCACATGTGATCGAACTGGAGTCTGTAGAGATTCAGTCTAATCTAACGTATAAGGAAGAACCTGTGCAGATCCTCGCACGAGAAGTCAAGAGGCTCCGTTATAAGATGATACCCTTAGTAAAAGTATTATGGAGAAGTCACTTGATTGAAGAAGCAACGTGGGAATCAGAAGAAACGATGCAGAGACAGTACCCTCATCTCTTCAACTAAAGTGAAAACTCGAGGATGAATTTTCTTAAGGGGGAGGGTTGTCACATCCCGAAAATAGGCATAGTCAGAATAAGGCTCCGGTGATAAGAAATTTTGTATAAGTATACCCGAAAGTGTAATTTCATGATCCTCGTACCTAATTTTGTAATCAATGAAAGTTGTGGGGCATTAAATTGATTTATGGACCTCTCTGTAAGAAATTCAAAACTGAAATGCTAAAAATAAGTCAAGCGTATCGATACAGTGAGACCAGTATCGATACGGTCTAACGACCATAACTAACTTACTTGTTTTAGCCTAGGCATATCGGTACGACTAGACCGGTATTGATACAATCTAGAACCAGACATTTCGATACAGTAATACCTGTATCGGTATGGCCTAACTTCCATAACGAACTTACCTGATTAGCCTAGGAGTATCGATACGGCTATATAGTGTATCGATACAGCCCTTTGCCCAAAATTGTTTTAAGGCCCAAATCGGAAGAAAATGGAATTTGGGGTGATGACTCACCTGCTAAGTTGCCAACCCACGTGAGAAATGATCAGAAAAGATGACTAAAGCCATCAATTGCCTAGAATTTAGAAAAAGGAATGAAAAGATGGGAAACAATTGTTTAATCTTTCCCTTGCTAATAGAAAAGCTTCCTATTGGTTCATGTGGAGGTGGGCCATTGATAAAAGGGTTTAATCCCTTAAAATAGGAAGTTTTCTTCCCCGTTTGAATCCTCTGAAAGCTAAACCCACCCTTTTCCATCCAACAAGCAAGCACCACCATTGTTGTCTTCAACCTCAAGCTCAAGCACACACCTCTCTTATTAAGTCTCTTAAGTCCAAGCTTTCTTTGATTCGAAGGTATCATTCCATAGCTATCGATCAGGTAAGTAAAAGCCCTCAATCAATTGTTGAATTCCATGGATAATTGGAGTTTAATTTTAAATCGAAATTCTAAGCCCAATCTTGAAATGAGTACTATATCGTTATAGTGATTATAATAATTCCTTGTGTTTCTTCCTAGCTCAAAAATTGGAAGGAAACAATCCGTTATCTTCAACCAAGTCTAGAAGCAAAGGAATCAAAATCTGGGAATCCTAAAAGCTTTCAAGCCTAGGTGAGTGTAGTTGTGTCAAGGGATAGGCTAGGTGCCATCCCGTTGCACTTGCTTTGTGATTATGTTTGCATTTGATTAAGGGCTCAAGTAGAGTAGGCATATGTGCGGATGCTATCGGTAAGCATGGTAAGTTCTTACATTACTCATGTGTGATATCCGATATGTTATGATTATGATATGATATGTTATCTGATATGATATGATTATGCTATAATACGTGGAGCTAAGGCTCAATTCTGTTTCTGTTGTGTTATGGCCTAAGAGCACCAAAGGTAAGATTTGTGATGATATGTGAACTTGGACATTTGTGAACATTGGATACAATTGGCATGCCATAGGGTTATTCGAGCTCACCAAGTAAGGGATTGGACTACGGTCCAGGGCTACAGCCTATATGTATGGTGAAATAAGGATGTATTGTGTAAGGGACTATCCGGAGCTACGGCTCAAGGCTACAGCCTATTTTTTATATTTGTGATGTATAGGGGAATCCACGTATCCATTTCTTACCATGTCCAAGGATACAATGTGTGATTATGATATGTCATTCAAATATGTCATTCAATATGTCATTACTTGAATTAAGCATGAGATACAAGTATGATTTGTGCACCAAATATGTCATTCAAGCATATTGCTATGATTTTCACATTATTCATCAATATTTGCATTTTTTATAACTACCTCACTAGGCTATGTAAGCCTAACATTTGTGTGTCTTATGCATTTCAGGATCTTAAAGAATTCCGGCCTTCGATCGTGTGTTACGGTTGTAAGTCACTCTTACGAATCACATGTATGCTTATCTTTTGTCTTGAACTCCTAGTAAGGTGGCATATGGTCTCAACACACTATGTTTGTGCCTTTTGATGTGAGTGTAATAGCCTAAAGGTGACCAAATGTTTAATGGCTAATATGGTATGTTTGCAAATTGGTTAAACTAGTTAAATGAGCCTAAAAGCGCTAAAAGGCAAAAACTAGGTAAATGAATCCAAAATGCTCTAAAATTTGTATGCTATTAAAAATATGGATATTAGACTTACTGGTAAAATTTGGTAATGTTTGGAAAACAAATGGTAGGTTAATTCGAATAAAAACCAGCAAAAATCTATCATTACAGGGCAGACATATCGGTACGGGTGATGGCGTATTGATACGGCCTTGCATAATTGGGCCAAGTTAAACATGGCATATCGATATGCAAAGAGGTGTATCAGTACGAATTTGGATAGTAAGGTCTGAAAAATAAATGGTATCGATACGACCCTAGGCCGTATCGAAACGGGTCAACCTTAGTCAACGTGTATGGATACGAGCTTAGGTGTATCGATACAGGTTGTTATCCTTGATTCTGAAAACTAGAAAATTTGGCCTAGCGTACCGATACGGCCTTAAGGGTATCAGTACGGAGTTATTTAATTCTGTTAAAAGACATAGAAACCAGTTTTAAGAAGTTTGCAAAATGGTCACTGAGACTTGTACAACCTAATTGGATTGGTAAACGATCTCCGTTAATAACGAAACCTCACAGGTTAATAATTGGTAAGTTTAATTGTAGTATAGAAAAAATAAATCCCAATAAGGACCTCTAATTTGTAAAAATTACGATTTAGGTCCTAAGTTCAAAAATGGTTAAAACTGATCCCGAATTGTGTAAGTCTTAATACGATAATTCTGTTAAGCCTTAAAAAAGATTAATAAATAATCCGAATAAGTTTTCGTACTCCGATTAAGCTTCCAAATCTCTGATATGTTCTCCGATGGCACTTTCTGAATCAGTTCTCTACCAGGTCGGTACGGGGGTGTTACAAGAGCTCGGTCGATATCACAAAGTACTAAAACGTATGTTTTTATAAGTCTTCATTAGAACTCCTAGAAAAGTGTGGCATCATGATTGTAATTGCATAAGTTGATCATAAGTTTTGGTCGAAATGCTTGAGAGCATTCGATTGGTTTATATATTATGTATTTTGCCTTTCTAATTCCTTGCGTAGTTAATTAGTTATGTTTGATCAATTGAATTAATCTAATAAGTGGTAGTACAAGGTGATTGTTGTGTGTTTTGAGTGCTTCGAAATTGGTGCAAGTGTACACGTCGCAAGTTATAGTACAGAATAGATCATCTCCACAGGGGTTGGTGCTACTTCATGAATCTAATTTTTCGCACTAAAAAGAAAATACAAATTGGTGATTGTATGAGTTCTAATTAATGAGTAAATAAAAGAGTAATGAAATAAAAGAAAGATGTAATCAAATGAGAGATAGTAGGCTGGATTATTGTGGGTCGTGGTATGATAATTGAATGAATCATCTAGGTGTTGAGTGCAAGAGCAACTTAATTGCCTTGGCAACTAGCAACAGTCGGATTGCCTCAGCAAGTGAAATTGTCTGGGCAACTGGGAATGGTGTGAATGCCTGGGTAACTGGGCGACTTCCTTCACGGTTCGGCGAAGCATTCTTCAATGGTTTCTCTTTATCCCTAATTCGAAACACTGGTTAATTGAGCCTGCCTTGGTGATACATTCCTGCATTAACCATGGGTGAACATCAACCGATCTTGTGCTTCTTTTACCCGTTGAAATTCTTAACTTATCCCTAAGTCGAATTAGTCTTCAACAACATAAGTTTGTATAAAAACCATGTTCATTCGTTTCTTGAATCTAACTCTTCTGATGTTAGATAAATATATGCATTCAATAGATCCTCTCCCAATTCACTCGCAATTGAAAATTAAAAACCAAGAATGGACAAACCTCAAACTAAATTGCAAACTCAAATACCTAAAACAAATCCAATTGTTCTCACAACCATTCAACACAATAACCCTAGCCCCATAGTTTAGTTCATGGCTAGGTTTAAAAATAAACTCAAACAAAAAATTTCCAACATAAAATAAACCAAAACAAGAGGAAGAAGATGAAGTCGATGCAGCTTTCTCTCGTTTTCTCTCTCAATCGAATGTCTCCAAGGCTGCGGCTAGGTCTTCTATTTATAGGAGATGGCTTGGCAGATTTCTTTGTTGGATAGTGAAGAGTTTAAGTTGGATTATAATAAGATAAAAGAGATAAATCTCTTTTATTTATTTATCCTCCAAAAACTCCTCTTGACCTCTTCGTGGGACTCCAACTCTTTTTAGGATATATCTGTGCTTCTTCATGTTTATCTCGAATTCCTTGAGCTTATCCTATCCAAGTCAGTAGCTTCCTTCTTCTTTCCTCAATTGCTTCTACAATCTCCTGCTTGCCTGGGCAATAAATCCTGCACACATGAAATAAATACCAACAGTACCTCTTTCCACCAAAACTCACCGAAACATGAAATCAAGCACAACCACAAAGGAAACAATGCAAATATGCATGAATGACTAAAAGTGCAACTAGAATGAGCCTAAGTCTAACAATAATAATAAGTAAAAAGGGTATTAATTTAGTACTTTTACACGCTTAACACGCCCCCAAACTCGAACTATTGCTTGTCCTCAAGCAATGCAAACTAACAATTACCTGTCGTGGCTTCAATCATCAGAAATTTTGCCTCGAACTTGACTTCATTCCTCATAATCGTGGTACAAAATATGATTGCCCTTCAATTTTTTCGGATGGATTAAGAGTTACTCAGAATCGAACTATAATGCTTGTGAGTGTGTGCGGAGTTGTATGCAAGTTGATTTTTCGGATTCTATGTGAACAATAGGCATTCAAAATTAATTCATTGGGTTCTTTTATTATGATTTTACTATAGCCAATTTCGGGCACCTCTAGCAAAGTATTTGAATTTTTTATCTTGATTTTTAGTCGAATAGAGCCAGTTTTTGGGCACCTCTAGCGATCCTTTTAAAGCACAATACTAGAGCCGGTTTCGGGCACCTCTAGTTTTAAATTTTTCTTTTTTATTAATTTTTAAAAATTAACCTAAGTTCACTAAGTCACCTTCAATCAATCAAGCCACAACAGTGTACAATTAAGTTTAGCATCATAGTAGGATTCTAAGTGTTTTCCATGTGCATCCTAGAATTGAAAATTCTATCAATTAAGTACATTGTCAATGTCATCATTGGATATTCATCAAGTCTAAGCAATATTCGATCCAACTAAAGGCAAGGCAAGTAATATATGATTCCTAAATGCAATTCCTAAAGATGAATGTAACTAAACATGAACTAACTAGAAACAATCCCCCCCAAACTCGAGTGAGGCATTGTCCTCAATGCATGCAAAACAAAATAAATAAAATAAAAATGATAAACGTGACTTACTCCAAAAGTTCGTCATCGTGGATGATGAGTTTCCTTTTCGCGGTTTGCTTGAGTCTTTTGCTTGAGCGCAACGGTTGTTGTTTTATGGCTGGTGAAGGAACCGATTCCCGTGCGGGGAAGACCTCATCGCTCTCGTCATCCTCTTCTTCGACTACTTCGGCGATAGAGGCTTTATGTTTGGGTTTGTAGGATGTGACTAGAGGCGGCTTCAAGGGTGCAGCAGAGGACTCGTTCAAGTCTAAAAAACTAGACAGAGTCTTAGTACGTGTAGGTTCATTAAGAGGGGTTTTACCTTTGTCTTTTGCAGAGGTTGCCTAGGTATCTTCAGTGTCAGTTGCCTGGGCATCATCAGGTTTGGTTGCCTGGGCATCGGCAGTTGCTGTTGTTGGGGCATCTTTAGTTACCTGGGCAAGTAGTTCAGCAGGGAAGATTGGAAACAACATTGTGCTGTCAGGGTTTTTCTCCAGGATTACTCGTGTGATGGCAGTGTCGTGGTCCTTCATATACCTCATAAATAGCAATTGTCGTGCATCAATTTGTTCTAATCGGTGCACTAAGGGGCGAAGTATGGCTGCAAGTTGATATGTATTTGCTGGCCTACTTGCCTGGGCATCAGCGCCAGCTGAGGCATCTGACATTGCCGAGGCAACATGAATTACCCGGGCAACCTTCAGTTCGGGAGATTTTTCTGGTGCTTCACCCATAATCATCCGGTACTATGCGCGGCTCCATCCAGGCTTGGTAGGTGTCTTCTCATCTGTTGGGTCAGTAGGAACTTTCTCTTGCTCGCAAAGGTGGGATATGAGGCTTGGAAAGAAAAGAGAGCCCTTATCCTTTTGACTACACACAAAAATCTCATTGCAAATGATTTTGCCAATATCAATAATACGTTTATGCAAAATGGAATGTATGAGCAAGAGTCATGGTGTATCAACGGTGGTGTTGTGTGTTGTGGGAATTAAACAAGTTTTAACAAATTTGTTCCAAAGTTTTGCCTCAGGTTTAAGCTGAAGGCGGTTTACCGTGCCCTTGTGTGAGTCTTCGTTCCACTGAGTGCCCGAAATTGTGAGGTCTTGGAGCACCTTTTCGAGTCTTTTGGCTGTGATCTTGTCCACAAATTCTTGATGCTCGTCTTTCTCAATGTGGACACCATAGAAGACGTTGATGTGATCAGCGTCAATAGGGACTGCTCTACCACGGATGAAAACATAGGGATTGTTAGGATTAGGAGAATGAGCATAGAAATCTCTTACCCATGTTGTGTTGCCCAGCTTTGGTTGACAGCAAAAAATTTGCCATTTTTGATGCTCGATGACTCAAAAGATAGTTGGGTCAAGGCTGAAATCTTTCTGGGAGTTAAAATAGGCAAAGCCTTGCTCTTCTCAAATCTTGTGGCTAGCGAACTTGGAGAGGTGTTGTTCTTCTATGCCATGGATGTTTCTTTGGTTGTAGGTCAGATGAAAAAAAGAACAAAGAAAGAGAAAGAAACTAAAGAGTTTAGAAAACTAAAAGAAAGAGTGGAGGGAAGGGAAAGGGTGGAAGTTTTAATGGTGATGGGGGAAAGAAAAGATGGGTAATAAAGATGGTGGGTGAGAATGAGTGGAAAGAAGGTGTGGGGGTTGGGTGCAATTGGCGGCAAAAGGAATTGGGGGAGGGGAAAGTTTTGGATGGCTAGAAATTTTTAAAGGGGAGATTAGGGTAAAAATTAGGCTTTTATAAACCTTAAAATCAGCCCATAAATCTCTTTGGAGTATAACTTCCTCCTTGGATCCAACTCTTCTTGATCTTGAACTCTTATCCTAAAAAATTCAAACAAAAAAAATATTAATTAAAGATAACGATAAAGATAGATAAAAATTATTAAAGATATCCTAAAAATGTGGAAAGATAAAACAGACTAAATTGAAATAAAGTACGAATTTAAAAAAAATAAAATCGAAAATTTAAACTTTAGTCCAAAAAGAAAATAATGCTAAAGAATAAAAATACAATAGGAGAGCATGATCATGCATCCCCTAAAGTGACAACTTCTTTGTCGCGTTCAACATGAGTGCTGGCGTAGTTCTTCAATCTTTGTCCATTAACTTTGAACTCATGTCCATTGATGGTGGACTTGATTATCACGACACCATGGGAGAAAGGTTTTACAACTTCGAATGGCCCGGACCATCTCGATCTCAATTTTCCCGAGAAGAGTTTCAGCCGAGAGTTGAAGAGGAGTACTAATTGCCCAGGCAAGTATTGCCTCGGCAATAGCTTCTTGTCATGCCAACGCTTCGTTTTCTCCTTGCAGATTCTTGCATTGTCGTAAGCTAAGGCACGAAATTCCTCTATCTCGTTAAGGTCCAGTAAACGCTTTTGTCCCGCATTCTCCCAGTCCATGTTCACAGTTTTGATAGCCCAATATGCTTTGTACTCATTTCCACCGGTAAGTGGCAAGTTTTGCCATAGACAAGTCAGAAGGGAGACATACCTAGGGGTGTTTTGAATGCGGTTCGGTAGGGCACAAAGTGCATCGTCTAACCTCAATGACCAATCCTTTCGAGAGGGATTGTAATATACTCAAATTTAGTATATAAGAAGTTACTACAATACCTTCATTTAATACCTAATTGATTGAAAGAAATGTGTTAAATCTAGTTATAAGGACTAGAATGCTATAATTGAAAAAGTGGTAACCTAATGTATAAGGGACCAAACCGAAACAATTATTAAATTAAAGGAATGCATGCAAAATTTTCACATTCCTATAATGCCCCTACACATGTCATTAATTAAAGGATAATTAAGGGCAAATTAGTCAATTGGAGGAGATAATGGATGATCCATTATCATCTTCTTCTATTCTCTTTGCCGTGTAGATGAATAGGAAGAGAGAAAAGGATTTGAGAGAGAAAAATCCATAATTCATTGATGCAAGCTTGAAATTTGGTGAAATTAGAAGTTGCTAGCATTCATATAATCTTGATATGAAGGTAAAATATCTTCCTTGATGTATTATAGATACAAATGATGCATTTAGATTTAGGGTTCTTGCTTGAATTACATGAAATTGATGAATAGATAGTGAATTGATGTTATGAACTAGTTAAGAAGTTCAATTGATTGATTAAACCATGAAATTGACAGGCCAATCAAATGAATAGGAGAAATTGATGTTGTCAATAGCTAAATTGCTAATGAGATATATGTATAGTTGCTAGAAAAATTGAGGAATATGAACATGGTTGGAAACAGTCTTGATTAGGGACTGTTTTGATAGGAAAAAAGTGTAAACATGTCAAATGAACATAGAACCCTGTTTTAATCATGTTGCTAGGTAAAATGAAGATTGAATTGAATAGATATGTTGCTGGAAAATGACTACAACTAATTGAACTAGTTAAATTAGGTAATTGACTGCCTAGTTGATGAATTGGATGTGTAAACGTGATCAAATAGATCAAATTAGGTTCAACATGATAATGCCCTGTTATAAGAACATTTCTAGGTGAATTATGATGGCCTAGAAATTTATGAACATTAACATGAATGGAATTGCCATGTTAGGACCTTGATAAAATGAGTTAAGGAGCTAGGAATTCAACCTAGTGTAATTTGCCCAGAATGCTCTATTCCGGGCAGTAACTTTGAAAAATCACTAAAAATTGTGTATAATGAATTTAAGGCTGAAATTTTTATGGAGGACACCTTGGTATTTCTAAATTCATTAGGAGAAAACAGAACTGAACTCTGGGTTATATGCTGAATTGTAGAGAAGAAACACTAGGGACAGTGCAAACTGTCCAGTATAGCAAAATGGCCTATCTTTATATTAAGAACTGTATTAATTGGATAAGAACTAAAATGCAAGCCTTATATGGTTATAAATAAAGTTTTTTTTAGCTTTGCAAGGTGTAAACCAATTGAAATTCCAACGTACGGAATGAAAGATATGAATATTTAAGTAGGCAGTGCACATGCTGCCAGGCAGTAACAGTTTAGATGTTTATATTGAATTGTATGCTTATGTATGGAGTCACATAATGGCTCAATTGATTGTTGGATTGTATCTAATACCTTATGCATTGTATGAAAGTTAGATCAAGTGGAAATTGATGATAAAGGGGCTCACTTAGTTCAACAAGCTAGTAGAGGAAAAGGGATTACAATTCGGGATCGACAATAGCTCGAAAAAATTCCTGTGAGTGTAGTTTAAAGTTTGGAGAGGGTGGTAACCTCTCCAAGTCTGTATTGATTTGTATATTTTATTGAACCTTAAGTGTAAATTGCTTAATGAGCTTGCTATAAAGCAATAGCAAGGTAAGTACTTCTTGGAGTGGTTACTTGATTGTGAAGTATGCTTGAATTGTTATTGATTGAATTGTTATGCTCATTGCTTAATTGAACTAGATTGAATTGAAGCATGATGTTATAGATAGAAGCACACAATTCATTGTTGAATGACATATTGATTGATTCTCCTACATTAACCATGGAAACATTGATATTGGATTGGATTGAGCCCTATTTGATTAAAAGAGAATATTGGCACAAATTGTTCATATTGAATTGAACACGTGCTTCTAATTGATTGAAAGGGATAACTATTGAAAGCCTTGGTCTCGAGTCGGTCTTAGATATCGTTGGTATGCCATAGAGTCTATAGAGCTCATTGTCGGGGTGGACTACGGTCCGAGACATTGGTCCCTAATTGGCGACAGTAGGAGGGAAGTATTGTTATTGGTCATTGACGATAATAGGAGGGAT
This sequence comes from Hibiscus mutabilis, assembly GCA_019671005.1. NCBI lineage: Eukaryota > Viridiplantae > Streptophyta > Magnoliopsida > Malvales > Malvaceae > Hibiscus > Hibiscus mutabilis. The sequence goes on along the minus strand of CM033730.1, from coordinate 43,528,354 downwards.
TGACCAAGTACTTGGTACCATATTGTTTATTGTATTGGCGACAATTTGGTTGGAGAATCGAGTATCTAGACTGAGTAATCGATTCTAAAAGGCAATACTTAAAATGAATTAATAACTCATGCACATTGACTTGTTGCCACATTGAATTGTATTGATTGAATGTAAAGGTAAAAATTGAATATCATGAACTATGGATATTGAAACCTTGATTGAACATTGCTTATATGAGTTACTTGATTGTGAAGGAAATTCAAATGTTATGAACTATTGCTATTGAGACATTGATTGAGCCTTGTTACATGAGATTGCTTTAGTTGAATTGTTAAACGAATTGGATGTTTGAGTATGCCTAAACTTCAAGCTTTGTATTGATATTGGATTAAAAACTAGATAAGCATCTAGTAGGGTAAGCCTTGCTCGAATGGTTCCCTATTGATGGGGGAACCATATCATCCATTTGATGATTCGTAGTTGAGTCTTATTGTATTGATGCCTTGAAACTTTAACTCACTCACTAAGCTTTGCTTATTCTAGTCTCATTTCTACGATATAGGTTGATTTTGGATACTCTTGAAGTCTAAGCTCATACAAGTAACTTGTTGCTCAAAAGAGTATGTTTCCATTTTGTTTAGTTCTCCTAGGATGGTGGCACCTTAGGCATGTATATATATAAGGTCACTTAACTATGGTTTGTATAAGTTAATCCTATCCTTGATCTTAAAGAAGTTTGGTATGTATAAATGAGCATGTATGCATTATATTGAACTTGTATGCTTGATAGTTTAATGTTCGATCTATATGGATGAATTATGCATGAAATTGTTGAATGGATTCTTTGAAATTGGGTATTTGTCATTAGGTAAATGTAGTAAACCACATGTTTAGACATGAACTACATTGATCACCTAAGGAACTAGTCATATTGTCTAGATAATATTGAAAGCATGAATGATTGATTATGGTAACTTAAGTAAATGAATAAACTATAAGTGTAGACTTGAACCTCTATGGTTACATTTAGTTCTAGCCGAATGGTGTAGATGATTTTGTAGGTCTATATGCTTGATTAAAGTCACATATGTAATTCTTATAAAACACTTGTTGATATGCTTAATAGTCACAATAAATGTTAAGATGATCCATGCATTGCTCACCTAGTTCGAATAGTAGCTTAGAAATCAAGTAAGCTTTATATGGATTGAATATGATATCATATGGTATTGTGAGACCTAGTTTATCAAGTGAGTGCATCATGTATGTTTAATTTGATCCTCTCCTATTCGAACTGTGACTTGATGTGCAAGAAATACCTTAATCGAATGGTACTTAATACCTAACATTGTTTGAATGGCTGATTGTAATTGTAGTAACTTACCTAATCCTACTAGGGTGGTTAGAGTATGTTACAGAATCGTAATCAGCGCTTATGGTTGCATGATTCTAGGGTCTTGCATGAATAGGTTATTGTCATTGGTAATTTAGGTGCCACCTAGGAGTTACTTGAATATTGATTGGATCGTGACTTGAGCTTGACTTCTCTTATTCCTTATATATAGAATGTCTAAAACAAGATTGGGCAAGGACAATGAAAGCCCGACAGGCTCCTCCAATGAGAGAGGAAGCGTAAGGATGAACAAGGATCCCTGGAAGCCTACTGAACCCCAACAAGTTCAACAGGAAGTCCCTATGATTCATCCTATTCAATGAGAATGCTTCTCTAGTCTAAAGGAGATGTTTGTTCAAATGATTGTCTCAATGAGACAAAGTACCTCTGAATCTCCGGTAGCAAAACCGGTAAGAGCTCCTATTGATAAGTTAGCTCAACACCGAGCTTACATTTTCATTGGAACAAGTGAAGATAAGCCAGAAGAAGCAGAATACTGGTTGGACAATACAACAAGAATATTGTCTAAGTAACTGCAGTGCTCAAATGAACACAAGCTGGAGTGTGCAATAGCTTTATTGGCCGATGAGGCATTGAATTGGTGGGAAACTACTACTTTAGCAGCACCTGAAGAAGTTGTCACTTGGAAATTCTTCCTTAAAGAATTCAAAAAGAAGTATATAAGTGATCAGTATCTTGCTGATCGCAAAAAGAAGTTCTTGTACCTGAAACAAGGAGGAAAGCCTATCGAGCAGTATGTTAGTGAATTCTGTAAATATTGCAAATACGGCTAAGAGTTCATAAAGAAAGAAGAGGACAAGTGTAGAATGTTCATCGACGGACTTAATGATGAGTTATGCCCATGTTCACTGCCTTGGGGATTACTGACTTTGAAGAATTGGTCAATAGAGTTATAGCTACCGAAGCAAAGATGAAGACTTCGGCAAAGCGATCAGAGAATTAGTCCCAAAATAACAAAAGATCGAGGGATGATCACAAGCCTCATTGGCGTAACAAGAAACAAAAGCATCATAGAGGAAATTCTTCCAATCAGGGAAATTTCTCAAAAGGTAGCTATATACCTAAGCCACAAGCTATGTCCAGATCCTCAACACCTATGGCGTCATTGGATAGTGTTGGAAATACCATGAGGGGGACTCAAATCCCTACTTGCAAGACTTATCAAAAGAACCATACCGGAGTTTGTAGAAAGCTCACCAATGCTTGTTACTTGTGCAGAGACACAATGTTAAAGATTGCCCCTAAAATCCGAACAAGTTGCCTTCTCATGTTTCTCATAAATCGAATCAAGCTCCTTCACCCAGGGGAAAGGGTTCGAAGCAAGCTAACTCAGGCAACTACAGGAAGAGCAAAGGCTAATGGTCTAATGCTATATATTAAAAGTCCCAGGTACCTGCTCGAGTCTATCACATCCAGGGGCGTGAGGATGAAGAATCGGCTGATGTAATTGTAGGTACAATCTACCTCGACACATACCCTATTTATGCTTTATTTGATACGGGATCAACCCAATCATTCATAAGATCTCCTTTAATTGAAAAGACTAAATTGAAGCCTAAATATGTCAGTTGTAGCTTAATTGCTACCAATCCTTTAGGAGATAATGTAATAGTAAACCAAGTATGTAAGGATAGCCCTTTTGTTTATTCAGGGCATCCCATTCCTAGCCGACTTGTTATTGTTACCTTTTGTTGAATTCAATCTCATTTTGGGATTAGATTGGTTAGGAAGGCATCAAGCTTGGGTAGATTGCCAAAAGAGATAATTGTTTCTCTGAGGTTTAGGAGAAAAATCCATTACCTTGATCAACAAGAAACATATTAGAATTTTTGCTGCCATGATTATAAGTGATGAAATTAAATTCGAGGTGAGTTCATTCCCTATTGTTTTTTACTCCCCTGATGTTTTTTCTGGGGAATAACCGGGATTACCCCCTATTTGGAAAGTCAAATTCAAGATTGAAGTTCAACCCGGGAGTGATCCAGTGTCTATCGCTCCATATCGAATGGCCCCTATTGAACTAAAAGAGCTTAAGCAACAATTGCAAGAGCTTCAAGACAATGGCTTCATCCGACCTCGCTCTTTACCCTGGGGAGCACCCGTTTTGTTCGTTAAGAAGAAAGACGGGTCGATGAGGCTATGTATTGACTATCGTCAGCTAAACCGGCTCACTGTCAAAAACAAGTATCCATTGCCAAGGATTGAGGACTTGTTCGATCAATTCAAGGATGCCAAAGTCTTCTCCAAGATCAATTTATGATGGGGTCTATCAGATGAGAATACAAGACTCGGATGTACCCAAAATGGCTTTTAAGACTCAATATGGTCATTATGAGTTCCTAGTTATGCCCTTCGGGCTAACCAATGCTCCTGCAGCTTTCATAGACTTAATGAACCGAGTGTTCAAACCTTATTTGGACAAAGTCGTGGTTGTCTTTATTGACGACATTCTTGTCTACTCAAAGGACAAAGAAGAACATGCTAATCACCTTCGAATTGTACTCCAAACATTAAGGGAGAATCGGCTATATGCCAAATTGAGCAAATGTGTGTTCTGGCTCTCGGAAGTATCCTTTCTGGGCTATGTTATCTCGGCCGAAGGGATAAAGGTTGATCCTAAGAAGATTCAAACCATCATTGAATGGAGACCTCCAATGAATGTTAGTGAGGTAAGGAGTTTTCTCAGTTTAGCCGAGTATTATCGAAGATTTGTGAAAAAGGGTTCTCGATTCTTGCTACTCCGTTGACTCGACTTCTTCGAAAGAATACTCCATTTAAATGGTCTGAAGACCAGCAAAGGAGCTTTGATCAATTGAAGCAAGTCCTAACTCAAGCTCGTATTATAATCTAACCTGAACCGAGAAAAGACTTTACGGTCTTCAGTGATGCTTCCCATCTCAGTTTAGGGTGTGTATTGATGCAAGATGACAAGGTCATTGCCTATGCTTCTCGATAACACAAGCCACATGAACTAAACTATCCAACACACGAATTGGAGCAAGCTGAGGTCGTGTTTGCTTTAAAGATCTGGAGACATTATCTATATGGAGAGAAATATTGATTATTTACGGATCAACAGAGCTTAAAATACATTTTAACTCAAAAGGAATTAAATCTTCGATAGCGAAGATGGGTGGAACTATTAAAAGATTATGATCTAATCATTGATTACCACCCGGGCAAGGCAAACGTTGTGGTTGATGCACTCAGTCGCAAACAATCAATTGGTAAGATCAAATACGAATTTCTAACATTGTTTTCGCCCTATTCGAATGGATGATATACAATCCAATAATTGAAATTCTTTAATTGTAGCTTCAACTGCTTTCAATGCCCATTTTAAGCTCCTAAAGAATCGGAGATACGTGGCAGAATTTCAAATTCAATCAAATTTGAATTTGAGGATCAAAGAGCTTCAACAAAATGATCCCGAACTTCAGAAGATATTGAAAGGAGAATTGAATCCAAACCGAGCACTGAATTCTCAATCCATTCGAATGGTGTACTATTTGTGTATCCAATGATCCAATCCTTAAGAGAGAAATGCTTCAAGAAGTACATAGCAGTCCTTTTTCAATACATCTGGGAGTGGTCAAGATGTATAAGGACTTAAAGGAAGTCTATTGGTGGCCGGGATTGAAGGTCGATATTGTTGACTTTGTATCGAAGTGCCTCACTTGCCAGAAGGTGAAGGCCAAACACCAACTACCTACTGGACTCATTCAACCCATTGAATTGCCTCAATAGAAGTAGGAGTGTATAACAATGGACTTCGTATCGAGATTGCTTCTATCACCGAGGAAAAATGATGCTATTTGGGTGATTGTTGATAGATTCACCAAATCGGCTCACTTTCTACCTGTTCGAATGAACATGAGCCTCCAACAACTAGCTGATTTATACTTGAAAGAAGTAGTCAGACTTCACGGTGTTCCTAGATCTATCATATCTGATTGGGACTCTCGTTTTACCTCTCAATTTTGGAGGGCACTTCAAGAGGCTATGGGAACTAAGCTGAACCTTAGCACTGCTTTCCATCCACAAATTGATGGAAAATCTGAAAGGGTAATTCAAGTGCTTGAGGACATACTTCGAGCTTGCATTATTGACTTCGGTAAAGACTGAGAGAAATCTCTATCATTAGCTGAGTTTGCCTACAAAAATAGCCATCAAGCTTCTATCAAAATGGCTCCATTTGAAGCATTGTATGGTAGAAGATGTAGAACTTCCCTATGCTGGTCAGAATTGGGTGAGAACAAGGTCTTAGGACGTGAGTTGCTTCGTGAAACTGAAAATCAAGTTTGGGTGATCCATAATAGACTGAAAGAGGCCTTTAATAGGCAAAAGGCTTATGCCGATCTCAAGAGAAGAGACATTGAATATTGAGTGGGAGATTACGTATTCTTGAAGGTATCTCCTTTGAGGAAAATTCTCAGATTTGGAAAGAAGAGTAAACTAAGACCTCGATTCATCGGACCTTTTGAAGTCTTAGATAAGATTGGTCCAGTTGCTAACAAGCTAGCACTTCCTATTGAATTCAATAGAATCCACAACATCTTCCATGTATCGATGTTGAGGAAATATCGTTCAGATCCATCATATGTTCTAGAGTCTGATGAAGTGGAACTTAATCTTGATCTATCGTATGATGAAGAGCCAGCTCAAATACTTGATAAATAAGTCAAGAGGCTTCGCAATAAGGTTGTACCATTGGTGAAGGTTCTATGGAAGAATCACAATGTAAAAGAATCCACTTGGGAACCTGAAGCAACGATGAGAAAGCAATACCCTCATCTATTCCCCTCAGGTAAATTCGAGGACAAATTTCTTTAAGGGGGAGGGAATTGTAATATCCTCAAATTTAGTATATAAGAAGTTACTACAATACCTTCATTTAATCCCTAATTGATTGAAAGAAAGGTGTTAAATCTAGTTATAAGGACTAGAATGCTATAATTGAAAAAGTGGTAACCTAATGTATAAGTGACCAAACCAAAACAATTGTTAAATTAAAGGAATGCATGCAAATTTTTCACATTCCCATAATACCCCTACACATGTCATTAATTAAAGGATAATTAAGGGCAAATTAGTCAACTGGAGGAGATAATGGATGATCCATTATCATCTTCTTCTCCTCTTTTTGTTGTGTAGATGAATAGGAAGAAAGAAAAGGATTTGAGAAAGAGAACTCCATAATTCATTGATGCAAGCTTGAAATTTGGTGAAATTGGAAGTTGCTAACATTCATATAATCCTGATGGGAAGGTAAAATATCTTCCTTGATGTATTATACATACAAATGATGCATTTAGATTTAGGGTTCTTGCTTGAATTATATGAAATTGATGAATATATAGTGAATTGATGTTATGAACTAGTTAAGAAGTTCAATTGATTGATTAAACCATGAAATTGACATGCCAATAAAATGAATAGGAGAAATTGATGTTGTCAATAGCTAAATTGCTAATGAGATATATGTATAGTTGCTGGAAAAATTGAGGATTATGAACATGGTTGGAAACAGTCTTGATTAGGGACTGTTTTGATAGGAAAAATGTGTAAACATGTCAAATGAACATAGAACACTGTTTTGATCATGTTTCTAGGTAAAAAGAAGATCGAATTGAATGGATATGTTGCTGGAAAATGACTACAACTAATTAAACTAGTTAAATTAGGTAATTGACTGTCTAGTTGATGAATTGGATGTGTAAATGTGATCAAATTAGGTTCAACATGATAATGCCCTATTATAAGAACATTTCTAGGTGAATTATGATGGCCTAGACATGTATGAACATGAACATGAATGGAATTGCCATGTTAGGACCTTGCAAAAATAAGTTAAGGAGCTAGGAATTCAACCTAGTGTAATTTGCCCAAAATGCTCTGTTCTGGGCAGTAACTTTGAAAAATCACTAAAAATTGTGTATAATGAATTTAAGGCTGAAATTTTTATGGAAAACACCTTGGTATGACTAAATTCATTAGGAGAAAACATAACTGAACTCTGGGTTATATGCTGAATTGTAAAGAACAAACACTAGGGGCAGTGCAAACTGTTCAGTGTAGCAAAATGCCTTGTCTTTATATTAAAAACTGTATTAATTGGCTAAGAACTAAATGCAAGCCTTATATGGTTATAAATAAAAAAAATTTGGATTTCAAACGGTGTAAAACAATTGAAATTCCGACGTACGAAATGAAAAATATGAATATTTAAGTAGACAGTGCACATGCTGCCAGGCAGTAACAGTTTAGATGTTTATATTGAATTGTATACTTATGTATGGAGTCATATAATGACTCAATTGATTGTTGGATTGTATCTAATACCTTATGTATTGTATGAATGTTAGATCAAGTGGAAATTGATGATAAAGGGGCTCACTTAGATCAACAAGCTTGTAGAGGAAAAGGGATTACAATTCGAGATCGACAGTAGCTTAGAAAAATTCATGTGAGTGTAGTTTAAAGTTTGGAGAGGGTGGTAACCTCTCCAAGCCTGTTTTGATCTTTATATTTTATTAAACCTTAACTGTAAATTGCTTAATGAGCTTGCTATAAAGCAATGAGAAGGTAAGTACTCCCTTGAGCGGTTACTTGATTGTGAAGTATGCTTGAATTGTCATTGATTGAATTGTTATGCTTATTGCTTAATTGAACTAGATTGAATTGAAGCATGATGTTATAGATAGAAGCACACAATTCATTGTTGAATGACATATTGATTGATTCTCCTACATTAACCATGGAAACATTGATATTGGATTGGATTGAGCCCTATTTGATTAAAAGGGAATATTGGCACAAATTGTGCATATTGAATTGAACACATGCTTCTAATTGATTGAAAATGATAACTATTGAAAGCCTTGGTCTCGAGTCGGTCTTAGATATAGTTGGCATGTCATAGAGTCTATAGAGCTCATTGTTAGGGTGGACTACGGTCCGGGACATTGGTCCCTAATTGGCGACAGTTGGAGGGAAGTATTGTTATTGGTTATTGGCGACAATATGAGGGATTGACCAGGTACTTGGTACCATATTGATTATTGTATTGGTGACAGTTTGGTTGTAGACTCAATTATCTAGACTGAGTAATAGATTCTCAAGGCTACTTAAAATGAATTAATAACTCATGCACATTGACTTGTTGCCACATTGAATTGTATTGATTGAATGTAAAGGTAAAAATTGAATATCATGAACTATGGATATTGAAACCTTGATTGAACATTGCTTATATGAGTTACTTGATTGTGAAGGAAATTCAAATGTTATGAACTATTGCTATTGAGACATTGATTGAGCCTTGTTACATGAGATTGCTTTAGTTGAATTGTTAAACGAATTGGATGTTTGAGTATGCCTAAACTTCAAGCTTTGTATTGATATTGGATTAAAAACTAGATAAGCATCTAGTAGGGTAAGCCTTGCTCGAATGGTTCCCTATTGATGGGGGAACCATATCATCCATTTGATGATTCGTAGTTGAGACTTATTGTATTGATGCCTTGAAACTTTAACTCACTCACTAAGCTTTGCTTATTCTAGTCTCATTTCTACGATACAGGTTGATTTTGGATACTCTTGAAGTCTAAGCTCATACAAGTCACTTTTTGCTCAAAAGAGTATGTTTTCATTTTGTTTAGTTCTCCTAGGATGGTGGCACCTTAGGCATGTATATATATAAGGTCACTTAACTATGGTTTGTATAAGTTAATCTTATCCTTGATCTTAAAGAAGTTTGGTATGTATAAATGAGCATGTATGCATTATATTAAACTTGTATGCTTGATAGTTTAATGTTCGATCTATATGGATGAATTATGCATGAAATGGTTGAATGGATTCTTTGAAATTGGGTATTTGTCATTAGGTAAATATAGTAAACCACATGTTTAGACATGAACTACATTGATCACCTAAGGAACTAGTCATATTGTCTAGATAATATTGGAAGCATGAATGATTGATTATGGTAACTTAAGTAAATGAATAAACTATAAGTGTAGACTTGAACCTCTATGGTTACATTTAGTTCTAGCTGAATGGTGTAGATGATTTTGTAGGTCTATATGCTTGATTAAAGTCACATATGTAATTCTTATAGAACACTTGTTGATATGCTTAATAGTCACAATGAATGTTAAGATGATCCATGCATTCCCCACCTAGTTCGAATAGTAGCTTAGAAATTAAGTAAGCTTTAGATGGATTGAATATGATCTCATATGGTATTATGAGACCTAGTTTATCAAGTGAGTGCATCATGTATGTTTAATTTGATCCTTTCATATTCGAACTATGACTTGATGTGCAAGAAAGACCTTAATCGAATGGTAGTTAATACCTAACATTGTTTGAATGGTTGATTGTAATTATAGTAACTTACCTAATCCTACTAGGGTGGTTAGAGTATGTTACAGGGATTGACAACCTTCTCAATGATATCCTTTAATTCCAGGTTAGAGATTTTAGCTTGCCCGTTTTTTTTGTGGGTGATATACCGTGGCAATTTTGTGTGACACTCTGAAACGTTGCAAGATTTTGGCAATAAGTTTGTTGTCGAAGTGCTTGCCTTCATCACTGATGATTTCTCTTGACATTCCAAACTGTGTGAATATATTTTTTTGTAAGAATATCTGTACGGTTTTGGAGTCATTTCTGGGAGTTGCGACTGCTTCGACCCATTTGGACACATAATCGATGGCTAGAATGATGTATAGATTTCCACATGAATAAGGAAATGGTCCCATAAAATCAATCCCACATACATCAAATAGCTCCACTTCAAGGATGTTTTGAAGTATCATCTCATGTCGCCTAGACATATTGCCCGTTCTTTGTGAACGATCGCACTGCTTATAAAATTCTTGGGCATCTTTGTAGAGTGTAGGCCAGTATAATCCAGATTGCAAGACTTTTGCCGCAGTGCGAGTGCCTCCAAAATGGCTTCCATATGGTGAAGCATGGCATTGCCGAAGCATATTTTGTTGCTCTTCCTCAGGGACACATTGTCTTATAGCCTGATCTGCATATTGTTTAAATAAAAGAGGCTTGTCCCAAGAATAATGCTTAGCATTATGTCAGAACCGCTTCTTTCCCTGGTGAGTAAGGCCATAAGGTAAAATGCCACTAACAAGGAAATTAACTAAATTTGCATACCACGGTATTGCCAAGGCAACTAACATTTGCTCATCCAAGAATGTGTCGCATATCTCCACATTTGCATCCTCCTTATTGCCGATTTCTAGGCATGATAGATGATCGGCAACTTGATTCTTCGTTCCTTCTTGTCCTTAATTTTAATGCCAAACTCTTGTAAAAGTAAAATCCAACGAATCAAACGAGGTTTGGCATATTTCTTAGCGAAAATGTACTTAATTATCGAGTGGTAGTATGAATAATTACCTTGGTCTTGATCAAGTAGAAGCGAAATTTGTCAAAAGCAAAAACCACGGCTAGTAACTCTTTTTCCGTAGCGGTGTACTTCACTTAAGCACCATTAAGGGTTTTACTAGAATAGTATATCACATGGAAAATTTTACCTGTTCGTTGACCGAGAACTACTCTTACTGCAAAGTTATTTACATCGCACATAAGCTCAAAAGGTAAGGTCCAATCTAGTGGAACTACCATAGGTGTCGAGGCAAGTTTCTTCTTCAAGGTTTCAAAGGCCTGAGTGCATGAGTCATCGAAGTCGAAGACCTTGTCCTATTCAAGCAAGTTACACAAGGGTTTAGTAATTTTAGAAAAATTATGAATAAACCTTCTGTAAAAACCTACATGCCCAAGAAAACTTTGAATCCCCTTGACTGAAGTTGGTGGGGGTAATTTCTCGATTACGTCCATCTTTGCTTTTTCCACGTCAATCCCCTTAGATGAAATCTTATGGCCAAACACGATTCCTTCATCCACCATAAAATGGCACTTTTCCCAGTTTAACACGAGATTGGATTCTTCGCATCTTGCTAGCACCTTTTCCAAATTGTCGAGGCAATTGTCGAAGTCATTTCCAAAGATAAACCATGAAGATCTCGAGGAAGTCTTCTACCATGTCAGAAAAATTTGCCATCATGCATCTTTGAAAGGTTGTTGGGGCATTGCATAATCCGAACAGCATCCGTCAAAACATATAGGTACCATAAGGGCATGTAAATGTGGTATTTTCCTAATCATCTGGTGCTATAGCAATTTGATTGTTACCTGAGTAACCATCAAGAAAACAATAAAAAGTTTTTCCTGCAAGACGGTCAAGCATTTGGTTAATAAAGGGTAAAGGAAAATGATCTTTCCTAGTAGCTTTATTCAACTTACGGTAGTCCATGCAAACCCTCCAACCGGTAACCGTCCTAGTTGGAATAAGTTTATTGTTTTTGTTACTTACCACAGTCATACCTCCCTTTTTCGTTACGCATTGTACCGGACTTACCCATGTACTGTTGGAGATGGGGTATATAATGTCGGTGTTAAGCCATTTGATGATTTCTTTCATCACGAACCCTTTCATGTTGGGATTGAGTCTTCTTTGTGCTTCAATGGAGGTTTTGTGGTCATCCTCTAATAAGATCTTATGCATGCACACTACTAGACTAATTCCCTTCAAGTCTATGATGGTCCATCACATTGCCTTTTTGTGTAGCATCAACATCTTATCAACTTCTTTTCCTGTTCAGGCTATAACTTAGAAGAAATAATTACGGGCAATGTATTATTGATTCTTAAGTAAGCATATTTTAATTGCCCTATCAATGGTTTCAACTCAAGAATGAGAGGTTGTTCAATTGAGGGTTTCTCGAGTTTACCTTCCTTACTTGTGTAATCCAATGATTCAAAGTGTGTATCTGGTAGATTTACTATCCAGTTTGCTTCTTCTTGTTCTTCATTGTTCAGATCATCATTGATCGGCTCTTCGAACTCCTCAGGTTCTTCTTGTTTGGCAATAAAATTGCTGAGGCAATTCACTTCCACATCAAAATCAAATTCGGCTGTGGCACAGATGAATTGGCATTCTTCTGGATCGTCAGCATGTTTTAGGGTTTGAAACTCGTTTAGCTTGATTGGTTGGTCGTTCACCCTCATTGTGATTTCTCCATTTTCGACATCAATCAACGATCTTCATGTAGCTAGGAAAGGTCTCTCAAGGATAATAGGTGCGAACTCATCTGCTTCACAATCCAGAACAATAAAATCAGTGGGAAAAATAAATTTATCAACTCTTACCAGTATATCCTCGATTTTTCCTTCTGGATGCATATAGGATCTGTCAGCAAGCTGTAGCATAACTGTTGTAGGTCTTGCTTTCTTGATTCCCAATTTCTAGACGACTAATTTGGGCATCAAATTTATGCTTGCCCCAAGATTGCACAATGTTTTCCCAACATAGTGGTTTTCGATCGAACAGGGTATTGTAAAACTGCTAGAATCTTTAAGCTTGGGTGGCATGCGATTATGTAGCATGGCCATGCATCATTCTATCATAGCAACTGTTTCAAATTCTCCTAGCCTAGTTCTCTTAGAGACGATGTCTTTAAGGAACTTAGCATAGTTCGTCATTTGTTCTATTGCTTCAACCAATGGCAAGTTGATGTGGACTTGCTTCAAGATGTCAAGGAACTTTTTGAACTGGTCTTCAATCTTTTCATTGGTTTGGAGCTTGATGGAAGAAGTTACTGAGGCATCAAGACTTGCCGAAGCTTGTGCAGTTGCCGAGGCATGTGGAACTGTCGTGGCATTCTCCGATTCATCAGTTTTGGCAAAGGTTTTATTGCTGGAATCGTCTTTTTGGACAAGGGGCTGACCTTTTTATTGAGTGTTCTCTATTGAGTGAGCTTGGGTTTCCTTAAGTTGTCGGCCACTCTGAGTGGTGATTGCTTTGCACTGCTCGTGGTTTGCTCCTTTTGTGACTTCAGTATCTCTAGGTAAACCGCCCATTGGTCTTGTGTTCAAGTTTTGAGCAAATTGCCCGACTTGTGTCTCTAAAGACTTTAGGGCCCACCTCTTGGTTTTGCAATCTCATCTCAGTCCTGTTGATAAAGGCACCAGTCCTTTTCATGAAATTACTATTCTTAGCCATATAAGATTCAATTTTTAACATGAAAGCATTGAGAGAATTTTCTAAAGAACTGGATGGTGTCGATTTTTGTTGCGGCATCTGTTGCTGCAGCATCTGTTGCCGTGGCAAGTTCTACTGGAATCTTGTTGCTTGTGCATTCTGACTACTCTGGTTGAGGGCATTGTTGGGATTACTCCATGAGAAATTGGGGTGCTTCCTCCAGGCTAGATTGTAAGTGTTGGACATCACATTGTTGTTTCAGTTGTAGTTTCCAATGTAAAAGCTAGATTCTGGGTTCTGCAGACACTTAGAAGAATCATGGTTAAAATTACATAAATCAAAAATTGAATCTACTACCTTGATCTCTTGTGTGTTGCTAGGTCGTTGCATGTTCTTAACCATATTGGTTAAAGCGGCCAATTATGCAGAAATAGATCCTGATGAATCAAACTCATTTATCGTGGCATTGTGTCTGACTATTCCCCTTTGGGTGGTTGGGAACTGATAATCATTCTTGGCAAGAAGGTTCAGAATCTCTATCGCTTCCTTAGGTGACTTATCGAGGAGTATGTCATTTGCCGAGGCATCTAGCATTATCCTTGTCAGTGTGTTCAATGAGTTGTAGAACATCATCACTTGCGTCCACAGTGGGAATCTATGCATGGGACATTTGTGTAAAAGCTCTCTGTATCGCTTCCAAGCCTCGTACATGGATTCATCATCTGCCTACCGAAAAGAAGTAATATCATTACGCAACTTATCAGTCATATTTTTAGAACTAAATCTAGCAATAAAATCACGACACAAATCCATCCAAGATCCTATAGATCTGGATTGAATACTATTCAGCCATGTTTTTGCCCTATCCCTCAGTGAATAGGGAAAAAATTTTAGCCTTAGGAAATCTTCATGGACTCCTTGTAGCTTGAATGAATTACAAATCTCCAGGAATGATTTGAGATGTTGTCTGGCTCCTTTAGTAGCCGCCAAATTGACCAATTGTGTTGATCATGTTGAACATCACAGGTTTTAATTCAAAGTGGGTAGCTTCTATCTCATGTACGACAACTCCTGGATTGAGACCGTTGAGATCTTCCTCTAAGTAGTCTCGAATGGGTCTATTAAGAACACGTTGTACGACTTGATCTCCTCATCCTCTTACTATGATGTTTTGGTTACCATTGGCATTCAGATTGCCGACTGGGTTATCAGGTTGTTCTGCCATTGATGCTCGTTGTTCTCGTCTTCTTCTATGAAGAACTCGTTCTATCTCGGGTTCAAGTGAGTAGTCTTGTACTGCTGGTCTCACCCTGGTCATACACAGATGCAAAGCCAAAGTTGCAAGTCCCTTGAAAACCGATTAGAAATAAAACAAAAATAAAAAGAAACAAAGGTGCAAGAAATTAAAAACAAAGTCGCTATTTCCAATCCCCAGCAACGACGCCAAAAACTTGTTGCGTGTTTTGAGTGCTTCACAATTGATACAAGTGTACACGTCGCAAGTTATAGTATAGAATAGATATCATCTCCACAAAGGTTGGTGCTACATCAGGAATCTAAATTTTCTCACTGAAAAGAAAAACACAAATTGGTGATTGTAGGAGTTCTAATTAACGAGTAAATAAAAAAGCAATGAAATAAAAGAAAGATGTAATCAAATGAGAGAGAGTAGGCTGGATTATTGCGGGTAGTGGTATGATAATTGAATGAATCGTCTAGGTGTTGAGTGCAAGAGCAACTCAATTGCCTTGGCAACTAGCAACAGCCGGATTACCTCGGCAAGTGAAATTGTCTGGGCAACTGGGAATGTTGTGACTGCCTGGGCAACTGGGCGACTTTCTTCAAGGTTTGGCAAAGCGTTCTTCAATGGTTTCTCCTTATCCCTAATTTGATACATTGGTTAATTGAGTCTGCCTTGGTGATACATTCGTGTATTAACCATGGGTGAACATCAACTGATCTTGCGCTTCTTTTAGCCGTTGAAATTCTTAACTTATCCCTAAGTAAAATTAGTCTTCAGCAACATAAGTTTGTATGAAACCATGTTCATTCATTTCTTGTATCTAACTCTTCAGATATTAGATAAACATATGCATTCACGAGATCCTCTCCCAATTCACTTGCAATTGAAAATTAAAAACCAAGAATGAACAAACCTCAAACTAAATTGCAAACTCAAATACCTAAAACAAATTCAATCATTCGCACAACTAATCAACACAATAACCCTAGCCCCAAATAGTTTAGTTTATGGCTAGGTTTAAAAATAAACTCAAACAAAAAGTTTCCAACTTAAAATAGACCAAAACAAGAGGAAGAAGATAAAGTCGATGTAGTTTTCTCTCATTTTCTCTCTCAATCGAATGTCTCCAAGGCTGCGGCTAGGTCTTCTATTTATAGAAGATAGCTTGGCCAATTTCTTTGTTGGATAGGGAATAGTTTAAGTTGGATTATAATAAGATAAAAAAGATAAATCTCTTTTATTTATTTATCCCCCAAAAACTCCTCTTGACCTCTTCGTAGGACTCCAACTCTTTTTAGGATATATCTTTGCTTCTTCATGTTTATCTCGAATTTCTTGAGCTTATCTTATCCAAGTCGGCAGCTTCCTTCTTCTTTCCTCAATTGCTTCGGCAATCTTCTGCTTGCTCGGGCAATAAATCTTGCACACATGAAACAAATACCAGCAGTACCTCTTTCCACCAAAACTCACTGAAACATGAAATCAAGCACAACCACAAAGGAAACAATGTAAATATGCATGAATGACTAAAAATGCAACTAGAATGAGCCTAAGTCTAACAATAATAACGAGTAAAAAGGGTATTAATTTAGTACTTTTACACGCTTAACAGTGATATATATATATATAGGTAAGATATCCAGGTAGCTCTAGTAAGATGAAAAAGAGGTCCAATTGCTTGTGATGTTACGTGATGCTTGCTTTATGACTTATGTGAAATTTTCATATGACTTTTGGGATTCTCTATTTATTTAAGCCCTGCTGCAATGCTAATATTGTGTTATGTAATGAATCTGAAAGAATGTCTTATGCTTATGTCTCAAAGTTTTGTATGTGACTAGTTCATCAGGCTCTTGAGTGCATTGAACTGATTAATCTTAAATTACATCTGTAGCAAGACTCGGATTAATTATGATCCCTGAGTTTTCGAAGCTAAGCATTTGTTTTAATAGATTGCCAAATAAACCTCTTCTTGATTGTAATAGAATATGTTTCTTTCGTAAATGATTCATACTTGTTTAGGATGTTGTTTGAAACATATATTCTTTAGGGAATTGAACCTAGTCTAAATCATTCGTTTATTATTGAAACAATGAAAGCCATTTCTTGTCCTTATTTCAAAGGACCTACTAAAGCTAAGTTCGAATTAGAATCAATAGGAATAGTAATATCAGGATAGTCAAAGTCAATTAAACTAGCTCGATTTGAGTCTTTCCCTGAAGTTTAGATAAATCTTGGAATTCTATTAAATGTTTTTGCAGTCGATTAAATGTGGCCTAAAAGTAACTTGAATGGACTAGTTCGATTGACTCTAACATGTATATCCTAATTGATTTTTTTTAAATTGCATCATTATTATGACTTGGATTAAATTATGGATCCTAGGAATTAAAAGCTGAGAATCAGTTATGATAATACGCCATTAAACCCCATCTTATTTATGATCTGGAGTGCTATTTTGTTTGTGATTCTTGTATGCCTAAGACTCTGTTGAAACCTACAACTTTAAAATAATGGACATTAGAATAACTTTCTTGTTTGTGTATTGAATTATTTTATTTGTTTCATGTTAAATATGAAAAAGTACTATATTTTCTACCCTTTTACTCATGATTATTGTTAGACTTAGGCTCATTTTAGGTTCATTTGTAGTCATTCATGCATAATTTCATAGTTTCCTTCATTATCAAGCTTGGTTTGCGTTTTGGTTGGTTTTTATGGAGAAATCGCTGTTGTTGTGTGTTATTTTGTGCAGGACGGATTGTCGTGGCAATCAGAAATTACCGAGGCAAGTAAGAGAGATTACTGCAGGGTCTGCCAAGGCATTCAAAGCTATTTTTTAAAAGCCATGCCGAGCTGGTTACCGAGGCATGTCGGGATAAGTCCACCTCATCCGAGATAAGCACGAAAAGCAAGGATAAGCTTCCAAAATCTAGATATTCCATGCAAAAAAAAGGGAGATAAAGACTCGAATTTGTGAGGAGTTTGAGGATAAAGATAAAAGAGATTAATTATCTCTTTTATCCAATTCAATTTCAACTTAAACTCATCATCATCAACAACATAATCTGCAGAATTGAAGAGTTTAAATTGGATGAGGATCCTATCTCCATGAACTCGAATACAATCCAACCTCTCCTACCATCACAAACCGATCGGATCATCCCCTATAAATAGAGAGGTTAACGTAGCTTTGAAGGGGGAATTGGAGAACAGACTAGAGAGAGGGCTGATCGCAACTTCATCTTCTTCTTCTTTATTTTTCATACGATTCATGGCTGGGATTTTTTCCTTTGTATATCTTTCGAACCCAGCCATGAATTGATGTAAATTGGCTTGGGTTATTGTGTTTTGTGGTTGTAAAAATGTTTGGATTTGTTTAGCTTTTTGAGTTGCAATTCAATTTCAAAGTTTGTTTATTCTTGCTTCTTAATTTTGATTGCGAGTGAATTGGGAGAGGATCTCATGAATTCATCCATTTATCTAATATCGGGAGAGTTAGATTCAAGAAATGAATGAGCATGGTTTTCATTCAAATGATCGTTGGTGAAGACTAATCCGACTTAGGAATAATTTACGGATTTCAAGGGCTAAGAGAAGTGCAAGATCGGTTATTGTTCACCCATGGTTAACGCAGGGATGTATCACCAAGGCATGCACAATTAACAGTGTTTCGAGTTAGGGATAACAAGAAGCCATTAAAGAACGCTTCGCCGAACTTTGAAGGAAGTCGCCTAGGCAATCGCACCATTCCCAGTTGCCCAAGAAATTACAATTTCCCAGGCAATTCGACTGATGCTAATGGTTAAGACGATTGAGTTACTCTTGCAATCAATTACCACGACGGTCCGTTCAATCATCATACCACTACTCACGATAACCCGGCCTACTCTCTTTCATCGATTACTCTTTCCTTTCTTCCTATTTACTTAGTTTATTTTACTTATTATTCATCACCACCAATCTACTTCTTTTACAACGCAATAACTTAAGCGAAGTGGCCCAAGCCAATCCATGTGGAGACGATACTCGATACTTATCATTTATTACTTGCGACGTGTTCACTTGCACCATTTGCGTAGCACTCAAAACACGCAACATTTCACCTCACATTCTTATGTCAAAAGATCTTCTAAAGATAAGTTTTATCTTGTAACAACAAGAATTGTTATAATCAATGCAGTGACTTATGACTAAGCTGACTTGTATTTCTTTAAAGTGTTAAAGATAAGACCAACCTTGAAACAAGTTTTAAATTCTTAAAATGTTTAACCTACTTATTCATCTATTTCATCTTTGGTGTTGCTTATGCTGCTATCTTGATTGTTGTCTGTTTGTGCTTTCTTTGTCAATATTACTTCTTATCTCAGTTTATCACCTAAACCGGGTAAAGGGTGTTTTAGTTATTGATTGCTTCTATGATCATGTCGAACCTCTTACCGATCTTATTAGTGAGTGTTCTCTTCACCGAGCTAAGTTCACCATCTATAATAGACAATGGATCCGTGGTGCGGATCTCCCTCAAAATGCTCAACCCGATCTGGTGGTGGCTACTCAAGCGGTTCCTCAAGCTTTGGTTGTTCAACCTTCCCTTGACTCACTTATAGCCTATCTTGATGGGAAGTTTGCCTCTTTGGGTACAAGTATAAACTCGGGGTTCAGTACTCTTGATACTCGTATGACATTTCTTGACACTCGTATGCAATCCTTGGAGGAGAGAGTTACCTCAATCGAGAATCGCCAAGCTTCTATGGATATATCTCTCACCACTTTTCATGGAGAGTGGCGACAATCTCATGAACCAATATCATGGATGAAGATGAAGAGGATGAAGACACTCCTTAGGCATCTTGCAGCTCGTGACATATCATATCATAGTAGGATTTATGTTTTCGTGCACCTATGTCTTTGTTTTATGAACTCATATGCTTTGGTTTATTTGTTTTAGTTTATGTTTTTAGGAATTAAATTGGATTTTAATGTTGCTTTGAATTTTAATGATACTTATGTCGTTTCCTTAATGCTTGGAGTACTTTTAATTTTTATATCTTGCTTTATTTATATCATATTAATTTTATCTAACAAATAGGGGGAGAAGTAAAAAGCACTTAATTTTTTCAAAGTTTTTCAAAACTATATCTTTTAGTCTTAAAGAAAGGGGGAGTATTTTTCAAACTTACTTAAAATTTTATTATGGTTTTGTTATATCAAAAAAGGAGAGATTGTAAAACCTATCTTTGATTTTGATATAACAAAGTGTTTAAGGACCAATTTGTAAAATTGGATAAAATTTTAAGTATTCAAAAAGTCCCACAAAATGACAAGGAATTGAACTTAAAATGTTTCTAAGTCGAAAATTTAAACCCCAAAAGTTTTTCTAAGTATTTTCATACTTAATTAACCAAAAACGCCCAGGCGTATCGATACACCCTTGAGTATTTTGATACGACTTTTGACTACTAGAATTCTAATTGACAAATCGTTTCGATATGGCCTTACCCGTTTCGATGCGACCTTCATCTGGGTTTATGTTCTTGGTTATGGTATTTGTACGTGCCTCTCCGTTATGATACGATGTGTAAGATTTTTCAAATCTTTTGCATTTATTAATATGACCGTTACCTTATCAGTTGTTGGAATCACAAAACTTTACAAAGTTGTTACACTCTATCGATACGCCCCATAGGCGTACCGATGCAAATTTTCTTAGACTTTTACCTTAAATTCCAGTGAGCAAAAACTGTACTAATATAGCTATACCGTTTTGATACGGATATATTTTTACACTATACTCATTTTGATACGCCTTCAAGCGTATCGATACTCCTTTGTACAACAGCTATTTCTTCTTCTAACAGGTACCGATATGGTTGCTCGGGTATCGATACGGTAGGTTACCAAACAACATTTATTACGGGAAGAAAGTAGTCCAACAGCTCTATTGATGATCCCAACCACCCAAATGGTTAGAAATTAATGAAGGGATATAAAATCAAGTCTTCAAAGTTGCAACAACAACCATTGAACATCCATTGAACAAGTCTAAAGCAATCAAGCACAAATTCAACACATTTGAGCCTATTAGAGTCATATCTTGTAACCCACTTGAGTGGTTTTCATTGTATTCATTTTTATTCAAGTTTGGGGTTTTGAGTGTACTTGTAATGCGAAAATTATTCACCTTTGAGAGGTCTTTCTACATTTGTCATTCTCTCTTGTAAAGAGAGTGAACTTGATCAAGCTTTGGGTAGAAAGCTTCGATCGATTGTAACAGTTGCCTCATCAGCCTAGAAAATGGGAAGAATTCTTAGTGAATTATTTGAAATCCTTAGTGGGGAGCTAAGGTAGTGGATGTAGAGCTTGTTAGAAGCTTGAACCACTATAAATCTTTGTGTCTTCAAAATTTCATTTTCCAATTGCTTCCTTTCAAATTTTTATTTGCCAATTCACCCCATCTTGGCCTTCCACAACCGATTGATTATCTCGACATATGTATATATCCTATTTTTCAAAGATTTTACAAAAATTCTTTCAAAATTGAACTTTTTTTATTCAAATATAAAATTATACTCGTATATTTTTCTTTACTATTTTTTAGTTTTATTTTCACCAAAATTTTTCCTATACTCATATATGATTTTTTAAACTATACACTATATATTATACCTTGATCACTAGATTCATTTATTGGATTGAATTTGATATTTATGCATACATTATTTTTGTGGTTTGAAATTTTTAGGATTTTATCATGGGTCTTAAGAAAAGAGCAAGAAAGGAGATTAGATCTAGCTCTTCCAATCCTAATCTTACCGAACCCAATTCTGAAAACTATGGTACAAAACCAAACTTAAACCATATTTTCAACATTGTTTTAATGAGCCTCAATATCCCCATGCCATGAACCGTTCTAAACAATACCAAAATTTTAGAACTCATCGTGAGCGTGTTGTTTCCATTCCCTTTATGACTTCCTATGAATTTCACTTTCGCTATCTTGATTTAATGAGACAATAGAAGTTCATGCATTTTTTAAGCATACCCAATATCTTTTTATAGAAATCTTGACCTTATTTTTTACTCTAATGCCTGGTATATTTTAAACCAAGAGAAAACAAAGGTTGTTGCTATTGAGTCTAACCTTATGGGTTAAAAAATTCAACTTGATTCTACCAAAATAGCCGATCTTTTTGGTTTAGAGGATATGGGTATAGATGATGAAAGCTTCGTTACTCTAATCTATAGTGGCTTCGTTAACGTACTAAATGCCCATGAGCGCTTCCTTCACATTCTCATCACTTGGTGGTTTCGACCATCCGGTGGCAAGTGGTCATTCGTTCATCAAGTAGATAATTTTTGGCTATATTGTTTCCGTGAGGATAAGCATCCTAACCTAGCCCAAATTATGTTTGTCGAGATAGTCTTCCTTGTCCAAAATCGTCATACCTCTCTTATGACATCTTTCACCTATGGCATCGCTTTGAGATATATGTTCGATAAGCTTGGGATTGATTACTCTTATGGTCTTGGTTTGCCTCTCACCGACCCTATCGATGATCATTCTCTTCATTGAGCCAAGTTTACCTACTATAATAGAGAATGGATTAGAATTACAAATCTTCCCGGTGATGCTCAACCTGATCCAGTGGCGATTCCTCTGGTCATTTCGGAAGCTCCACTTGCTTAACCTTCCTTGGATGTTCTCATGGCTTACCTTGATGGGAAGTTTTCTACCATGGACACTCATTTTGCCGAGATGAACACAAGGTTTGATGCTCTTGACACTCGTTTCAATTCCTTGGATGCTTGAGTAACCTCCATTGAGACTCGCCAAGCTTCGATGGATATGACCCTTACCGTGTTTCATGGTGAATGGTTTGGTCACTCTCTTAGTAATGATGGCATGAAAGATGAAGATAAGGATGAAGACACTACTTAGGCTTTTGCATATCATATCATATCATATTAGGATTTAATTTTTATGCGCCTTTGTCTTTTATTTGTTTCCCTATGACATTATGCTTTAAGTTCTTTATGCTTTTGGATTATGTTTTTAGGATTAAGTTGGATATTTTAATGTTGCTTTGAATTATGCTTTGAAATTCATAATATCTATGTTGTTTATCTTTGGATTACATTGCTTTATACTTGTGTTTATCCTTGCCTTGTTGATTTTGATCTAAAAAAAATGAGAGAAGTATGAGATTAAACTTTCAAAATGTTTTCAAAAATAAGCTACCTTTTAGCCTTAAAGAAAAGGGGAGTGATTTCAAAAGACTTAAAAATTTACTTTAGTTTTGTTATATCAACAAGGGGGATTGTAAAACCTATATTTGATTTTGATATAAAAAGGAATTTCAAGGACTATTTTGTAAAAAGTGATAAATTTTTAAGTACTCAAAAAGACTCACAAATTGACAAGGATTCGAACTTAAAATTATTTTTAAAGTCAAAACCTTAAACCCTAAATTTTTTTCTAAGTGTTTTGGTGTCGAAATTGCCAAATTGGCCTAGGAGTATCGATACGCCTTTGGTTGTACCAATACAGTTTTTCGCTAGTGGAATTTTTTTAGACTTAATGGCTATAGGGTACCGATACGAGTGTAGCCGTATCGGTACGTCATTCAACTTGGGAACCAATTTAGCCTTTGAGTATCGGTACGGCCTTATGCATACCAATAAGTGGTGTTAAGATTTTGCAAATCTTTTGTAATAAATATTCAATCGTTGCCTTGTCAGTTTATTGGAATCACAACTTTGAAAATTAGTTATAGTGTATCGATACCCATGCAGGTGTAGCAAAATGATTTTTTATCTACAACTTATCAGGATTCCAATAAGCAAAATCAATATTAATACAACCTTTATCGTATTGATACCCTTTGTAAATATACAATTCACGTATCGATATGACTTTTCGCGTATCAGTACCCCCTTTGTACAACGACTCTTTCTTCTTATAGCAGGTACCGATACTGAAGCTCGAGTGACGATACCCTGTGTTAGCAGACTGTATTTATTGTGGGGGAAATGAAGCCCAACGGATATATTTACGATCTCAGCTAACCAAACGGTTGGAAATCAATGATGGGGTATATAAACAAGTCTCCAAAACTTCAACAACAACTATTCATCAAGTCTAAAGAATTCAAGCACACATCCAACAATATTTGATCATTTTAGAGTCAAATCTAGTAACCCACTTGAGAAAGCTTATTTGTAATCTTTTTATTTAAGTTTTGGGGTTTGAGTGAACTTTTTATTGGGCAAACATTCTACCTTTTAGATGATTTTTTTAGTTTGTTTTATTTGTATTCTCTTTATGAGGAATTCATAAGACTTTAGAGTATAAGTCTTAAGGGAGTGCAAGGTTATCTCCTTTGGCCTCAAAAGGAAAGAAAATCTATTGGATTTGAGAAAATCCTTAGTGTGGATAGTTAAGGTAGTGGATGTAAACCTTGTTAGAAGGTTGAACCACTATAACTCCTTCTGTCCCAATATTTTTACTTTCCTATTTGCTTCCACCAATTTTTTAAATTGCTAATTCACCTCCTCGTGACCTTTCACCATTGATTGATCATCTCAACAACTTCTAATCGACGACTAGAGGTAAGGCATGCTGAACAGTGAGAGACATAACACTTAGGTGGTGAACGGTGAACCACGGCGTGTGGGGGATGCCGGACGATGAGGGAGATGTAGAGGTGGTAAATGAGTCATTCGGTTCGGGTCATTTCGGGTCAGACTACATTTGGTTTAAGTTCATTTTGGGTCAGTTCGAGTCTAGCTCGATTTTAGTTCGGGTCTATGGTGATCTCAGTTCGGGTATCAGGTCAGTTGATTTTCGGTTCAGTTGACTTTCGGGTTGGTTGATTTTAGGTCGGTTATTTTTGGGTCGATTGATTTCGAGTTGTTATATCGGATTAATAGGAGATTGATCGGTTTTAGTCGAGTTTTTTGGTCGAGTTAGGTTTTTCCACCTTACATATGACTTTACATAGCATGCATATTTGACTTTTTGGTGAGTTGTGTGACAGTTCACATCTCATCTTTATTTATTTATTTTAATATATTTTCTTTATTTTGGGTTGCCTTCGATTTGAGTTACTTTTGGTTTTGGTGAAATCGATTTGGTTCCATCCGGTTCGGTTGAAAATCGATTCAGGTAAATTTGGTTCAATTGAAAACCGGTTCTAGTTCATTTTCGGTTCAGTTGAAATTCAGTTCAGTTTCAGTTCAGGTCGGTTTATTTTGGGGTTCAGATCAAATTCGGGTCATCTTGTTTTGGTTCAATTTCAGGTCTCGGTTCAGGTAAATCGGTTTGGTTTTCAAGTCTCTGGTTAAGTTTGCCAGGTCTAGGGAGATGTGGTTTAGGGGTTTGATTGAAAGAAATTAAAACTTTGAAGTTTTTTAAGAAGTTTATATTTTTAATTAAATTCAGAAATTAAATAAATAAATAAATAAAACAAGTCACATGTCGTGTTTTTATTGGATAACACAAAATTTTTAACGACCGTTGACGAAAAAACCTGATTTGAGTTACGGAATGAAATCTTAGACACCAAAGTGGCCCAAAAAAACGTTAGGCACCAAACTAGAAAAAATGTATAGGTTGGGTATATTTTTTACTATCAAGCCAGCGTTTTATAACTTTTAAATATAATATTTGGTGGAGATTTAACTAGTTGAAAGCTTGGCTTAGTGGCAAAGCTTTTAGATCCTATGCAAGGGGTCCAAGGTTCAATCCTAGTAACAACAAAAATACATAACACTAGTGACATGCTGCCGAATAAATTTAAAGAAAAAGTTACTTTTTAACAAACGGAGACCAAAATGATAAAATGATAAAAAATGTAACGTTAATGATAATTTTATAAAAGAATGTTTTGATAATCAAAACATAAAAATGATAATAAATTAATGACTATACAGGTTTACCCTAAAAGTTATTAGACACAAAAAGTTGATATCAATTAGGCATAAAGTCAAAAAAATGTCTTGACGTTTGACTGAATAGTCACTTTGGCTCTTATTCTTTTTCTGAAGCAATTCAACTCAATGTTTTATTTTGGGCCAAAATGGCTCATCTGCGGATGAAAATTGTTAGAAAACTGACGATAAACAGCTTGAAATGACTTGACAGAATGATAAGTCAGCAGAAAAAATTATTTTATATTTTATATAATTTTATAAAAAATATTTTTTGACTGATGTAATATTTTTTTAAGTCAACACATTTGTTTATATGATGTTGTCGTGCACTCCCATATAGGTTTGTCATGTCATTTCAAGCCATTTACCGTCAGTTCACTGATAGTTTTCATTCGTAGATGAGTCATTTTAACCTAAAATGAAACGTTCAAGATTGAATTGTTCCAAAAAAATATGAGCCAAAGTGACTATATAATCAAGCGTTAGGGTATTTTTTTGACTTTATACCTATCGATTACCGTAATATAATATCACAAAAGATTTAGAATTAATACTTATACTATATACAAATTGTAAATTTAATCCTTACATTTTAGTTGGATTTTTTTACATTTAGTTATAGCTGCTGTTCAAAGTTATCAGCAACTACTAACGTCTTTCAAGTTCAAAATCAATCTCAAATTCGAGTCATCACACAAGGACATAACATATTTTAGATAAATGGTATTTTATTTATTCAGAGTATCTTATATGTACAAATAAATCAGGGTCGAGCTTGAGCTTTTGGTGACCCGTGGTGAATTTAAAAAATAGGCCCTAAATTAGATATTTAAAAAATAGGCAACTATTACATGACCCGTAGTTACGAACATTATAGATGCTATTTTGATCACTGTGAGTATCGCAGTTGTGATTTTTTTATAATATGCACTATTGTGGATATAACAGTTGCCGGTATCGCGATTTCAGATGGTGCCGCTACCGCCATATAACAATTGTTGTTGCGGTTGCATACCGCTATTCAAATCAGTCCCTTATAGTAAGTAATGAAAAAAAATTTACGAGTATGTCTATAATAATGAAAAATTGGGTCATTAATAACAAATATTGAAAATTTTGAATTTTAAGAGTATGCTCATAATAACAAATATTGGAGAAAATCGAGCTCCTAATAACAAGTATTAAAAAATTAAATTTTAATAGTTAACCCCTAAATATAAATATTGAGAAAAAATTAGCCACCGACTAGCAAGTATTACAAAAATTGAACCCTATAAGTATTAGAAAAAATTAAACCCTTAAATACAAATATAATTCGAAAAAAATTATAAACATATAATTTTCTTTAGCGTTGGACCCTAGGCGGATTGCCCTGCCCAAAGCTTAAAATAAATCATATAATCTAATCACTACAAACACACCTATATTAATCAACAGAAACTAGGAAAATAGAAGAAAAATCCCTAAAACGCTCTTTCTTTGGTGAAAAATTAAACCTTTTTCTCTTTCGTTTTGAGGCCAACCGTCTTATTTGGCCAACGGTGGGTGGTCCCTCCCCTCTTTTTTTTCTTTTACCATTCGTATTGTCTCTTTTTCCTTCACTCTGTTTACT
Organism: Hibiscus mutabilis; assembly: GCA_019671005.1. NCBI lineage: Eukaryota > Viridiplantae > Streptophyta > Magnoliopsida > Malvales > Malvaceae > Hibiscus > Hibiscus mutabilis. The sequence continues at coordinate 43,501,095 of CM033730.1, read as the reverse complement.
TTATTTCGTTTCTCTCCTCTGGTTCGATTGTTGAGAACTTTGTTTCTCCTTCGACCATGGTTCAAGTCCAGGCTTATTTTTACGTGGAGGAAGATGGTCCATCCATGGTGGCTTGGGCGGTGAAAGAACAGGTGATGAGCTCTCGTTGGCCACCGTTTTATCCTCTTCCATTTTTCTCATAACATCTTTTTTTGAATTTGTGAAAAAATAACAAGATCTTGTCGACGAGTTTTCCCACGCAATCTATCATTCCTTACTTGCCGAACATAGTAAAAAAGCCCCCACCAAACAAGCATTGCAATGGTAGCTAATAAGGATTTCTCTTTATCATATTTATGCACCCAATTCACCACCTCTAACTAACAGTGATGGAGTTGAATTTGACATGACTGCAATATTAACTTCCATACTTCAGTAAAAAAAACAATCGACAAACAAACAATGGGTCTGAAGAGGGGAGCATTATGAGCAACCGCTCAAACCCCATCCAGCTTAGGACCTTTAAAAATTAATTATTTTTATTTTTAAATTTTAATTTTAATTTTTAATTTATCAAATGAGTAAATTAATTTGACAATATTTTTTTATCAATATTTTAACGGTAAAAATTTAATTATATTTCCCAAATTTAAAAATTGAATTTTGTTTCTTAAAATTTAATTCTCTCCAAAAACTAATTCTCTTTTATTCTTCTTTAATCTAACGACAAAAAATAATATAATATTCTTCAAATTTTTTGTATTCATTATTTAAAATTAAACTCCATATTATACTCACAATTCAATTCTTTCAAATTTTCTTACCAAAACAATAAAAATAATGTGGTTAACAAAATTTAATTATATTTTTATAATGTATTAATGAAATATTAAATTAATTATTTAAGTTCTTTCAGTTTTCGCTGACTCTAAAATTGTTCAAAACGATTATGCAAACAAAGTGGTCTCTCGTCTCTACTCTCCAATGCAGTCTCACACACAATGCACGATGAGTCCACTCGGAAGCTCCAATTAATCATCCTACTCGTTGTTGGTAATGTATCTTAAACTACCAACCGAGACACAAAATGAATGCGTAGGTACGGAGAGATCACCCAAATGACTAGGGGATTCAAAATTCGGTAAAAATCGGTCGATTAATTATATGTTAAATCAATTAACGATTAAATTTTTTTAAGTTTGATTTTCGGCTAATTCGGTTCAAAACATGTTAATTAACCAAATTACTCGATTAACCATAATATATGTTAACTATATATTACACTATGTGGAAATTAACCGAATTAAGTAAAATTAACCAAATATATATATATATATATATATTAACCGAAAATTTAGATGTTCTATAGTTGTTTCGGTTAATTCGAAAATTAACCGAACAGAGTTTCGTTCGATTAACGGTTTTAAAAAAATCGATTCGATTAACGGTTTTAAAAAAATCGATTCGATTAACGGTTAAAGGGTTAAAAATTTCAGTTAATAATATTTAACTAGTTCGATTAACCAAATTAACAGATTAAACACTCCTACAAATGACTCTAAACCAACGTACCCTCTCAAACATTTCATTACATAAATTTTTCTTCAAACTGCCTGATCCCAAGTCCACTTTCATGACGACTATGTCGTTGTCAGTTGAAGAGCCCAATTTTGCATAACACTGTTTTTTAACATATTTTATTAAATAATTCTCACAATGGCCAAAAACACAATTTTATTATTTCTACATTATTTCTCTAAAATAAATCACATTTTCTTTCATATAGTTTAAATATTTTTTTAAATAATTTTTCTCTTACTGAATCTTAAACTCACAACCTAAAAAAAATGTAAATTGTACATATCATCACTCAACAATCTTCTCACTCCTATTTTGTTCACTTAACTTTCAATTTTGAATTTTTAATAACTCAACTTTCAACATTTATTTTTTTCATCACTCCACCGTTAACTTTTTGACGGCGTTATGATGTGACTTTTTAAAGATTTTTTTCTTTATTTTAATTACATGTATAAAAAACATGTTATTTAAAACAAAACCCAAAACGACCGTGCATTGATCTTATCCTTTTATTTACCTAAACAATGATCGTGCACAGACCATTACCCTAATCACTTCAAAAATTTCAAAACATCTTGAGTTTAAGATTTCAGAGAAGTTGAAAGGGCTTTTTAAATCGCGCTCCTAAAATCGTTTGAGTTCACAAAAATCAGTCAAAAGAAAGTGTAATTTAGGTTTTGAGAAGTTTAATCTAGGGTTTTGTGAAGTTGGTGAGAAATCGTTTGATTTCTGTTTGTTGCTGTAAAATCAGATTAATGGACAATCATATCATGCGTTTAAGGGGTATGGCAAGCATGTCATATGGTGAGTTTTTTAATTTATTTTATTTATTCAACATTGAGAAGTTTAATCTAGGATTTTGTGCGTTTTAGAGAGAAATTGCCGCTCTATTAAAATAAATAACTATTTCTGTTATTTAAGGTTTTTGATTTGTTTGTGTTCCATGTTTGGAATACATTGAAGTAACTGAATTTGGTAGATTTTTTGTTCTGTTATATCACTTTTGTCGTATTAACTTTTTGTCCTGTTATATCACTTTTTCGTCTTGTTATGTATGTCTATGTTTTGGTGGGGGACCATATGCAATATTAAATTCCATTCATAATCATGCATTTCTGTTGGTGGGGAACATATGCTATATTAAAGTAATTTCTGATTTTGTGTTAGTAGGACCTAATATGTAGTGCTAGAGCTAGAGGGACCAAAGATATTCACCTCACACAATTGAAATCTTGTTATTTGTACAAATTATTAGTATATAATTATGTTAGGTATAAAATGTTAGAAACTACTAATATATGTATAAGTAATCTTATAAAAGCTTGTTATTAGTATATAGTTATGTATAGGTATTATTATAATAGGTGCTATTAGTATATAATTTTAGGTGTTGTTACCCTAAAAAAATTAATAGGTGTTGTTATAATAGGTATAAAATCTTATAAAAGTAGTAGAGTATATAATTATGTATACGTATATTAGGTATTATTAGAAACTAATATATGTTTTGAATTGAATTTTATAGTCACTTCTTCATAATATTGCACACTGGTTTTTTTATCATGGAAGCTATGTTGTAAATCATCCCAAACTGGAGTATACTTGTAAACAAATTAGCTTCTTTGATATGTGCCACGTCGACAGTATGTCTATGTTAGAACTGTATGATATGGTTAAAGAGATAGGATATTCTACCCCACATAACATGTATTGGCAACAACCAGAGGTATGTTAAGGGTTAGTCTATTAAGAACTGATAGTGATGTGTTAAGCATGTTAGGTTCTATACCTAGGAATAAATATATACATGTTTACGTAGAAGAAAATGTGGAACATCTTGCTGACAGTAATGTTGAAACTCAAGTAAATGTTGCAACTGAAAATAAAACTGAAACTACCTGGATTAATGAAGATGAAACTCTTTGGTTTGATGAAGTTGATATTTTTTACAGTAATGTTATGAATGAAACTGTTAGAAACTGTAAGACTTTTGAAACTATTGAAATTGTTGAAACTGATAGGAAAGAGACTATTAGGAACGAAAATGAGAAAAATGATGACACTAGTAATGATGATGAAGATTCAAAATATGTAACTTCTGATATTCAAGATTCTGACAGTCCATTAGAAAATAGTGATAATGATTTGGTTGATGGTGATGATGAAATATGCGATGTACATGTGGGAGTTGGGAGAGATATTTCTAGGTTTAGTGCAGTTGTAAGGAATGACAATGAGAAAAAAGACATGAAGCTGAAAGTGGGGGTTCAGATTCATTGCACAGTGCAAGTGACTCTAAAACAGATTCTAAGAAAACAAAATGGTCTGAATCCAACAGTGTGACAGATTTGGCAAACCCTAAGTTTAAGAAGGGATTGATCTTCACTCATCAGAGTGTGATTAAAGCAACAGTGAGACAATACGGTGTTCTTAATATATACAATGAGAGGCTGAAGGTTAATGATTCTAGAAGACTCCATATTGTATGTAAGAAAGGTTGCCCATGGATGATTTGGGCATCAAGGTTGAATTCTAAGGATGAGAATGACAAAACTTGGCAAATTAAGATTTATGTTGGATATCATAATTGCATTAGAAACACTAAGAATACCAATTATACTTATAAGTGGCTAGCAAAAACATACCTAGAAAAATAGAGAGTTGATCCAAATTACTCCACATGATCTCTTCAACAGGTTGTGAGAAATGAACGCATTCTTGAAGTGCTAATCTCTAAATGCTGTAGAGTTAAGACATTAGCTCTTAAGATGATTCATGGGAGTAATGATGAACAATATGAAAGGATATATGATTATATTGGTAAATTGAGAGGAACAAACCCTGGGACAACAACTATATGTCATTTAGATAATAGATTGTTTGTGAGAATGTATGTGTGTCTACAAGCTTTCAAAGATGGCTTCAAGGCTGGAAGTAGACCAATCATTAGTATTGATGGTTGTTTCCTCAAAGGCCATTACCAAAGTTATTTGCTGGCAGCAGTTAGGATAGATGCAAATGATTGCATTTATCCCTTGGCTTATGTTGCTGTTGAGAGTGAAAATCGTTCATCTTAGTGTTGGATTTTACAGAATTTAGAAGTATATTTGGAGCTTACAAATTCCCATCATTACACCTTCATGTCTGACAAGCAAAAGGTAAATGTCTGTTTTTTCATTTTATTTTATAATTACATGTTAATTTTTACTTATATATTGTTAATGATTTCTTTATTTTTTGACAGGGTTTGAGAGAAGAAATTGGTGAACTGTTTCCTAATGCTAAACACAGAACTTGTGTTAGACATCTGTATAATAATTTGAAGCCAGAAGTGGTTGCCAAGGTAAGGCACTAAAAGATACATTTTGGAAGGTTGCAAGGGCAACTTACATGAAAGAATTCACTGATGCAATGAATGAAATGAGGTCAATTAATGAAAATACATGTGATTGGTTGTTAGAGAAGACCAACCCTGCATAATGGTCAAAATCTCATTTTGATACAAACTATAAATCTGACATGCTCCTCAATAACTTTTGTGAAAGCTTTAACAAGGCAAGAAATTGAACTCTTAATTTCTAATTTATTCAACATCCTTATTTACTAATATTTTTTTAGTTTTTGTCACATGTCAAGATGATTTTGGAATCAAAAGATAAAGCAATTTTGACCATGATGGAGATGATCAGATGCAAAATTATGAACAGAATTGCTACAGAGGCCGAGGCTGCTAAGAAAAATGTTGGATCACTTTGTCCAAAAATTCAGAAAAAAATTGATGCAGCTATTGTTCAATCAGTAAGGTATCTATTAGATAATGTTTTGAATAATTCACTTATATGTCAGATTCTATTTTAAATATTCTTAAAATATGTTGTCAAATTTATATTATGTTTGTTGTAGATGTTGGCCAAGAAATACTGGTAACAATAAGTATGAGGTCCCTGCTGGACTTGCAGATCAACATGTAGTAGATTTGGGAGCACATATATGCAGCTGCAGAAAATGAGATCTTACAGGTATGATTCTTTTACTTTAAAAAATTTAATCTTCTTTTATCATGTGACTTCAATTGAAGAAGCTGATTATATTAACTGTTCTTTACAGGAATTCCTTACATGCATGTTGTAGCTGCCATTCTTATGTGAGAAGAAAGACCTGAACTTTATGTAGACAATTACTACTCTAAAGACACTCAATTGCTAATATATTCTTACCATGTAAGACCATTAAGAGGACCGAATCAGTGGGCTCACCTTCAGACAAATGATCCCATCTTGTCACCTGTAATTAGAAGGCCTGTTGGAAAACCTCAAAGAATTTGGAGAAAAAAGGCAGATGAGATATTAGCAACAATTGAAAGACTGTCAAAGAAGGAAATTGTTCGAATGACTTGTAGAAAATGTGACAATATAGGCCAGAATAAGAGATCTTGTAGTTGGTGGTAACGCACCTTTGCCTTCCAATGTCAATGTAAGGATTCCTAGAAAAGGGACTACAAGGGCTGCCACTTCTAATACCCCTCAATCAACACCTACAAATGTGCTTGCTACTTTCAATGCCTTTCAATCAATGCCTACTATCCATGTTAGAAAGACATCCAATGTTTATGTCTCTACTGCCCATGTTGCACTAGCACAAAGAATTTCTAAACTTCTTGTAAGTGTGTTATTAACTCATTATTATACATATTTTCAGTTTTGCTTCATGAATTTATCTACTGCCTATATTATCTATTGTAAGTTAGGAGATCAACAGAATTCAATGCAGCAGGTTTGAGCTAAAATCTTCAATCAGGGAGCTAGCCTCTTCAACTAGAGAAGTAAAACAGTCAAGGTTCAGCCACTACTGTTAGATGGATGCCTTCTCAACGCCAAGTTCAAACACAAGAAGATCCTGCTTCAAAGAGGCCAAGATGGAGATGAATATGACTTATTGTTTTTGTGAATGTGTCTGGTATTTTGTAAATGATATTTTGTAAATACCATTTTTTGAAATTACATTTTCATTTGAAATTAAATGGTACTGTTACTTAGTTGAAACTGACCAACTTTAAGTACATTGGTGAATGCCATTTTATGATATTTTGTGTAAGTCTTTAGGTATCTTGTGATCATTTGGGGTCTTTTGGTAAAGTTATTTTGTGCAAGTCTTTAGGTATTTTGTTAAAGGTTGAAAATACCTAAACTTTGATCATTTAAGTATTTTGTTAATGATATTTTCTCATTTTGCTTCTTTGAACCTGTTACTATTTTATTTTGTGCTTTGTTAACATCAAACCATTCACAACAGAAACAATGGTAAAACCATTTTATTTTATGCCCTGTTAACATTAATCCATTCATAATAAAAATGTTCTGTTAACTTTTTTATGCTCTATTAACAACAAAAATGTCCACTAAATGTTTAATCATACATTCACAACAGAAATAGTACAATTTCATAAAACCAACAAAGATTAACATACCATCTGTTAATATCAATCCACTCATTTAATACTTTGTTCAACAAAATACTACACATATCATAATTTCATACAACACCTAACATTTCATACTACTAAATATCATAACTTAATCAACCCCATTTTTTAACCTTTGAAGTACCCACTGAAAAAAAAAAACACTTTATCTTCAACCTTTGAAATACCCGCAGAAAAACTTTTATTATCTTCAACCTTGCATCATTTTTTATCCATGAAAAAACTGTCAGAACAATAGAACATATGAGTGCAAGAAACCAAGCAATTCTCTCCTTTTTCTATTATTGACCCTGATTTTCTTAAGAGTCTAACAAAAAAAATTTACACGATGACTTACTGGAGATTCATACCATTGAAAAAATCGACAAAATTTTTAAAATTTGTTACCGTAATTGCTACAACCCCAAAATCATCTTCCAAGATTGTCATTTGTCCATGAAGTCTTCAACACCGCTAACTTTTCACAACGACATCACATAATAAAATCGGACTGACTCATTTTCTCCATCTCGTTCATCTTTCTCGTTTCTTGTTGGCCCCCATATCCTCTTTCTATCGTGAATGTTAGGTTTAGGGATTTTAATCAGTAAAGAGGGGTTTTAAATACCAACTGTTATTTTATAAAAAAAATATTTTTAATAAAATATCCACTTTGGCTTGCCTACATTGCACATAAAATATTAAAATAAGCCTTGTCACAGCAAAATCGTTAGGTTAACGATGGAGTGATGAAAAAAATAAATATTGAAAGTTGAGTTATTAAAAATTTAAAATTGAAAGTTGGGGAACAAAATAGGAGTGAGAAGATTGTTGAGTGATGATATGTGCAATTTACCAACCGAGACACAAAATGAATGCCTAAGTCCGGAGAGATCACCCACATGACTAGGGGATCAAAATTCGGTAAAAATCGGTCTTTAATTATATGTTAGATCGATTAACGGTTAATTTTTTTTGAAAGTTCGATTTTCGGTTAATTCGGTTTAAAACATGTTAATCAACCAAATTACCCGAATTAACCATAATATATATGTTAACTATATATTACACTATGTGGAAATTAACTGAATTAAGTAAAAATTAACCATATATATATTAACCTAAAATTTAGATGTTCTATAGTTGTTTCGGTTAATTCGAAAATTAACCGAACAAAGTTCCGTTCGGTTACTTTTAAAAAAATTAATTCAATTAACGGTTAAAAAATAAAATTTTTGGTTAATAATATTTAGTTAGTTCGGTTCGGTCAGTTAACCGAATTAACCGGTTATAAACTCCTAGAAATGACTGTAAACCAACGTACGCTCTCAAACATTTCATTACACAAGTTTTTTTCTTCAAACTGCCTGATCCCAAGTTCACTTTCATGACGACAATGTCGTCAGTTGAAGAGCCCAATTTTGCATGACACTGTTTTTTAACATATTTTATTAAATAATTCTCAGAATGTTCAAAAACACAATTTTATTATTTATACATTATTTCTCTAAAAAAATCACATCAATTCGAACAATGTTTCTTTCGTAAAGTTTAAATATTTTTTTAAATAACTTTTATTTTTAAAAAAAATTTATTGTTACGAACTCATAATTTTAAAAAAATATATTAACTTAAAGAGTTTTAAATATATATGATTGAAATTCAACACGGTTTAAATATTTTTATTACACCAACAAAAGTCAAAAACACCGCAATCCAAATCCCGAACTTTATCGGAAAATTAAATACTCCTATTTTCTTTCTTTCTTACGTAATACTCCTAATAACTAATAAGGAAATTAGTAATTAGAATATCCGATTGCCTTTTGTAAAATTAAAAAAAAAAAAGAAGAAGAAGGAAAAACCATTTGTTTCTACTTTCCACTCGATTTCATCAGATCTGAATTCCCTCAAAATTTCATTTCTAATTCGCAGGAGGAAGCATCAAACCCTAGAAAGACCAAAAGCTATGTTCAGATTCGAATTTGAAAAAATCAGGAAGCGAATTTGATTTCATCAA